>LNAC01000028.1:6494990-6509079 GCA_002007465.1 Ailurus styani | reverse complement strand
GAGGGGGTGGGGGGTGGGGAGGGGGACCTCGAAGCCAGGCTCCAGCTGCCTTTCCCAGGTGCTGGGAGCTGCTAGCAGTGAGGTCTGGGGACCCGAAGTGATCCTGGAGGGAAGTCTGTAGAGTCAACAGTCTGGGATACGTTAGGGTATGTGTGGGGATAGACCATGCCTTCCCCAACCCCATAAATAAGAAAGAAGCTAAGGTATAATAAGTGGAAATAATATCAGAGTCCCCACTGATCCTCCCATTACATTCTCTCGTCCAAAACCTTTGCCCAAGGCTGCTCTCCCAGTCCCTTGGAGGAGGAGAAGCCAGGAGTGACAACAGAAGGGCCAGCCTGGCTGTTCTTTCCCTCCATCTCACCAGGGTAGGGCCAAGGAGAGTCCAGAAAAGAAACACTAGCTCAGTGGACTGTGAATTTCATTTTTCCCCCCTGATCTACTTAAACTAAAAACACAAACCAGCAAAACAAAACACAGAGGCCCCCAGGGTCCACCTCACATCCAGCGCAACCTGCCGGACCTGGGCAGCTTCTGCGGGTGCCAGGTTCAACCACGTGGAGGATCTCCCAGTGTGGCCACCCCTTGGATTCTTGTGGTCCCAGGATCTAAGGTTGCCCTGCTTCTGGGCCAGGAAAGCCTCTCTTCAGGTCCTGGGCCCCTGCCGTGCAGAACCCGCTCTCTCTGGACGCTCCTGTAAACAACTGCTTACTGGAGTTAAGACTCTCTCAAAAAAAAAAAAAAAGAAAAGAAAAGATAAAGCGATTTAAAGATAATTAATTGCATTAAACTATTGACTAACTACCTCGCTCAATAGTAATTCATTTAGAGAATATTAAAATCGGAGGAACAATAATAAAATTGATGCCAATTCCCAAGGGGAGGGAGATGGCCAGCAAATTGGATACTTTTCTTAATCTGGCGTAAATAATAACACGTCTGCTCCCCTTCTCTCTCAGGCCGATTCCCCTATCATTTATTCCAGACTCTAAAGCCGGGTTTCATAATTGATATCAGTTACTCAGTGAGTGCTTTTTCATTTGTTCTTGTTATCTGTGATAATTGTGAAGTTCAGCCCCTCTCAGAGTTGGGCTTCGGCTCTAGCGTGGAGGCCTGCCTGATTCCTCCAGCGAGGTGCAAGGGCAGGACTGGGAGGTGGGGGCTCTGGCTGCCACCCCCCACTCCCGGGGCGCTGTTGTATGACTTCCCAGGGAGGGTGCACACAGCCCCCCAGCCAGGTCTTGGGGCTGAGCTGCAGGGACTGACCTGGGGGCTGGAAATTGTGGGGCCCTTCTTTGGGGTGTGACCACCCGGAGCTGGAGCCGGTCCATCCCTGAGAGGCACATTCGGTGGCAGACCCAGGGCTCAGAGCTGTGGCAACAATCAAATTTTTGTTTGAAAAGCAGTGGGTGCAAGCGATGAATCTCAAACGACATCTGGGGGAAAATGCCACAGAGCCTGGAGGAGAATTGGGGAGCTGGAGAAAGGGAGGGACCTTTGACTGAGGGGCAGCCAGACCAGGGGTGGGCACAGCAGGGAGGACTGTCCGATGCTGGCTCCCAACCCACCTCCTCCCGCTGGGAGCCCTGAGCACAGGATGGTCGCAGACAGGCCGGCCGGAGCCCTGGCAGCCAGTCCGGTCCTCGAGATGACTATTTGTTATTTATTCACTTATTTATTCATTTATAAAGTGTTTACTTAGCTAGGTGCAGATGTAACATCTCATTTACAGCGCGGCCTCGGGGCATAGAAACAATTGGCAACAAAAGAGTAACTCCGGAGAATTAGAGAAACACACACACACACACACACACACACACACGCACACGCACACACACGCGCGCACGCAAACGCACACCAACAACAGAGCTGGGATGGCCAGGGCGGTAGGGCGCAGAGCGCGGGAGAGGAGCCGGGACCCGCGGTCGAACTCTGGGCGGCGACCCCGCGGGAGTCCGGTGGGGGCGGCGTGGGCGCGCACTGACCCGGGTCCGCCGGCCGCGCTCAGGGCGCCTTTGGAGCCGATCCGAGCCTGCCCTGGACTCTGAAGCGGCCGCGGCCAGGGCGGGCCCACGGAGGACGCGCACCTCTGTTTCGCGGTGCGGGCCCCTCCCAGGCCCCTCCCAGCCGAGCCGGGAGCGCTCTTCCCCGGCCCAGCGGAGGGCACGCAGGCCTGGCCTCGGACCGCCTCCTCCTGGCCCCCTACGCGGCGGCCTGAACCCCCTGCAGCCGGTCCTGGTGGCCGCGTGACCACAGACGCGCAGCGGGGAAACTGAGGCCCCGCGGCGCTTTGGCCTGGGCGCCCGGGAAGGTGAGGGGAGCAGAGGGCTCCGGCTGGGCCGCGAGGGATTGAGGGGGCCATGGGGGGCGCCCTGGTGGGACCCTGGGCCCGCCCCGCCCCTGCGCCCGCCCTGCCCCTGCGCCGCGTGCCGGGTCTCGGCAGTGGGTGTCAGCCGGCCGCGCACAGAAGGGGCTGCAGGGGGTCCCCGCCCCCCGCGGGCGCCGGGGGCGCGGACGGNGCGTGCCGGGTCTCGGCAGTGGGTGTCAGCCGGCCGCGCACAGAAGGGGCTGCAGGGGGTCCCCGCCCCCCGCGGGCGCCGGGGGCGCGGACGGGAGGCAGCTGGGACTGTTTAACTGGGAGCCGGTTGCTTGGCAACCCGCGGCGGCTCATTACCACGGCCACAGTGATTAACCAAAAAAGAAAAAAAAAAAAAAAAGGAAAGAAAAGAAAAGAAGAAAAAGAAAGGGAAAAAGGGAAAGATAAAAGTAAGGAAGAAAAAAATAGGGGAAAAGCTGGAATATGAAAATAAAGTGGGTTATTTAATTAGCTAATTGATAATCAACTTCTTCTTAATTATTCACTTAATTAAGAAAGTGTAGCTCCAATGCCCTCAGCCAGCGTGCTGGTACACTGGCAGGATTTTCAAAGGCGCCCTCTTCCCCCTCCACCTCTACCTCCAGACTCCGAGGCAGCTTCTTCTTCTCTCAGCGGGGTTCCCAGCCCTCGGCACCCCCAGGAGAGGGTGGCTGAGAAATGTTCTCTTCCCACAGCTAGGACAGCAGCACCAACAAGGGATGCGGGAACTTTCCCAGAAGGGCCCAGGGGGTGCTCTTCCTGCCCCGACTTCCCTTTGACCCATCCCCACTCCAGCTTCGCTGGGTTCTGGCGGTGTGTTGGGTGTGGGGCTGTGCTGCACACGCCCTTCCTGGCCTTCCTGGCCCTGATGCTCCGGTGGTGCCGCAGACAGCAGCCCTGGGGGACGTCTGCTGGGACCCGGCTGTTCTGGGACTTGGTGTTCACCGTCTCGGGCATATTCCGGAGAACCTGTGTGGTGACTGCTCTCACTGTCTCCCTTTTAAGGAAAGTGGGGCCTATCTCACACAGCAATTTTAGGGACAGCCAAAAGTTCAGGGAGAGTGAAGAAGGGAGAGGAGGTACAGTCTGAGACAGGTAGGGAGCGGTCATTTAGGGCCCGGAGTTCAAACAAGGCAGGATGGGGGTTGGGAGGGTTATGGTCTAAGCTGAATCTCGACTGTTGAAGGGCACATCGTGGTGGATGGTGTAATGTGTCACCAGCTCCTTCCCCGCGGGTGTCCTCTTCCTTAACTGCCGGGAGCCCCCAGCTGAGGCCCTCCTCCAGCATTGCCCTGGCTGAGGGGAACTGCCCCCCAAAGTTGGCTCCTTCACTGTGGATACAAAGGTGTGCCGTGGGCCTCCGTTTGGGACAGCTCTGAAGGATGGAGCCCTGGAGCCCCTGTAGGATGCAGTTCAAGGTCTCCCTCTGCCTCACCCCCTCCCTCCTGCCTTTCTCCCTCAGTGGCCTCCACCACAGCACACAGAGCTGCCGCCGCTGCGACTTCCCTGATGTCCCTCAGCTGCTGCCCAGGCCAAGAGGCCCAGCAGACAGGGCTTGCTGATGAACTGGGAGGTGGAGAAGGCGGAGGTCCAGCAGGATGTCCCATTGCTGGTCTTCTAGAGCTGGACACTGGAGATGTGGGGGCTGCGTGCTGGCTCTCAGGACGGACAAGCATGCCATCTTCCCCCTTGTTCCTCCTTCTCTGGGGCTCCCTCTTCCTACTTTCCCTCCTTGCTCTTCTTAGATTCTACTCTTTCCCTTAAGGCCCTGACCCCCAGCCAAGCCCTCTCTGGGTTTCCTTCTGTTTTCTGAAAAGTCCAAAGCAGCCACTTTGCTGGGGACTGGAGTCTTTTCTGAGGGGCTGGGAAGGAAAGGGAAATCAGCCCCCACCACAGGGAACACTGGCCTGGACCTCCCCTCATATCCTCTGGGTGCCGGGGATGGGTAACAGTGCCAGGGCCACTGCTAGAGTTGGGGAGCCCCAGCTGAGACCCTGGTGCCACTGTCACTGGGACCCAGAGACCCTGGCAGGGTTGAGACCAGCCCCCTTGCTCTGCCTGCTCCTGCTTCCACAGCTCCATGGAGAGCAGAGGCCATCAGAAGCCACGGAGAAGCATGACTGAGTCTAAGGTTTGTTAGGGACCCTTCCTGGTTGCTGGAGGGTTTGAGCTCAGTGTCCTGAGCTAGAAGGGTTAGGGAGGGCGGGACAGACACCCAACACTGGGGTCTCTTTCTGAGCCTTGGGCAGGGCAAGAGCCCTCAGCTTGCTCTCCTCACTTGAGTGGCTGGGTGTGTGTCCCAGGTGGGCCATGTCCCAGGAGCCCCGGGACCCCAGCCCTGCGTGGGGGAGGAGGGCCTGGACTGCTTTGTCTTCCTCTGCAAGCCAGTGTCCCAGGCACCGAGAGCCCTTCGTCTTCATAGCTGTGAGTCTGAGGTCCCATCCTCAGACTGTCCCATCACAGACTTGGAGTTTCGGGGATCTATCTCTCCCACCTGCCCACACTCAGGTGTTCCAACGACGTGCCTAGGGGCCCACGTCCTGACCACGTTCACACTCCAGGATGGCACGGAGGCCTCTGCGCCCCAGCATCCTGGGAGAACTGGTCAGATGTGGGTGTTAAAATGTATCTGGGATTTGTTTTAGTCAGGAACAATGAGACATGCAGACACAGAAGGGACTGTCGTGAAGGAAGAAGTTTACACGGATTCCTTTATCCAGAGATGAGGCCCACCATGCAGGGCCACGTGGGGACACCCCAGGAGGCTGAGGGAGCCAGGGAAAAAGCAGGGCCCAGGGCTTTCATGTGGTGTCTTGGGGAAGGAACGGGTGATGTGAGATCTGTAAACCTGAGTGAGTTTAGGACTGGCTGGTCTGAATAATTTTGGCACGCTCGTGGGCAGGGAGGTTGTCCCTGTTTGTCTGGTAGCTGGCCCCGGATTGGTTGGTTTGCATCTGAGAAGGCATGGTCCTGGGGCAAGTCATTTACAGTCTGGGAGGCACAGTCTGTCCCCAGTCAGTGAGGCCGTGGATGCCAGAGCATCTCAGCACAGAAAGTGAGGGGCGTCCGGCTGGCTGGGTCAGTAGAGCGCGGCGCTCTTGGTCTCAGGGTCATGAGCTTGAGGCCCACATTGAGGGCAGCAATTACTTCAAAGACATGAATAAATTAATGCATAAATAAAATTTTAAAAAAAGAATAAAAAAGGAGTACAGAAAGTAAGAAAACGTGGTTATTATACCTGCCCTCGCCCAGCTTTGTGGGGGGGGGGTGGGAGGCTGAAGATTCAAACTCATTACTACTCAGCGGCCAGACACAGGCATTGAGGATGGAGGCCCCGGGGCCAAGGGGCGGGGCCAGGGCTGGAGAGCAGAGCTCCTGTAGGACCCACAGTGGGAGGTGGCCTGGGCCCAGGGCGCTTGGCTGGCACATACATACTCCTCTGCAGACCTGTCCAGAAGTAAGGTGCTCCCCGACTCACTGGGGGCCAGCGAGGGGCCCTGAGCTTTTTCATTGCACTTAGGCTTGACCTGTCTTAGGTCGGCTCCATGCTGGCTCAGCGGGCTCATGAGGGCAGCCACTTGGGGTCACTTTGCCCAGAGGGGAACTTGGGGCTGTCACTGGGCTGTGTGGAGGCTGCCCAGACACCTATCTGGGCAACAGGCTGACAAGACAGGCAGTGGGGCTGCAGTGGTGGGAGTGTGTGCGGCGGCTGGCGGAGCAGCCTCAGCTCCCCACTGGTCACCTGGGCGTCCCCGTCCTCTGTTTCCCAACCTTGTCAGAGCCTTGAGGGCTGTGTAGCAGCCATAAGAAGGTGGAAGGATGGTCAGGTTGATTTCCTACCAGCAGATTTTGCCTCCCTCTGAGCTGAGTTCTGGGCTTGTTACTGGTGCTGGCTTCCGGATGCCTCTCTCTGTTTTTTTTTGTTTGTTTGTTTAAGATTTTATTTATTTATCTCACAGAGGGAGAGAGATCACAAGGAGGCAGAGAGGCAGGCAGAGAGAGAGAGGGGGAAGCAGGCTCCCTGCTCAGCGGGCCTCGATCGCAGGACCCTGAGATCATGACCTGAGCCGAAAGCAGAGGCTTTAACCCACTGAGCCACCCAGGCGCCCAGGATGCCTCTCTCTGAAGGCTGAGAGGGGGCTGAGCAGGGAGCCAGCAGGGTCTCTGCAGCACGGGAAGGCCTGGGGTCTAGCCCCCAGGGCCTGTGCACCTCTCTGATCCCTCCCAGGGTGGCATTTAGGGTTTAGGGGGATAAGAGATGCAATGGTCTGATCTGTGTCCCTCCCCTCAAAAGTCACACATGAAGGCCCAGCCCCCCCATACGTTGAACCTCAGAATGTGACTGTATTTGGAGGTGGGGGTCTTTAAAGAGGGGATTAAAGTACAATGAGGTTGCTGAAGTGGGCTTCGCTGCAGTAGGACTGGGGTCGTGTGGGAAGGGGAGATGAGGACACAGACATGCACAAAGGCATGACCCCAGGGGCTGCAGGGAGAAGATGGCTGTCTGCAGACCCAGGAGAGGGGCTCAGGAGGACCAGCCCTGTCTGTACCTCCACTTCTGGCTTCTGGTCTCCAGACCCGAGAGACAGCGTTTGTCTGTGGTCTCAGCCCCCCTGCCTGGGGTGTTTGTTTGGGCCGCCCTTGCAGACCAACACCTTCTGTCACAGGGCAGGCACAGGCCTGCTGACGGGCCACTGTTACCATCATTCTCACCTGGGCCCTGGGGTGACTTTCGGGGCAGGGGTTCTGACATCCCCAGGCCTCAGTGTCCTCACTGGGGAAGTCGTTCCTGTTGGGCCTCTCCAAGGCTTGGGGACAAGTCTGTTCCCCCCAGGAACAATGCCTAGCTTCTCCCCAGGCCTGTGGAGGGGTCCGTCGTGTCCCTGTCTAGAAGTCTGGGCTGTCCCCCAGCCCAGCTCCCCCAGGGGAGGAGGGCGAAGCTCTGGCCTCCTCTGTCTCCTGGGGCTTTGGGTTGAGCCGTCAGGAAATGGGCAGAGGTCTCTATTGGGGGCCTGCTTCTGTCTCTCGAGCCTTCCTTACAGGCAGAGAGGAAGGCTAGGCTGGCCCTGGCCTTGGTTTCTGCGGAGGGAGCTGGCATGTGGAGGGGAGGGCTGTTCCCAGCTTTTAGCTGCAGATTTATGTAAATATGGATTATGGAATTTGGCCCCAATTCTCCCTTCCCTTCCCCTCCTCCCCTACCCCAGAGCAGACTGGGCATTAGCACCCGTTGGTGGGTGGATTTCTGCAGCCTGTCAATGAGCAGCAGTTAATTCTCAGGCAAATGTCTACTTATCTCACTGTGCGGTGGGCTTAGGCATTTGCAAGGGACCGCCTTGCTCAGCCTGGAAGTGGGTGGAAGGGAAGGGAGGGGTGCAGCAGGCCACAGAGAAGGGGAGCTTTCCTGACCCTTGGTTGTGGTTCCTCTCGGCTTCAGGGTAAGAGTCACGTGCAGCCACCAGGAACAGGAGAGTGAAGGGGTGCCCAGCAGCCAGGCCAATCTCTTCTGTCATTGTGACCCTGGGCAGGGTTTTCTCCTCTCCTTCTCTCCTCCTTTCTTTCTTCTTTTTTTTTTTAAAGTAAACTCTACCCCAGACATGGGGCTTGAACTCACAACCCCGAGACCAAGAGTCTTGTGCTCCACAAACCGACCTCTGAAGAAACAGACTCACCTGCCCCATAGGGTGGCTTGGGGATAAAGCAAGGAAGCCTGTCACCCAGAACCCAGACACCGGGAACCTAAGGACACGATTCTGTCCTCTGCCACCTCTGGTTTAGAAAGACACAGGACGACGGCATGCATTTGGCTAAAACCCACGCAGGGTCCACTGGGGCATGCTGAACCAAGCCTCTTGCATGCCCGTAGGCCCAAAAACAGGGAGCCGGCCCTGCTGGGAGACAGGCCCGGGTCCCTGCGAGAGTCCCCGAAGGAGGACCCAGGGAGGGAGTGGACTGCAGAGGCTTCCTCGGGTTTGCACAGAAGCAAGGATGTGAATGTTGTCCAGTTTAACGAAGAGCATGCACCACATCGCGTTGGGCCATGACGCCAGGTGTGCCAGTGGGCGTGGAACACAGGCTTTCATGCTTGGCTTCTGTGGGTGGCCTGGCCCTGGCTTGCCCTGCACCTGTGGGGTTGTCCTGGTCTGCCACCCGGGGGGACTGAGGTCACCTAGGTGGAGGTGACCACTGTACCCTTGTCTTCTAGCTTTGCCATTGATCCCCTTCTCCCGTTGGTTTCAGAGCCACAAGAACCATGAAATTAGTTCTAAAAAAATTACCCCTTCACTTCACTGCTAATCCCCTAACTCCCTTAATTAAGTCAATGGTAGCCTAAATTGTTCTAAACATCTTTGGGGGGATTATATATTTTAATCATCATTATCCAATGAATATTTGATTATATAGTCATCATATAATCAAGAGTAAAAAATTATAATCCAAAAAAAGGCATTTACTAACACTTTAAAGGCCGGGGTATTTGATAAAGTGCGCTGGAGGATTAGGTGCTGCACTGAGAGATGCCAGGGGCTGCCCAGTCAGGGACTCGAGTGGCCGCTCTGTTCTGAGAAATAAGACCACGATTTAAGGAAAAAAGAAAACCGAGCTGTCGTGTCTTCTCCCCATCATTCCCTGCTTCTCGAGTCACTAGGTGTCTTATTGGGACAGCTGTTGTGGAAGTGATTTCTAGAAATATCACCAGGTTTGGGGTTTGCACAGAGTGTAATGGGAGCCCCTGAGTTGGCTAATGAGATCCGGAGCCCAAAAGGTCTTCTGGTCTCTGTGGTGGGGTTTGACCCCAGCTTCCCGCCAGAACTGTCCGCTTGGGCCCCCCCACCCCCTGCAAAGCTTGCCGACGTCTAGCTGCTCTCAGTTAACCCAGGAGCTGGGGGGACAGAACAGCAGCAGCTGAGAGTAAGGAGTCGGGGTCCAGCCCCGCCACTCACCTGCTGTGTGACCTGATGAAACGTGCCTAACCTCCCTGTGCCTGGATTTCTGTAGCTGTGAAATGGAGGTGATGCCAGGACCCAGTAGGGTTGTGGGGAGCTTGAAGTGAGAGGACGCTATGAAGGACTTACACAGCACCTGGGCCTTGGTTAGCACTCTGTGAAGTGTGAGCTGCTACAAATAGCTTAAAGGGGACACAGAGCTGCCTAGCACCCCAGATAATCCAGAAGCCATTTCGGTGCAACTTCCCAGGACATTCTGGGGTGTCTGTCCTGTCCTCAGGGTCACAGGAGTCCATGTGGGACTGGAAGAGGCCTTCTCTGTTAAAGAAGGGGAAACTGAGGCTCCGAGAAGAACGGGGAGTGAAGCTCAAGGTCTACTGTTCTTTCACTGTGCCCCCCTCCCTGCCCCCACCCGGGGCGCAGTCCTCTATGTGATATTGCAGAGGGGAGAGACCCGGCGTGTGTCATCTCTGTCCTGGAACCTGTGGGGGGTGGGGACGGGAGGCTGGCAGTGCTCTCTCTGCTCGAGGTGTCTGGTAGAGAGAGACCGTGGCTTTTTTCCACCTCCGGTCCGAGGGCACACCTGTCTGTGCATTAGAGCACATCTGGAAAGGGCAAAGTTGCAACAGTAAAGCAGAAGGAAAAACACCTCTAACTTTCCAAGTCACGGATTGGACTTAGTATAAAATCTCTCAGTGGCTTGCTGGTCACCACAGAATGAAGACCAGGCAATCAGGCCCCTTACACCTTGTCCTCTGTAGCCCTTCCTTCCCCTCCACGGCATCCATCCGGCCACATGAAGTCACAGCCCCCTGCTGCGTTTCCTCCTCTCCCTGCCTTTCCCATCAAAGTCCTACTTATCCTCAAAGGCCTCCCTCAAGTGCCCTCTCCTCTGGGAGGCCCTTCTGGATTGCCTCAGGGAGGACCACTGGTTTGCTGTCAGTTCTTATCTCTATGATAGCACCCGTCGGAGGGCTTCACGTGGGGCCTGCACCTGGCACACGGCCAGCACCCCGCCAGTGAGGTAGCCTCCTGACGCACCCACCTTATGGATGAGGACCCAGGGAGGAGCATCAACTTGTGCAGGTCATCCTGGCATTGTGCTGCATGGGTCTGAAAACCTGGGCTTCCTGCTGCCCCAGCCTGGACACTTTCCCTCATGTCCTGGATCCTGACACAGGCATCCTCAGGTCTACTGCTCAGAATGACTGTGTCGGGTCCCTCCTGCTGGGCTGGGTCCCCTGTTTTCCTGCCCAGCCCCCATCCCTGGGCACCTGCCTCTCCCTCTGCTCTTCCTAGGACTTGGGGGGCACTGTCCCCACCAGCCATGCCTCCTGTGGCCTCTGGGCCAGGCGAGTGATGGTGAGACCATGCTGTGAGTCCCTCTCTATTGACGTCTGCTGAAATCATTTGAGACAAAGTTACTGCACAGACATTAGAGCCACTTTTCAGAGCCAAACATCTGTCATTTAGCACTATGACGCTACGGGGACGGCACTTTAGAACAATCTTGTTGCACTTAATTTATTTTCTTGTGAATACTGCCGAGAAGGGTGAGTTCCTAGGTGCTCTGTATGGACAAATTTGACTCCTGCTGGGTGAGGACGCCCCCACCCCCCCACAGGGGAACTGCCCACCCGCTTGAGACCCGCCCAGGGGCTCCCATCAGCCGATTGATTTATCCCTTCTCAGACCTGCCAGGAGCCCTCTGTGGGAACGACAGTGGACCACCTTCCCTCCCTTCCCCAGCCCCCGGCCCGGCCCCGGGGTCAGAGGAGACTTCATGCTGGGCTGAGCTGGGATCTTCCCATGGGGAGCAGGGGAGCGAGGGCTTTCCCATCCCCCAGCCAGTGGACTCTCCTCACCCACATGGCTCATCCTTGCCTCC
Organism: Ailurus styani; assembly: GCA_002007465.1. Classification (NCBI taxonomy): domain Eukaryota; kingdom Metazoa; phylum Chordata; class Mammalia; order Carnivora; family Ailuridae; genus Ailurus; species Ailurus styani. The sequence goes on along the minus strand of LNAC01000028.1, from coordinate 6,497,891 downwards.
CCTCCCCCAGTGCCAGGGACAGAGACCCCATGATGGTCCCCTAGGACCCCTCGTCCCTCCGGGATGAGAAACCTGCAGAGTGAGCTCCTGCCCAGGTGTTTCTCTCCCACCTGGGGCCAAAATAAGTCCCACCCTAGGCCTCCTGTCCTCTCCCGTTCCACCCCGGAGAGACTGACAGAAGAAGCAGAGACTCAGAGAGGGTCAGACACTTGCTGGGGGACACACAGTGGGGCAGTGGCACAGGTGGATTTCGAAGATGCTTTGCCCACTCTGCCTTCCTAGGAGGGCTGACAGCAGGGAACAGAGAGGCTGGAAGAGGCCATGTGAGGGCAGATTAGGGCTGGGACAGGGCTGCAGGGCAGGGCAGTCCTCAAGCCAGATGTCAGGGCCAAAAGCAGTCCCTCGCCATCATCCATCTGTCCTCTGACATGGGACGGTTGTGCTCCTCTGAAATAACAAGGCCCTGCCCTGCTGGCTACCTGAGAACCGCCTGCCAGTCCTGGGGGACCAGCCCTTAGGGGACCAGCCTGTGTGGAGACAGATGTGGCAGAGACAGGGAAAGGGAGAGAGACGACCTTCTCCTGCCCTGCCCTGTCCTGCTGCCCCTGCCTCGCAGCCTGGCTCTTGGTCCCAGCTTACCTGTCTGAGCCCCTGAAGAGCATTTCTGGGGCATCTTCCCTCCCTACCCCCGGGTCCAGTAAGGCTGAGACCACGCAGGAATCCTCTGACTCGTGTCTCTCGTTTTAGGGGTGAGGAACACGAGACCCAGGGAATCTGGAGTGTGCAGCAGCAGCTGCCCTCAGCTCACAAGAGCCATGTCACCGTCAGTAACCTCACGTCGCTGTCTTGAAATGGGCCCCGGTAGGAATATTTACACCACAGAAATTGGTGTAATGCTGCAAATGCTGCAGATCAGGGCTTAGGTCCCCACAGAGAGCTCCGTGTCCCACAGCACCCAGCACAGCGCCACGCAGGGAGATGTCGAGCCTCAGCGCTGTGCGTGCTACACACCTACTGTGCGCTGGCCCGTTCCGGGGGCTCTCCACTGCAGCCTCCCACGGTCTCCCCAGGTGGTCAGGGACACCGCTGGAGTGTGAGCTGTGCGCAGGCTGGCGGGCGTCACTCCCTGTGACACTCACGTGCCCCTGTGCGGGCAGAGCTGGCTCCTCAGATCACACTGTGGAAACAGGCTCCAGGCAGAGGTTTCCTGTGCCACCCTGAGCTCCTGAGTCCCCACATCCTCACCCCAGCCACTTCTCCCCCCGCCGGGGCCCCTGGCATCCACCCACCCCACTGCTGCTCCAGGAGCCTGAGTGCTTCTGCCTGGGGCAGGCTGGGTGCTGGGCAGGAGCTCTGGGCCCTTCAGGGCCAACAGGGCCTCCCCCTAAATGCATGCATGCTGAGTGTTCAGCTTGCGCCCCCTGCAGCAGGCGGGTGACAAATGTGGGGCGGCAGGAGCCACGCAGGCAAGTTCCCCTCCTCCTGGCCACTTAGGTTTGATTCGAACGTTGGTTTCAGCCTGGCTGAGCCGGCCCAGGGCCCAGGCACCTCCCAAGCATCATCTCCCATCAAACGGCATGAATAATTTAGTCTCTAATTAAAAGTGAGGTCAAGCCATGAAAAATGGTTGGATGTCCGGTGGCACCATGATGCATTAAATTGCCGGCAGATCTGAGGCAGGCGGGCAGGAGGCTCCGGTGTGCCTTGGCTCACCGTGGAGGAGGCAGCGGGGTCCACCTTGAGGAGAGCGTCACTGAATGAGGGCGAGGCTTCAGGGCAGACCCAGAGACACCCCTTCTTCCTGCCACCATTGCCACCTGAGGGGCTCCCTCCCCCTCCAGCTGCCACCACCCTGCGTGCCCCAGACACACCAGCTCCATCCTGCTGTGGGTCTGTGTGTGTGTTCTTTCTGGAACATTCTTCCCCCAGATATCTGCTTGGTTTGCTTCCTCGCTTCCTTCAGGTCTGAGCTCAGATGTCCCCTTGCCTGTACACACTGGCTACAACCTTGTCTGCCCGCCCCGCTGGCCAGTTCCCTTTGTCCCATTCCCTGCCTGGGTCTCTGGGCTGCACTTCTCACCACTTGGTGTTCTAGTTTATATGGAGTTGTCTGTCTCTCCAACTAGAGCATCAGGGCAGGGCCTTTGCCTGGGTCCCGCATATGCCCAGCACCTAGGATAGCACCCGACACACCGTGGGCTCAGGGGAGGCTGAGCACCAGAGAGTTGTCCCCGCAGCCCAGAGCCCCCTGGGGACAGGACCAGGTGAGGGGCAGGAGCTGAGCTGCTGGCTTGCTCTGCTGGGTTCTCGCCCTCTGTTCTCCCGGTAGGGGGAGACCCAGAAGACAGGCCCTGTGGTCCCTCACCCTGAAAGTCTCCCCCAACGTGGTGCCCTGTCCCCTCTGGTCTGGGATAGCTGGAGGGATGCTGCAGGGAGAGGTGTCCCTTCCTGCCTGGATGCAGACTGGCTTCAGCAGAGCCCCACCCCTGCCCCATAGACGCCCACCTTCCTGGTGGGTCAGGGCTGAGGGGACAGCCAATGGCTCAGGCGCCCTGCCCTGGAGACAGCCAACTAGGGGCTGGGGCCGAGGGGCAGGTGCTGCGGGGATGGGGCTAGATCCCCCATGCCCCTTCCTGCCTCGAGAGGACAGTACTCCGGAGGTACCAGAGTTGCACAGGAAGCAGGTCCAGAACTGGACAGAGGAGAGGCTCTGTCCCCATGTTCCCACCAGACCCTACCCCAGGGGCTCCCCAGCAGCACTGGGAGTCCTCATAAAGGGGAGCCTCGAGTTATGAAGCACTCACTGGGTCCTGTGTGGTGGCACATTCCCACTTTCCAGAGGGGACAACAGGCTCAGGGAGGTAGACAACCTTGCCCAATCCCCCCCCACCCCCCACCCCC
>LNAC01000028.1:6424689-6494972 GCA_002007465.1 Ailurus styani | reverse complement strand
CCCCCCCCACCCCCCACCCCCACCCCCATTGCTGAGGTTCTGAGACATGAGGTCAGAGTCCAGGGTAGGGACGCAGTTGGGATAGATGCTTGCTTGGGGGGGGTCAGAGGCCATGGGTTTTATCCCTTCGCAGGGGGCTAAGTGAAAGTCCCACCTGGGGCGCCGACTGGCACCCAGGGCCTCCAGCCCAGCTCCCGCCGCTGCACCAGCTACCCTCCCGCCAGCCCTCCCTGGCCCCCTGGGAGCACCCTGGTTTGTATTTTCCCAGTGGAATCACTGAGGCGCGGGTGCCAGGGAGGGAGGGGGCCCCGTTGGCCCTTGGGTAGCAGATTAAAGTTGGATATTTTGTTTGTTACAATCAAGACCTCTGATTTCAGTTTTATAAATTTTTAAAATATTAATTATATTTTGGAAAGTGTTCCGAGGTGAATGCATTAGCTGCTGCTCCCTGCTTAGATGGCAGCTTTGCTGCTTGGCCCGGATTAGAGCAGAGGAGGAGGTGGGGCATTTAATCCACCTTGTTAAGTTATTAAATTTTCTTTATTTACACACGAACCCACTTTCATTAGCATTGTAACAGGTGCTCATTAACAATTTATCATTTGGGAGGCAAGCAAGACAACAGCGAGGGAGACATTGCTACAAAGTTTACTCTTAATTACAAGGAAGCGGCTTTGAGGACAAAACAAGGCTGCACCCCTCCCCGCCTCCCTGCCCCACCAACCCCTCCCCCACCCAGGTTCCAGGCCCCAGAGGCTTCCAGAAGCCCACTGTCTGCTGGCTCTGGTCAACCCCCGACTCTCAGAGGAGCGCCAGTGCTGGGGGAGCGTGGTCTATGCCCTGGGGCGGGTGCTGGACCCCTGGGCTGTGGCCTCCTGAGCCCTGAGCAGTGGAAGGAGCGTGGGTGCAGAGCCAGCAGGCCAGGACCCCCTTCCCTGCCTGGGTGCCTGGGGCAATGACTTCTCCTCTGGAAGCCTCCTTGGCCTCTTCTCCAGAGTACATGGTGGCCAGGTGGTTTGTAGGATTACCAGGGGTGGAGTTGAAATGCCTGCTTGACAGGGATGGGGGGGGCCTGGAGAGAGCCCCCCAGGGGAGCAATGGGCTGTAGGAGAAGCTTGGCAGTCCAGCAGAGCTGGGATGCGGTCACCTGTCAGTGAGACTGGAAGGTCTTGTCTTCTCACACCCCTGAGGGGGTCCATGAGCAAGGAAGGGGTGGCCATGGCCTGTGGTGCCCCTCACAGGTGGTCCAGTTTCCCGGAATTCCTCCTCAGGACCTCCCCGGTGGGCATGCCATCAGCAGGCTGGTTTTGAGGGCCCTCTGCATCTGGTTGTCACAATCTCTTAGTGCCCTGAAAGCAGGAACCTATGTCTTCCTCCTATATGCCTGCGTGCCTGCTACCCGGCGCCCACACCAGTGCCGGGGTGCTGGATGAGGGGGGATCTGAAGACACAGAGGGCTGGACAGAGGAGACTGTGGGGACAGCACATTGTCTGCCCTGTAGGAGGCCAGGACTGGGCATGGGTGTGGAGCATGGGGGCTCCCGGATTCTGCCAAGTGGTGGGTGCTGGCATAGGAGGAGGTGGGTGGTAGCAGGATCCTGCCTCCCCCTGGGAGGTCAATCCCAGCTCCACTCCAGCAGGAGCCACTTGCCCTGGGGTCCAGGCCTTGGCACGTCATACCTGCCTTTCCCTGTTCCCTCTGGGGCCCCAGGGGCTAGCATGAGGGAGCCATGTGACCAGTGTGGGACCACATGGGACAAGTGTGGCCCAGCCTGACCCTGGCCTACCTCCTTCCCCCAGGGGGGCAGGTGGAGACGAGTCCTTGTTGAGCACAACAACACAGCTATGCTGGAAAACTTGCTGCGAGTGTCGGCCACCCCACGTCGTGGGGCCGGCCAGGGCCTCCTCTTGCACCTGCCGCCAGGTGGACTGGGCCAGGTGAGCTGCCCAGGTGAGCGGGGCCTCTGGCCGTGTGTGGTGGGCAGCAAGCACGTCCCTGCTCACCCACAGCTCGACCCTTGTCCCAGGGCGGGGTGGGGGGGGCCTCTCCAGCCGCCTAGATAATCTTCTGCTCACACTGCTCCTTTAAAACATATTTCCAGGGTGTTTTTCACGGATAGGGCTTTTAATATTCATCTCAGCGCTGACAATTTTTCCTGCCTTGTTACGGAGAGCCGGTGTCGGTTTTTCATTGTATCTTTGGACAGTCGGTTTATTCGGAGCCACTTAAAGGCTCAAAAGTGATTCTCTTTTATAATTTGAGAAGTTTCATGGGCTGAACATCAAAGTGATGGCTGGGACTGTTCTCCATGCTCTCCCTGCTCCTTCCCTCCGCCCGCCCTGATGGGCCCCACCTGCCAGCATTATTAGCAACACAGGCCACTCCAGCCTCGCTGAACCTTAGGCCTTTGGGGGCAAGCATGGCACGCCACGCTGTCGGCTTTGTCCCAGTGTGTTGCGGGGGCGGGGCATGCAATTCCATTTGGATTTTCAGAGGATGCTGAGGGCAGGGGAGGAGGTTCTCAGCTCAGAGGCTCAGGCCTACCCTGGGTCCTTTACCTTTTCTAGCCCCCAAGGCCCACCAAGGGCCTCAGTTTTCCCACCTGTAAAATGGGAGTCTTGGCTCAGAGCAGGGCCATAAGCTCATGTACCCAGCGGGGTCAGGCAAGTCTCACAGATGGGTGGTGCCTGATGGGTGTGTTAGCCAAGAAGAGAGCCATCCATTTGACAGCACCAATGGAGCACCTGCTGTGTGCAAGCACCTACTGTGTGCCGGGCACTGTTCTAGGAGCTGGTGCACAGCGGCACACAGAAGCCATTCCCTTGGTGGCAGAGAAACAGTGGGGTTTGGGGGACGGGAGGGGGTTATGGGGGACAGAGAGCCACTCCAAAGGGTGTGGCTGACCTTGGAGGTCCTTTGCATCCTTCTGGGAGGACACCTGCGGTCACTCAGCAAGTCAGGGTGGGGGCTGGGCTCACCACAGGGACAGTCTAAGTTCCCTTCTGGGTCCCCAGGGCCTGGCACCCTGGTCATCTCCTCTCAGGCTGGACTGGGCTTGGGGAGAGGGGGCCAGTTTTCGTCAGGCACAGGCCGGGTCTCGGATTTGCCACAGGTCTGGGCTTTTTAAGAGAAAACCGGAAGTCTAGATCAGCTGATAAAATCTCTGGATTTTCCAATATTGACAACTATTTCGAAAATGTTAAAAAAAATATGGCATCAACCAAATAAATACCTGTTGGCTAGATTCATTCTACAGGCTCGGCTTGTACCCTCTGGTCTCGATAAGACACTGCTGGCTTCTCCTCTCCCCACGGCCATGCTGTCTTTCGGATACCACGGATCTGTTTGGCGGGAGCGTGCCTGCCACGGCTGTGTGTGTCCAGTCGGCCACTCTCCCTGGGGCCCCCCCAGCACTCACCAGGCCCATGGCCCCTCTCATGACTGTGCCCCTAGCTCTCCCTCCACTGCCACCAACACGGATGTGATTTTATAATGTTTGCACTTTCAACTACAGCAAGATAAATGGGCACAATTATGCGGTTCCCAGACTGGGAACATGTGGCCTGGCATATGTGGGGCCAACCTAAGCAGAAATCCAAATGCGCCTCCCCAGACAGCGCACGGCGCCCGCCCGCCCGAGTTCCACTCCGGAATGGCGCCCCCCATTCCCACACAGACAGCTGGCGGATCATCAGATGGCATTACAATATTTTTACTTATAATAGAGAAAGTAATAAAAATACACATTTAAGTAGCATATTGCGGTTCTAAGGGGGCCGGGAAACCTGGAGAGAATGGAGTTTTGCTACCAATCTAGAGCCAGCGTCGCGCCTGGCACGGGGCTGCAGCCAGGGGTTCGGCCTCCAGGCGTGTGGGCATGTGGGGCCGGTGCCGCCAAGCAGAGCTGTACCTGGTGGGCAGGTCTGGGTCATGGTTATAGGTGATGAATTTCAAGTGTCCTCAGGAAGTCTGACCTCATTTCCCCACGTGTGAGCCGGGATGGCCCACTTCCCCATCTTTAGGGGTGATCCATGGAGCGTGAACCTTGGGAGGTCAGAGACCTCTTAGAGACCTACGGGAAAGCTGGGCCCCTTGCGTCTGCATTTGTGGATGCCCTCAGGGCACTCTCAAGGCCCCTGACTGAGAATGCCTGGATCAGACACAAGCACAAAGAAACTCTAAGTCTTGGCCCCATGAGCCATGCCAGCCATGTCGCTGACAGGCTTGTCCCCTTCCCGCGCCCGAGCAGAAGGAGGTTGACACAGGAGAGGGGCTTGCCTGAGGCCCGTGAAGAGCTGGGGGCATGGCCAGGCCTCTTGCCTTTCTGAATCTCATATCCCCAGACCCCCACCACTGGTCATCCACGCCTTGTGCTGTGGAGAGGCTTCAAAGAGGCACCGTTGCTGCTGTCTTTTCTGGGGTGACTTTGAGGATGGTCTGAGGATTTGGGGAAACCTCACAGTTTAACCGAATTCTCAGACTCTGCTCTCCCCAGTGGAAGGCAGGAGAAACCGTGATGCCAGGTGCCCAGTCCTGGCCCCGCCCACCCCGCCTGCCCATACCCTTAGGTGCCTGCCCCTGGAACGTTATGGCCCCCTGTGCGCAAGCGCCGCTGGCTTGGGGAGCTCAGGGGAGCTGGACACCAGCCCCACTCACCCCCAGGCTTTGCAGCCCCTCACTTGGCAGTCCTGCCAGGCTGGGGCATGGGAGTGAGAGGAGCCTCTTGATGACACCTCGTGGTTCGAGGCACTATAGGCAGACAGGTGCTACATGGAAGATAAAATTGGGCGAGTGACGGGGCATCACTCAGCCAGGGCATCAGAAAGGACCTGCAGGAGGAAGTGACGTGTTGTGTTTGTGGAGCTCTGGGGAGGGCCTTCTGGGCACAGGGAACAGCAGGTGCAAATGCCCTGGGTGGAACGGGCTGGGCCCGCGTGTGCTGCTGGAGTACAGTGGGGGTGTAGTCAGAGGGGCATGGCACACTGGGTGGGATGGGGGCTCTCCTTCTAGAGACCATGGAAAGCTGCCGGCCCGTGGCCCGACAGCCCCGTGGCAGTGGGGGGCACAGATTGGGCCCTCCCAGCACACATAGGGTGCGTCTACTCATCTTGTGGCCCTTGTGGTTGGTCACTGTGGCCGTGTGTGGGAAAGCCCAAGTGTGGGGCACTTCCTGGGTGATGTCCTGGGACCCAGGCACCCTGGGATCCCGAATTTGGGGACTCTGTTGTTCTCTTCCACCTGGACACCATCCCGGGAAAGCCCCATGTCACGTGAGTCCTGCCAGGGAGCTCTGCTCTAACCCCGTTGTCCCTCTCTAGAGTCTGCATCTGCAGGTCCCTGAGCTGGACGGGCATGGTGGGCAGGCAGGTGGGACAGCCCTCGGCATTGCCCCCTGGGTCTGCCGCCCCAGGCAGGAGTGCCTTCGTCCGTCATCCCCATCACCTCCGCCCGCATCATGACAACAACCAACATCACCACTTCCGAAGTCCCTGTGGGGGTGGCACTCTGTAATGATGCCCCCCCCACACACTGTGACAGGCCACGCCTGACCCACAGCCCCACCACAGGTCACAGCTGGGCCTGGGGTTGGGCTTCTGGTGACCCGAGGGCTTGCCAGAAAACGGCTGCATCCCTCTGCACTGGTCAAAGGAAGGAGCTTCCGGCTGGGAAGGGCAGGGGGCATCCCCATGGACCGGGACCCCGGGGCTCACCCAAGTGAACATTTACTCCTTTGACAAATGCTCTTGCTGTGGGGTCCACAGTCCCTCCCTGCAGCTTCTGCTCCGGCTCAGCCCCAACAGAGCTCAGCACCCCAGCCTTCTCCCTTTATGTCCCCTCTGCCCACCCTCCCTCCCTGCCACTCACCCCTTGTCTCTCAGGACCCTCCCTGCCTTCTTGCTGTCCCCACCATCTGTTCTCCACAGCACCTGGAGGGGCCTTCTGGAAACCCAGATCTGACCACCAGACCCCACTTAGGGCCCTCTGGAGCTCCTGTCATCTGTCTCTGTGCTGCTCAGCCCTGGCACCGGGTCCTGCCCACTTTTTGGTCCCCATGCTTCCTGCGGCGGCACGCGGGACCGGGTACCTTGGCCCACCAGCTCAGTCTTGGCTCCTCCTGGAAGCTCCTGCTTCTCCCTTCCACCTGGTCAACTCACCTGGTACAAGGCAGTCAGAGACCACTCTTCTCTCCTGCACAAGTGTCCCTCATGGCCCTTCATACCTGTGAGGTGGGGCCTTGCAGGTGCCCCTGGAGAGCAGAGACCAGGCCTCACTCCTCCTTTGTGGAGGAAATGGAGAAGGCAATCTTGTGAATGAGGCCAAGTCCCGGCTGGTGCCCCAACCCCATGCTGGCCAGGGCTGGGCCATGGGTGTGTACTTCACTACCAGTGGCTGGGTGGGAGGTAAGGCCTTCAGATCAGGAGCAGGAGAGTTCTGGGTTTGGGGGGGGGCAGTGTCTGACCTCACTACATGGCCCTGTGCCCACTGGGCTGGGCCCCACCTGCCCAAGCCTTCTGTCACTTCCCAAGTTGGAGAGGCAAGGTGGAGGATGGGGTGTCCATGTCCAGCCTGAGGAGAAACCTATGCTCACCAAGGGAACCTCCACCACATCCCCTACTGGGGTTCCCTGGAAAAGCTATGGCCACACCTGGCCAGGGAAAGATCACCGTCCGGGCCTGGGAGCCTCAGTCAAGGGGGATTTCCTGACCTGGAGGAGTCCCAGAGCAGCCGAGGTGGGCAGAAGGAAGTGGGCCTGGGACTTGGGGGAAGGCAGGAGCCAACCCTGGGCTGCAGGCCTGAGCTGCAGGAGCCCTAAACCCAGGGAGAGCTTCAGTTATGTGGGATGTTGCCATGTCTGCCAGGAGTTGAGATTTGGGGGTTCACAATTATTTTCTACCTTAAGAGGCCTGCAGTGACCCGAGACAGCGCAGAGCAGAGGAGGGTACAGGACAGTGCGGGGTGGGGGTGGGGGTAAGAGCTGGGTGGCTTCCTGCTTGCCCAGAAGCTGCATGCATCCCTGTTAACCGCCTTCCTCCCAGCATCCCCCTGATTCTCAGTTGAGAGCTGATGTGCAGGGTTGTGGTGGGCTAGGGTTCCATCGCCAAGACCAAGGGGTGTTGAGGACCTCAGTCTCCTCCTCTGCACACCTCGGCTGCTTCCTGGGCACCCTACTCCACAGCGAAGAGAGGGTGAGTGCTGGGGATGGGGGGGCAGAAACAGTCGTGATTTGGGAGTGACAGGGAGACAGGCAGCAGCTATGGGGGCCCTATCTCAGGAGCACACTTGTCCTCTTGGGTGTGGGGTGGGCAGCAGGGAGCAGAGGACCCGATGGGGAGGAAGAGAGATGGTTCCCACACAGTGAGTGCTATGCCGAAGGCTGGGTGTGGCAAGCACCTGGCAGTAGCTGGGGTCAGGGAGGGGCCCAGAAACCAGGGCAGAGCTCTGGGACCCTGGGGACAGGTCTCAGAGAAGGCAGCCCAGCAGGGCCTTCAGAAACACACCTGGTTTATGGAGCGGCGCCTGCGGCTAGGACAGAGACTGACAGTGCCCCGGGCCTCTCCCCTTCCCTCCTGCCTCCAGAGGGCCTCCTGTGGGTGCTGTCCACTCCTGGCTCTGAGCCTCAGGACCCAGGCCCGGGGCCAGGTCGCCTGGGGTCCCTCTTGGCCTCGCCAGCCCTTCCTGGCTGCCCGCTGAGGACGCAGGGGACCGTGGCAGAGCCGCCTGGCTGTATGGATGGGAGGTGATTCTCAAGGTGAAATTTCTAGTTCAGTTGAGTCACTTTTGTTCAAGGCAGCGCACAAAATGTCATCCCCGCCCTGTTCTGCGTGCGATGTGCTGCTCTCCCGTCGCATTTAAATTTACTCCACTTTCCCTCCCTGACACCTGTTTAAATCAATATCTTCCTCTCCGGGTCGCGGGGAGAATGTGCCCGGCTCTCCACACAGCGCTTCTCAAATCCACTAAAATCAACACAATAATTGAAATATTTTCAAGCTGATTACACCGCAGCCCGAGGCTAGCCTGGTTGCTAAGGGTGAGCTCCGCGGTTGCTAGGGGGAGTAAATCATCTTGCATTATTTGATTTTTGTTATAGATATGAAACCGCTACTCCCGCGATTAAATGTCTCTCAGCCTAACACCTATGGGACCTGGGGAGAGAGAGGAGAAAGGCGCCAACCTTGACCCTGTCAAATAAATATCTCTAACTTTTCCTGTCCTCGGGCTTCCTGGCCAAACCCATCTGTGGGTTTTTTTCCTTCCCTTAACCTGACTTTAGACAACAAAGCTTTGGGGACAGTGAGATGAAGAGAGGGAGACTGTCTGCTCTGTTCGTTAGCTGCACGGCCTCGCCCTCAACCCTCCTGCCCAGGTGCAGGCAGGCCAGCCTGGCAGCCCTGAGGGAGGAGCAAGTACCCCGTTGGGCAGGGGTGTGAGACCCGTCTTCCCTGTGACCTCTGCCTGCTGCTGGCCCCCTACCCTGAGCCGCCAAGCTCCAGGCCTCCGGTCTGATGGGCGCGCAGCTCCCACTATGTAAGCCGCTTGGGGGTGGGGGGGTGGAGGGAACGTCTCACCCGCTCCCGCCGGCCTCCGGCCCACCCTCTACACCCCTCCAACCCCCACCCAGCTGTCAGCTAGGGGCCCTGGACGGCAGGGCTGCACCCCGTCTCTAGCCTGCCCCGGCCAGCACCCTTGGAAAGGCTGGGGTCCCTGGGCGGCTGAGGCCGCGCCCCCTGAGCAGCGAGTACTTCTGCGCCGAGCCGGCTGTCTGGCGGCAGGGGGGCCGTGAGGCTGCCCCGCTGGGACCCAGCCAGCTGTTCTCATGCATGAATCTGAGTAAAGTAACAAACAGCAAGCAAACCTGTCAATTGAATCATTCTTGATGACTCTAAGTACTGGGCTGGCTGGGCAGGGCCTCACCCCTGCCCCCAGCATCCCGGGACAGTGCCTCCCTGCCCCCGGTCCTGCCCTCCCAGCCTGTCCTTGAACCTCCCCTTTGGGCCAGACTTGGCTCCCAGAGCACTGCCCTTACTGGGGTTGTCCCTGTGCTAGAAACTTCCCTGGCTCCCCGCTCCATGGGCCAGGGCCTGTGGCAGGACTCGGCTTTGAGCCCCCCCAGGCTGGTCTCAGCTCCTACTGCTGCCCTCCCTAGCACCCCAGACACCCCGGGGCCACATGAGCCCTGTTCTCTGCCCCAAGCACCCGGCTCTTTGGGGCCCAGTGGTGGCCCCTTCTTTTCTGGAAGTCTTTTCTGTCTCCCATGAGCTCATTGCCTGCCTCATGATGTTTTTGTCATCCATTGTGCAGCACTCTAGTTTGTCCTGGGAGGTGGCCAGTGTGGGAGCTGTCGCCAGCTCATAGGTCATCCTGCTGGACACCTCCTGGACAGAGTGCCCTGGAAGGAGCAGGGCACAAACCCGCAGTGTTCACTGCTGGCTGCTGCAAGCCCTGTCCGGTTCCCAGATGCCCATTCTCCAGCCCCCGGGCCCCCGTGCTGGATCTCTGTGGCCCCAACAGGAGGTCAGGTGCTGGAAAAGGCCAGTGCAGGGGCTGTGGCAAGAGGGGTGGCCTGAACAGGATCTGTGCGGGCTGGACTGTGGGCAACCTTTCAACTGTGCCCTGTGGAAACCCAGCCCAGCCCAGCCAGGCCAGCCTGGGGCTGAGGGTGGACCCCCTTCTGGAGGGCTCGTTACTTGCCAACATATCACTTTCTCGCCTGTCCTTGGAGAACCACGTCTCGGGCTGCCCCCAACTCACAGACAAGGACACCGAGGTTCAGAGATTCAGCCCCCCACCTGCAGGGCCCTCAGCCAAGAACGGGGGCTGAGGTTGGGGAGGTGGGTGCTGTGGCCGGGCTTGTCAGCATCACAGCTACAGAATCCTCCAGTGTGCCCCCAAGTCCAGCCTCGGGTGGGGCCTTGGGTGGGGGGCCAGCATGTTTTATTTATTTTTAATTTAATTTAATTTTTTTAGAGAGAGAAAGCGCATGTGCACTCGGGGTGGGGAGGGGCAGAGGGGGAGGGAGAATCTTAAGCAGGCTCACGCCCAGTGCAGAGCCTGATGTGGGGCTTGATCTCACAATCATGAGATCATGACCTAAGGTGAAATTGAGTCTATTCTTAACTGACTGAGCCCCCCAGACGCCCCCCAGCATGTTGTAGAGTGACTGAAGCATGTTCTAGAATGTCTGAGGCCTCCTTGGGAAAGAGGCCTGGGGGCAAGATGGTGCTGGTGGGAAGATGTGGAGGTCTAATGGAGGCCCAGGGCTGGGGGCCACAACCCCTCACCCACCCATTTCAGGCCACACTCAGGTGTGCCCGCCCCTGCCTTGCTCAGAGCCAGCGGGGCCCGAGTGGCCACATCCTGCCCATTCTGCCGACCGGCGGCTGAGGCAGAGGGTGTGGAGCTGGAACTTGAATCCAGTTCCCACATCTGGCCCTTCTCTCTCCTTCCCTGGCCTCACGCCCTCCCCATAAGAGGCATGTGAAGTGGCCAGCATGTGTGGCAGGAAGGAGGGAGGGCTGGGGCGCACAGTCGCTGCTCTGCAAATTGGGCTAGTTACTCAGGGTTCCTTTAAGTCCCCAGGCAGGCATGGACCAGGGCACCCTGCCCCTGAGGGCCTCTTCCCAAGGCCCTCACACCCGTCCTCACGCTGTGCGGAGTCCTCTGCCTGGGGTGCCTTCCCTCCACCCACCCCTGAGCAGGATCCTACACATCTCTCAAGGCCTGTTCTTCTACCACTACCCTTAGAAAGCCTCTCCTGCTGTCCTGGGCTCCCACAGCCCCCTGTGATGGCAGGTCCAGTGCTTCGGGATCTGTTCTGCCCATAGGTCTGGTGCTCCTGAGGGCAGGGCCGAATCTGATTCACTGTGTGTCCCTAGCAGGGCCCAGCCCAGAGCCAGGAACCAAGTTGGCTTTGGTGAATCTTTGCCAGGAGCACCCAGAAATGGGGGACAGCCCTCTCTGGTTCATTTGGCTCAGGCTTGAATCCACAAGGACCGCTCTGTCCCCCCGGTCTGAGGGGGTGGGCTGACCCATGGCCTGGATGGCCCTTGGGTGGGCTCAGGGTTTCCCTCTGCTGCAGCTGAGGCACGGGTGGCCAGGACGTGTTGAGGGCGTGAGCTAGAGGGTACCTTAGCCCTAGGAGTCTCCAGGCCAGATGGAGCATCAGTGGGGAGCACTGATCTCTGCAGATACTAGCCACAAATATCCAAGAGGGAGGCCTTACATGACCTGGCAATGGGTGTAGATCAGAAGGAGCTGAGGGTGTTGGGACAGGCCCAGAGGGAGTGTCTCAGCAGGAGTGAGAGAGGCAGAGATCTCAGTGGACCTTGTCTCCTGGAGGCCAGCCTGGGGCTCTGGGACTGAGACCCAGTGTGTCTTCCGCAGTGGGCATGCTGGGGCAGGTGGGGGATCTGGGGAGGGCATCTGCCCATAGGGAACTCGGGGCTCGTCTGGGGCAGCTGGGGAGGCCCAGAGGTCTTGCCCTCTTCCTCCAACACTTAGGGCAGCCTAGAGCCCACAGGATTCACCTCGCCCAGTGCCCTCACCCAGCATGGGGATCCACACCCCAGCCAATGCCAGACACTGTCTTCTAGAACCCTCTGGCAACCCCAGCTCTGGCTTCCGGCAATGGGCTTCCAGCAAGGAGCACAGAGAGTCCCATGTCCCATCCCCCAGGGAGCCTGGGGAAGGCCCCAGAGCCCCTCCTGCCCCACCAGGCTGCTGGGACCCTCCTCGGCCATTGAGCGAAGCCATCTGCCACCAGAGCCGCGAGTCTCCCGGCAGAAGCCGCGGCGACAAGCTCGAGATGTTCCGGTGCGGTTATCAGCAGAAGCAACATCTGCCTGCCCGGCCGCCAACAATGGTAGGCCATTTAGTCTGTCCCCTCCTCCCTTTAGCTGCAGACAACAGCTCCCAGTATTATATTTTCCCACTCAATTAGCACCATCATCCTGCTGAAAGAGAGGCCAATTTACCTATAATGACATCATTGTTAGGGAAGTGGCGGCTGGGCTGTCACCAGGTTGTGGAGACAGGTCCGTCTCTCTCCACTAACCCTGACAGGGACGGGACGGGGAGCCGGGCGGGAAGGCAAGGGGCGCCCAGGCGGCCTATCGGCGGCCACCCCGTCACCTCCGACCACAGACATTGTTTCCGACAGTTCTCAGGAGCAGTGTGGCGGAAAATTGAGTCCAGATTCATTAGGTTTTTCAGTGTGCCGCTCAAGTCAGTTAAATTGATACATTTCCTAACGAAATTGAAGTGCTTTGTGCTGCCAGCGGAAAGCCGGGTGACCGGCCTCGGCCCGCTGAGCAGCAGAACGAGCTGACGGATCCATTAGGCTGCTCCCCGTGCCGGCCCCCTCTCCCTCCATTCCTGGCCCACGCTGTAAATCTCCGCCAATTTCGGGCCTAATCATCATTATAAACCCTGCCTCTGCCCGCTCCCTCGCCTGCCCGTCCGCACCTCGCTCGCAAAACAGCCCACGGCGTGCTAATCGGCTGGCCTTGCAGGGTCAGCATCCCTGCTGGCGCGGCAGGGCCCGGGGGCCAGGGACCCCAAGGCGGAGCAGCACCCAGGAGGGGGCCCTGGGCTCCAGGAGGGGACCGTGCGCCCATTCGGCAGATGGGGCTGTGGTGCAGACACAGAGTGTCAGAGCTGAGAGGGACCCCGGAGACCCCGGTTTCCCGCTTGACTCTGGTTACCTTTTATGTTGAGGTCCCTGCAGAAAGTCCCCAAATGTGGAGACGTTTACACGTGTGTTTGCTTGTGGAGCCCCCAGGCCAGGGCCGAGAGGTCCCAGGGCCCTCCCTGTGCAGTGGCTGCTCCTCTGACCCCAGCACCTCAGGTCAGTCCTGCCCTGCTCCTGAATGTCCTGTGCATCATACAGTCTGTCCGTGTCTGGATGTTTCCGCTGCATCCATGCTGCTGTGTGCATCAGAGTCAGGCCCTTTGCACTGCTGCGTACTATTCCGCCAGTGCTTGACTGCCCTGTCACTGTTTCCGGCTCGGGACTGTCGTGGGGGAGAGAGTGGTTCTGGTGTGCGTCCTTGGGTGCCGTAAGCACTCAACTCTAGAAAGTTCTCCTGCCCCCCCCGCCCTCCCTCCTATTATTTGTAGAGCTGTCAGGTGGGCTTGGCTTTAGAAACGCAGACACGGGGACTCCCCTTCCTCCAGCTTCATTGTGGCCAGAGAAGGGGATGCAGAATGGCCCCAGGAAGCTGCTACAGGCTCCACATTTGCAGTCAGAATCGGTTTCTGTCGCATGAAGGTAGGTTAGGACAAAAGGCCCAGCCCATGGACACCAATGTGTGTGTAAGATGTCCCCACTCTGTGTGTCACCCCAAGGGGGTCAGGGGACAGCAGCATCTCCTCAGCAATGGGCACACCTCATGCCCACCGCCCTCTGTGGGAAGGGACACGGCGTGCTGAGGCTGGGTCGGGCTGGGAAAGAGGATCGGGGGCCAGCTAGAAGGGGAGTCCGCCGGTCACACAGGGATAGTCTGACACCAGGTACATAACGGGGTTATAACCCATGCAAAGAAATAGCCACCACGGGTCCAGGCCATGCAGATAAATAAGTTAATAAACATGTGGGGAGGAGGGAAACCTAGGGTTTCAGAACCACCGTTTGTCAGCCATCGCAGTATCATCGGTTCCGGCAGGAATCAATGATGGGCATTAGAACTAGCCAGTGATGTCGGGTGAGAAGCATGGTTTTACATGGCCAGGAGCAGGGAGCACACGGGGAGAGTGGCTTTACGGCGGGAAAGCTGCAGGCGCCGTGAGAGCCTCGCCAAAGTGGAGACAGACCCCGTGTGCCCCGAAGTGCTGCTCCAAGGACAGAGCATCCCCCCGGGATGTTCCTTCCAGAAACGAGTCCCCACGGTGTGATCATGAGGACATGTCCCCAAACCAAGTGGAGGGACGTTTCTGTACAATGACGGACCTGCCAACTTCGCAAGAGTCCGAGCTCTGGTGTTCCTGGCAGCCAGATGCAGCCCGTGACCCCGTGTAACTGGGTCCTTGGCTGTGAAGGACACCCTTGAGGCAAGGGACCTGCTGGTCAAAGGCTATTGGGGATTTCTTGTGGGATTCTTGCAATTCCCTTCTCAGCTTGAAATTCTTCCAAAGGAAAAAGTTAAAAATAAAAAGCTATAGCAAACAGTATGCTCAGTGAAAGATTCAGACACAAAAGGCCACGTATTGTATGATTCTGCTTGTGCAGAATGTCTAGGGCAGGCAAATGCACAGAGGCAGAACGCAGACGGTGGGGCGGGGGTGGGGAGAGGGGCAGCGACAGCCAGCGGGCACCAGGGCTCCTTTCAGGGAGAGGAAAATGTTTTGGAACTGGAGGGCGGGGGTGGATGCACAAAGATCTGACTGTACTAAATGCCACCGAAGTGTTCACTTTGAAGTGATGAATCTGATGCTACGTGAATTAAAATCAGAAGCTACAGGACCGTAAGGATGCAGGCCTGATCTTGCCACTCCTAGGTGAAAGTCTTCGGGACGTCCTCCTCCCGCATCCTACTCACATCCACCTGCCAGCCTCTTGAGGACACAAAGCCGTTAGTGCCCCCGGGCCTTTGCACATGCTATGCTTCTGCATCCCCAGCATTTCTTATCCTGTTAGATCTCAGCTTCAGCTCTTCTCCTTCTCTGACTTCTCCTTCTCTCCCCCGGCTCCCCAGTCTGCCCCCACACAGGTAATTTGGTATGGACCCCTTGTTCAATCTTTGGACCACGTCATGCTTATGTGGGACCCCAGACAGCAGAGATGCTCCACGGCTGTTAGTGAAGTGAGAAATGGTGACACCTAGGAGCAGAGGAAATGGTGGGTGGAAGGGCAGGACTTATACCCAAGCCTGGTTCTGCCCCTGCCCCTGGGAGAAACTGTGGGTGGGTATAGGAACGCTTGGCCAGCAGGGTGTCCCTGATGCCTAGGGCCTGGGGCTGCGGGATTCTGGGGCTATGGAACCTGCAGGATGATGGGGCCGTCTCCCAGGCACTGAGCCAGACCAAGGTTCTGAGGGTGACCTGATCAGCTGACCCAGGCAGGTGCTACGGCCCTGGGTGGGGAAGGGACGAGACTACCCCTCAGTGGCCAGACCACTCCTCTGTGCTACTTTGCTCCTTGGAGCCCCCAGCCTCAGCCTGCTGACACGGTCAGGATCCTAGAGGATGAACACGAGGTTCTGGAATCCCCCAGAAGGTGAAGAAGGGCAGAGCGGTGGGGCGCCCCTCCTGACACTCACATGAGTCAGAAAGCAGAAAGTCCACCGAGTGACGTTGGAGCCGACAGGGCTGTCCAGGGGACAGTGTAGAGCTGCCAACTATGACAACTGGTCATATGCTCCATACGTGGCCAGTGTGAAGGAAGCATAAAGTACCTCCTAACTTAGTACAAGTAAGAGCGTGAGTGATTTCATCAATATTTTTATGTCCAGAACATTGTCAGAACCAACGAGGCCCTCCTCTGACAAGCAAGAAAGCTGTGGGTCTGGCCATGTGTCTCCAGGCCCCAAGATAGCCTGGGGAGGGGGCTTCAGATGCCATCTAGTCTCTGTCCCCATCCCAGGAGCCTCTTCCCTTTCTGGGGCATTGGACCCCCGAACAGGCTGAGACCGTGCAGCATGAGGTGAGGGTCAGGGTGGGGCGGGGGCACAGCCCAGGAGAGGCCTCGTGGGAGAGTCACCTGGGCTGAGTCTTAGAGCTGGTGGTCCAGGTGACAAGTGGGGCAAAGGGGCGGTGGGTACAAAAGCTTGGAGGCAGGGTGTCTGGGTGTGGTGTGTTTGGAAGGTTGAGAGGTAGGGGGCTGTCCACGCAGCTTTGAGGTCCAGTTCAGTCCTGGCTGTAGCTCCGCGGGGTCAGCTCTGCTCCAGGGTCCCTGCAGTCCCTGGACTGATGCTGAAGGTCTGACCTGGGACCTGTGGGGTGTGGGTGTGTTTCGGGGGGCGGTTTTCTCAGTGGTGGTCCCTGCAGGCCTGACCCAGCGGGGCCGTTGGACCATTTAGCATAATGCCCCCGGCCCCCACGGTTGGGCGGACACTTGTTTACACGCTGCTGAGAGGCCAAGATGGAAATTTATAGCGTTGAGGAAAGGCCCTCTTGCCCAGGGTTCTGGCCCATCGAGGGAAGTGCAGAAGCTCTTAACAAATCGATGAGCTGCATTGACTCAATAGTGTCTGAGCGCTGGCCCCCACCTGCCCCCCCGGGGCCCATTCAGGCTTCTCGAGGGTGGGGTCCCACTGGCAGCCTCCAGGGGAAGCTGGGGGTTCAGTTGCCGTAGCAGCTCAGGGGGGTGGGTCTTCCTGCCCCTTCTGGAAAGGATGGGATGTCTGTGGTGGATGCCGGGGGGGGGGCAGCATTGTTGGCAGGCCAGGCTGTGGTTTGTGGCTCACATTTCTGCTGGTAGCTGGGGGGGTCTCTGGCATTGCCCCCTTCCCACCTTCCATCCTGGATGCCACCCCACATCCCGCATCCCTCCCCTGATCCCTCTGTGGTCCTAGCTCGGCTGACTTGCTTTCCTGTGGCCAGACCCCCTCCCAGTTCTCTCCACCCTCAGGAGAGGCTCTGTCACACCTGTAGGACTCCTGGGTGGCTGGGAGGGGGAGTCCTTCCCTGGGCCTGGTGCTGTCCTGAGGATTGAGTACCGCGGACCCAGCAGTGAACAGGAGCAATAGGGGCCCCACCCCGTGGGGAGGCCCACGCATGGGGATTCGCTGTGTGGTGGAAGAGGGGTGCAGGGAGGTGGGGGGACATGATGGGGGTGCTCTCGTGGGTGACGTTGAGCAGAGAGAGAACATCTTGGCGGGGGGGGGGGCTCAGGCAGAGAGGACGGCAGGTGCAAAGGCCCCAGAGGGAAGGAGGAGCTGGGTGTTCTCAGGGTCAGGGAGGTGCAGAGTGGAGTGGGGGTCTAGGGAGAGGGAGGGAGACAGAGACGCAGAGAGATGGAGAGGCAGGGGTGACAGTGGCTGACCACCCTGGAGGGGGGTGGCAGGGGGCTTCTGCTTTCCCACGGCCGAGGGGAGACGGTGCTGTCTGGGAGAAACACCTCGGGAGCCCCGTTTGGGTGGTTAATGTTCTAGCGGCTGTGTTTAAAAAAACGTGAAAGGAAACAGGTAGCATTAATTTCAGTGCTGTATCCTATTTAACTCAGAACATCAAAACTGCTTTCGCTTCAACACATCATCAACACGGAGCACGGGGGAGGCCTCTCTCATCCTTTCTGTGCGGGCCTGTGAGGCACGCACACGCTCTCTGATGTCGAGGGGCAGCCGGGCACCCCTCCTCGGGGCTGTCCCATAGCAGCGCCATGGTGTGGAGGGGAGACACGCGCGACATCACTCTAGGCTTTCCACTTCAACTTGAAGTGTGACGTTCAGTACAACCAAAAGTCCACATTGAGCTCCCAGCTGGCCACATGTGGTGGGGACGGTGGGGCTGTGGCTGGCTGGGGTGCGTCAGCTGCCATTTCCGATTGCTCGGGAGGCCCTGGGTGCTGCCAGGGGAACATTGTGGAGGAGGAGGGGATGGCCAGCCGAGTCCCAGCCTGCTTAGAGGAGCGGCCGTGGACCTAGCTGTCTTGGCCGGTGGGTGAGGGGAGCCGCGGGCTGGCAGGGCCTGTACCCGAGCTGTGGGCACCCCAGGCAGTCTGAGCGAGGCTCTCCCCCAGCCCTGCCCGCTGGACCACGGCGGGGTGGGGGGCGGGGGGTAGGGAGCCAGGCCATCTAGGCAGCGGCCAGCCTTATGACCCAGCCTCAGCTTCCTTGTCTGCCTAATGGGAATGAAGGCATGTTGGACATCTTGTGACAAGCTGGGGACACAGGATGTGTTTGTAAACTGTAGAGGGCTGTGCATTATGTGGGGCAGAGCAGTGGGTCTGTCCAGAGTGAGGCCTGCCCTGTCCCTTTCCCTCACTGGTGGCAGAGCATGGTGGGCTGCCTGCCCAGCAGGCCTCGGGGGACGCCACGTGGCTGGGACGTGGCGCTCAGACTCTGCTTCCCATCTGGTGTGACTTGTCTCTCTCTGGACGCCCCCACCTCCTGTGGTTCCCGCCCCCCACACAATGAGCGGCCTCCACAATGCCCGGGCAACTGTGCACTCGACTGCCGGGCACATGGGGTTTCTGTGGGGCACTCGCAGTTGCTGGGCTGGCCTGGCTGAGGGGTGGCCCGGGGCCCCACTTGGACATCTGGGGCCCCTGAGGAACCAGGTGGGGGGATCTCTGTGTATGCAACACCCCCACCCCAGTGGGCAGGGTCCCCAGGGTGCCCGGGGCATTCCAGGCCCCCACTGCTGAGAGAAACCCACACTGTCCAGACAGAAAGGCTCCTCGTGAACGTGGGCAGGTCTGTGTGGGGCTCTCCTGGTGGCCTCATATGACAGCGGGGTCCAAGAGCCATTGACATGGTGGCCACACTGAGTTCTCAGGGCTCTCCCCACCCCGAGGATCCCGAAGACACTCTCTCTGGGGTGAAGGTATGTGACTCCCAGCAGGGGCTGGGGAGGGTGCCTCCTGCCAACGGAAAGATGAGATCAAGCCCCTGATGTCCACAGCCCAAGCCTTACCCCCTTCCTTGGGCAGGCGGAGGCCCGAGGAAGGGCTCAGGGTCATAGCAAGTTAGAGGCCTGTCTTCTCAGCACCGAGTGTCTGCTGGGCTTCGATCCTTCGATGCTCACAGTCTCATCCCCATTTTACAGGGAAGGAAATTGAGGCCCCAAGCCCAGGCCCCTCTCCAGGCCCTGCGTTCCTCCCTCTCTAGCACCCCCTGCCTGCCCATGTCCTGGAGAAGCCAGCACTCTGTCAGCCTCCTGGGGGCCAGCAGCCCCCGCCCGCGAGGCTCTCAACAAGGGCGTGGGTGCCTAGAAACCGGAGAAGCCAGACGGCTTGTCCGCTGGTTGCCCTGGAGATGCCAAGGGAAGCCTGCCTCCTTGTCCCACTGCCAGGGCCTTGCCGGGTGCCCCTACACCCACATCCACCCAGTTGTGGCTCCGGCAAGTAAATAGGGCCATTGTGGGGCTGGCTCCACAGACTCCATCCTGGACCACAGGCCCCACACGCACAGCCCCAAGACCCAGGTGTCCTTCCTGTGTGCAAGGAGCGGGGCACATAGGGCCCTCCCTGAGCCTCTGTGTGCCCGAGCTGAGGTGAAGCCCATCTGTCTCTGCACACCTCGGACATCTGGCAGGATGCCCCACACCCACTGACCCACTGGGAGCAGAGGGAGCAGAGCCCGCGGGCTCTGGTCCAGACCTGAGTCCTGGAGAGCTGAGGCCGGGAGGCAGCCCCCAGCAGCTCCCAGCTCTTTGGCAGAAGCCGAGGGCACCCAAGGGTGGCGTCCTGGCCAGGTTAGCCGTGCCACAGCTCCTAAAGGCACTCACTCCGCACCATTGGCACAGAGCGGGACGAGACCCAGGACACAGCTCCATTAGGGTCCCATCTCCATCTAATTAGTCCTAGTATTGCTCTAATTCTCCCTAACGCGATGCAGTCCTCTGCCTGGAGTTGTCTGGCCCTGACTGGCCTGCCTCTGTGGGCTCCTTCCACCCTCCAAACGCAGAAATGACTTTCCCTATCAAAGTGTGCAATAAAAGCTGCGAGGCCCATTTCTTTTTTCTATTTTGAATTCTGTTAACTGACAATTTAACCTAAAATCCTCTGTATTTCCAGCTTGTACAGCTGTAAATAGAGACTGACAGTTTATTTTCACGTCCCGGCTTGAGGGGGGCGGCGGGGGGGAACCCATTTGAAATAAATACTTGCGGGTCCCTGACAGACTCCAGACGGGCCGTCGACGCTGGCTGGCAATCTCTGGGACCTGTCACACTCTGTGATCCGTCTTTTTACAAACACAAACGCTGCTGATTTCTTATCAAATGTAAAACCAGCCCGGCTCTTTCTTAAATGGTTACCACGAGCATGAAATTGACATTGTGAATCACATGTGACACTGGCTTGTCTGCGCTGTAATTGATCGGTGCTTAGGAGCAGGCGCGGGGCTGCCCTGAGCCCCCGCCCGCGGCCGCGCCCCGGCCCCCGGCCCCAGCAGTCCTTGTCAATGGGAGGAAAGTCGGAGAAAACGCAGGATCCGTGCACGTTGTGGTTCCCCCCTCCGCGATCCTCCGAGGTGTCAATTCCAATTTCCACGGCTTCATCATTACGCACATCAAACGGCTGTAATTGGCTGCTACAGAAATTTATCCTCCAAAAGGAGAGAGGGGGGCAGCCGAGGAGGGAGCTGTGGAGGACGGGGAGCGGTGGCGGTAATGAGATTTTGGAAGCGGCAGTGCCACCCCTGAGGTTGGCAGGCAAGGAGAGCAGAGGCAGGCGCGCGCGGGAACGCATTCGTGCTGGCTAACAAAATGACGTTTGAAAACAAGTCTGGTGGGGTGTGGGTGTCACACAACAGCCGCAAACACACAGCCCCGGTCAAGGAACAGGCGGCTGTCTTTCACTGCTGGGCGTCGTCACGGTTACCGCTGGCAGCGCGGGCAGGCCTCCTCCCCCCACCTTAGTTTGCACAGCTGGAGGTGCCTGTTCTCATCACACCAGCCGGACACTCGGGTTGTGACTGCTGTCACAGGGAGGGACAGGGAGGCAGGGAAACTGAGGCTAGGAGGAAGCTTGTGGTGTTGTCCAGGGTCCCAGAGCGAGAGTGCTGGGGCCCCTCCTTCAGGACGTTGCCCCCATACATCCCTGGAGCCCCCTTTGCCAGGCGTCATCGTTGGCCACAGCTCCTCTGCCTCAGGCCTGGCTTCCCCCCACCCCAGGGGTTGCTCACCCCTTTGTCCGGCGGGGACGGCCTGCACTCTGGCTGGCCATGAAATCTGAATTGGTTTTTCAGGCCATGGATTTTCCCCCGGCCACCTGGGGAGCGAGCAAGTCTGTGAAGAGAGAGCAGAGGCCCCGCGGTGCCCCCCTCCACCGCGGCCCCTCCAGTCTTTCTCCTGCGGGGCTGGCTGCTCGGGGCGAGGGCACCCCCTTGTCACCTGTCCCGGCCCCGGGGCTGTGCCCAGCCCGGGCTCAGCCTCTGACCCAGGTCCTCCGCACGCTGGCCCCAGGGGCCTGCAATTCTCACCTCTGAGCGGCGCCCACACCTACCTCCTCTGGGCCCACGCATGGTCCAGCAGCTCCCTGGGCGAGCGTATTTATGTCTGTTTTTCCATTTGGATTTTGTGACTGATGAAACAATGATGCTGAGTTACACGCGCAGCGATCATGCCTCACGGCAGGCGAGCGGCAGCCTTCCCGGTCCACGGCTACACGGCCAGCCTCCTGCAGCTGGGGAAGCCAGGCACCTTGCCAGGGCCTCCCGGCAGCCACATACGGCGGGAAGCCCTGCCTGGTTCCCGGATGGGGAAACTGAGACCATGGAGTAAACGCTCCCGGCTTGGGCTCTCATGCCCTCCACGGCACCACACAGCCTCCAGAGTTGGCCTGAGCGTCTTAGGAAATCCACTTTGTAGAACAAGGGCCGGAAGATCCTTGGGCCTCCTGATTGGGAAAGCCACGATCCTCCCGGAGGCCTGGCTTATTTTTCCCTCTCATAGGTGTTACTGTGACTGTGCCACAGTGGAATGTTACTCTTTTTACCTTGGCCTGTAGGAAGCTCAGACTCCAATCACAGCCTTTTTCTTTCTTTCTTTCTTTCTTTTTAAAGATTTTATTTATTTGACAGAGAGACTGAGAGAGGGAATACAAGCAGGGGGATTAGGAAAGGGAGAAGCAGGCTCTCTGCTGAGTAGGGAGCCGGATGTGGGGCTTGATCCCAGGACCCTGGGAGATCATGACCTGGGCTGAAGGCAGACGCTTAACCACTGAGCCACCCAGGTGCCTAATTACAGCCTGTTTTACCCATGGTGTGAACTTCTCAGCGCTGCCCTGACCTCCAGCTTCTCTCCATATTCACTGGATTGAGTGTCGTGTCTGTCTTACTGAGGATTTCAAATCTTTCAGGGAATGATGGGACTGAAGTGTAGTGCAGGCCACAGCATCCCTGGGGGGGCTGGCATTGGGGAGGATTGCTGGGGCGTGTGTCCACCTCCTCCTCCCTCTTCCCACTTGGGTATACGTGGGGTCCATCTGGGGGTGGGGGGCACCCAGGGTGCTTCGACGGGCAGGACACGCGGTGCTGCTGGTGATGGGCAGTGAGCCACTCTGGCTGCCTGCAGGGAGACCTCAGTAGGATCTGTGTGGTGATTGTTGAGTCCAGAGCCCACAAAGACACTCCTTTTCTTCTGCCATTTCTGATGGAAAGCAGCTTCCTGGGGCATTGTGTCGGGATGGAGTCTGTGATCCTGTCTGAGAAAGCATGGCAGGGTTGATTAGCACTGTAGGTGGCAGAAGGTTCCTTATTATTTGCAATTTGGGGCTGTGGGGGCCCAGGCTTCCCCAAAGCTGAGCTTGCTGGCCATCCACCACTCCAGCTGCCGTTCTTCCCTTTACGTGTTTAGAGAATGGTCCTTGAGCAGTGCCTGGGCACAGAAGGGCACAGGAGGCCCGCCCACCCGCACAGCCCAGTGGGGGACACGGGACAACTGGGGTGGCTGTACCTGGGGCCCTCTGGCTTTCTTGATCCAGCTCTCGAAAGATGGAGGGACAGCTGGGCCCTGAGCCGGAGCCGGAGCCTGTGTCAGGCACACCAGAGCAGTGTGGACTCTGAGGGGACCCCTGGGAGGTCCACGGGGAAGAACCACGGCATGGGGATGGGCAGGTGGGGAAGGGTGAGCTGTGGCAAGTGAGTGGACAGCTCCAAGCCTCAGGTATGAACCCGGGGAACGCCCAGGGCCCCCACCTGCCTCCTTCCCTCCTGGAGAGCCACGTGGAGTCTGTGTGGCAGCTCGTGGCCTCAGGATCCACAGGAAGGGGCGGGCTGCTCGGCTGCTGTGGTCCCTGTCCTGGGAGGTCCTCTGCCTGGAGTGCTCCTTGCCAGGGCAGTGCGGACAGGGGGCCATGCATGTATTTCCCTTACCTGGGGTTCTTCGAACCACAGAAGCCTCACGACAAGATTCTCAGGTTCTGGCAGAGAGCAGATGATGTAAGCTGGGCCAGGCTAATCTTCCCTGTCTGCTCAGCTTGATGACAGAAGGGAGGCCACAGCCAGGCCAGGCCTAGGTAGAGAGGCTCCTGGGGTCTTAACCTCTTCCAGAAGCATCCTTACCCATCCCTTGAGACTTGCAATGGCTGGGGTGAAGGGCTGGCCTTGGCAAAGCTGACCTGAAGATGGCCCACTCCTTCCTCCCCTGGTGCAGGTGGGGGCCCGAAGAGAGACAGAACCAGCCTGGGCCGCAGAGCAAGAGCCAGCTGGAAGCCTCCTGGGCAGGTCGGGGAGAGGGAGGACACTGGCCGATGGGAGCTGCCCTCTGGAGGTGCTGGTCCTGGGCAGCCCAGCTCCTCTGGGCCCCTCTCTCCTCTTCCTGCCTCACCCCTACCAGCATGGCTGAGACCACAATATCTGGGGCTGACAGGCCCTGCAGAAGCATGTCCTCCAGCTCGTCCGTCCCTTCCCAGGCTATGGAAACAGAGTAACAGGGAGTCAGAGTCAGGCATGGACCAAACCCAGCCTCCTGGCTCCTTCCCTGTTCGTTCTGCAGTTCCTACTCCCTCCGGATGCCCAGACGCCCAGGAGACAGCCAGACGTTCTGCCTGGGGGTGGCGGGCTGCCTCATGGTCCAGACCCTGGGACGGTAGGGTCCGTGGACAGGGCCAGGCCAGGCATCTCTGGGCCCCACCAAGGAGCCACTTTAGGAGGGGCAAGTCCAGGGTGGCATCTGTGAATGAGCGGGGAAGGGAGGGGGAAAAGCCAAAACTTTAAGGTATATGGACTGTGAAATTAAATCGAAATACTCAAATAAGGAATCGCATAACAACATAAGCAAAGATGTTTACCAGGGCTTGAAGTTAAATACAGATTTTTTCATAAACCCAAACACAAAATGCAATAAAGTTCTGTGGAATGTTAAATATAATTTACAGTGGAAAGAATGTTCCTTGCCATCATAAACCTGCGTGTGCAACGTCACTGTTTGGATGCTGGGCCGCCGAGTTCCGCCGGATGCTCTGGTGGACCCGGTGTGGACCGGCTGGGCCCTGGGTGCTCCCTGCAGATGTGGATACCATTCTCCTCCCCAGGGTGGAAGGAGCCAGTGGAAGGAGCTGGAGCTGCCAAATTGGTCCTGCACTCAGACATTGCTATAAAGCTCCGATGAGGCAGAACTCAGGGAAGAATCATCTCCAAACAGAAAAGGAGCCTTCAGGTAGCCACCCCAGTGCTGGCCAGTTCCTGGCCCCACCTGGTCTTGGTCCTGGGGCCCTTCCCACCTGATATAGTCCGGTACAATGCAGGCCTGGAGAGTTCCCTAACCAGAGACCCCAGCCATGGGCCAGTGGACCCAGCGTCCTCCTGCCCCTTTCTTCCAGTCAAACTTCACAGGAGAGGGCCTTTGGTAGTCATTTACACTGTAGTGAGAATGAGCTCCTTTATTTTGCTCCCTCCCTCTCTGGCTGTGGAATGTGGAACAGGAGTCTTTGTTGGACCTGGAGATCCACTGGCATAGAAAGGGTTGCCAAGGGGAAGGGAGCTGCCTAGAGTCACACACCTGATTCACAGTGAGCTCTGATCACAATGTGAGTTTCTGACCTTTAAGGCCTGTGCGGAGAGCAGTTGCTATCAGAGCTTTTCTGTGGGGAAACCCACCCAGCATAGCAGCCTCACCATCCAGAGCCACATGGCCTGCGTTTCAGGTCTGTGTGGGTATGTGTAGGTGTCAGTGTGAGCAAGTGTAGGTGTGGGCATGTGGACAGGTGAGTATCGGGACGTGTGTGTTGGTGTGTGGGTTCGGGTGTGACATGTATCTGACTAGCGGGCTGAGTGCATGCTAGTGTCTGTGAGAACGTTAAGCCCACCTGTGTGTCACTTGGGGGTGGCAGGGATCAGTGTGTGCCCGGGCAGCCATGGACCCTGCCTCCCTGAGCTGGAAGGCAGCCCTGTGCAGGCAGGCAGCCCGAGAGGGTGTGGGTTGAAAGAGGGACACCTACCCCTGCGGTGCGGCTCCAGCCAGGGCTACTGAAGACGGGAGGGAACGGCCTCCCCTGCATCCCTGTGCCCAGGGCTTCCAGCCCATTGTTGGCGGGGGGGGGGGGGGGGGGNGCAGTTTGCTAGCCCTCCTGTCCCCAGGCCAGCCTCAGCCAAGGATCTTAAGTCCAACAGCTGAGGCTGGAGGGGTCTCTTGGGCTGCCCTCACCTGGATGGCCAGGTGGGCCCTGGGCAGTGGGGAGGGTCAGCAGCACAGATGTCTCCAGGGGGGGCCCTCTTCCGAGGCCCAGCTCCAGCAGGGTCCCCACTGGGTAGATTCTGAGGAGGTGGCTGGGGTCACCGTCCACTAGGTGCCCAGCTGTGAGCAGCGGTGTCTATCAGCGCCTTCTCCCCGCCCTCTACCCCACCGCCACACCCCCGACCTGGCAGAGGGGCACTGGGAGACCCAGACATAGACTGGCTGCCCAGGATCACAGCCCAGGCGGCCTGCTCTGACTGGTGCACTCTCCTCTAAGCTGCCTGCAAGAGCAGACGTGTGGGCATCCATCTGCCCATATACTCAGCTTGCCGTGAGTTCCCAATCAGGGAACTGGGCCCCCAGGACCAGATGTGGCCCCTGTCCTCCAGGGGCCCCCCATCTTGAGGGTGGGACAGAGGAGGCCGTCACGGCTGTGTGGCCAATTGATTTCTGTCCTCATCAGCCTGGCCCTGGGGAGAGGCTGGGCCCGAGATGGGCCACCTGGGTCCCCAGGCCTCGGGGTTCTCCAGGCAACCCCATCAGGGCTGACGGTGTCCAGGCCCAGGGGCAGCTGCCTGCGCAGCATCCTGCCTCCTGCTGTCTGTCCCAGCACCGTGCCCCTCTGCTGCCCGCGAGTTGCCCGTCACTCTTAAATTTGCAGGAGGCCGGTGGCATTTCTCCAGACTCCCAGCCCCCTGATTTATGTGCTGCTGTGGGGAGTGTTTTCTTTAAAAACAGGATGGATATGAGAAAAACAACAATGCCCCAAAACCACACTTAATGTGTGGGTCGGGCTGGCTCGTTAGCACTGAATAATCGAGCCTCAACCACACCACTGGGAAACAAAAATAAACAAGGCGCACCAAGCGCTCAGGCCCAGGGCTGCCATCCTTGGGGTGCACTCTTGGCTCCTGGGTCCCGGGGTCCCACGGACAGTGGCACACGGGCTCCCCGCCAGCCAGGGCTTTGGGGGACCGCCCTCCTCTGGCCGCCTTTGCCGGGTGCCCCGCCCTGGGAAAGGTCAGCTGGAGGTGGCACTTCCCAGGGGGACAGGCCTTCCGACCCCTCCCAGGGAGGAAACTCTTTGTGGCGAACCTAAATCCTGCTTGGTAATTTAAGCTTGCTTCCTCCTGCTCTGTCCTCGGTAAAGATGGAGGACAGCTGGCCACCTCTCTCTAATAAACCCCGTCCGACCGCACTGCCAGGGAGGGACCCTCGGGCTCTGCCGCCTGCCGCCTCTGCGGTGGAGAAGAGGCAGACGGGCACCAGCCCTAGGCTCTGGAAGTAGGAACGGGAGCCCCAAGTGGGGACCCAAGTCCCCTGCTGTCCCCACTCATCCACCGCCTTTGTGTGGGCAGTGGGGGTGCCCTGGCTGGCAGGAGGGCTGGGGTCCAGGGGGCAGCCCCGACTCCTTTGTGCAGCCAAGTTCCAGGCTCATTGTGTAAGGGGCCGAACTTTAGCTCACAATTTGGGATTAGAGCAAATCCGAGTATTTTTCTGCATGCCTGCCCGCTCCCGGGCGCCCGGAGCCTGCTGGGTAACTGCCTATTATCCGCCGGTTCCACTCCAGTGCCCTCCCCAATAAAACTTTTCATATCCTTATAAACGAACTCGATTGCCGTGTTATAAACATTTACACTGTGCTAACAGATCATCTCCGCACATCAGAATTGGCTAAATTCCCTTTTCCAGATGAATATATTGAAGGAGATTAGAGATATGATAGCTTTTCAGATTGCTGAACCCAGAGAAATTAGTTTAGTGAGCATTTACAGAGGCTAAATTGGAGCCATTAAATAGTGGATTAAATTGATGGCACTTTCATTGTCTGTCCTTCGGTACCGCTGTAAAATCAATTAGCCGTCACCAGCCCATTCTCCATATCGTGAGATTGTCGTCCTCCCTGGAAGCTGATGCAAAACCTCCCAGCGGTGGCGAGGGCTGTGGGAACACACCTATGAGCTGGCGTGGCATGAAATAGCATGGGGGACCGAGGCTGCCCACAGAGGCCCCTGCCTGCCGCTTCCGCCCGGCAGGCATGGCCAGCCTCCCCGGCGCCATGCGTTGAGGGCTGCCCTTAGCTCTCCTGCTGGAGGCTGTGGGGACAGGTGAGGGGGTGCTAGGCTGGCATGGTTGGGACCCCGTTCTCTGCCCCAGGTGGCCCTGTCAGCCAGGCCAAAGGTGGCGTGTGTCTACAGGGAAGCGGAGTCACAGAGGTAGTGGGAGGGTGTGGCAGATGCAGGAAGGTGGACTGCCTGGAGTTGGTTTTCAGGTCATACATGCGTGTGTGATGCTTGCCGCCACAGCCCACATCTGGGAGCCCTGGGAGGCAGGTGCTACTCTTGTCCCCATTCCACAGAGGAGGAAACTGAGCTTCAGGGGTGCACAAATTTCACAGCTGGTCACAGGCTGCCCTCCAGTCTTGAGCGGCCATCGTAGGTGAGGCCCTTGGGCCAGGCCAAGTTCTGGGACCCAGGATCCCGAGAACCTCGGGCAGAGAAGCCTGATCCTGGGGGTGGCCCCACGGCCAGGCCAAGTGAATGTGGGTGTGCTTGTTTGTGGGAGAGGCCAAGGTGAGTGTGCTGGGGCAGGAGCGCCCTGGGGGTGAGGCCAGGGAGTGCCCAGTTTGGGCCAGCACCCCATTTGCGCTTGCAGAATTCTAATGGTCAGCCCAAGAACTTGGGGTTGGGTGCTTCACCACCACCTGCACTAATGGGGAAACTGAGATCCAAGCACACAGCAGGTGGGCCCATCCTGTTTAATTAACCTGGTCTGTGATCACTCCAATCTGACCCAACCAGGGGACATGTCTTCTGGAAGCAGGAGGACAGGGCTCTGTGTGCGCAGAGGGTCTGAGGGAGGGTGGGGCGGCTGGGCCCTGAGTCAGGAACGGTGGGGTCTCTCTCCCTGTGGCACCCAGGACCTAACAGTGACCCGTTCTCTCCACTCCTCTGGAGCTCAGCTCAGAGACCACCTTCTCCAGGAAGGCCGCTCTGATCCCTCTGCCCCTCAGTCAGGCGAAGAGCCCCCTCCTTCAGCCCCCATGGGCTGTGACCCTCCCTGAGTCATGGTGGTCATAAGACTGTGCAGGAGGTGCTCTGTCTGTGAGGAGCCTGCCTCCTCCATCTGCACCAGAGCCTGTGGCCAGCATGGGGTCAGCCGCCTCAGAAGCAGTGAGGACACCAGCCTGGGGAGCCCCGGAGGAGTCCCAGCCCTGGGGGAGCTGACCCGGGCAGCAGGGCCAGAACGTGTCTGGGGTCTGGGCAGCTGTGCAGGAGGTGAGCACCCCACCTTCCCAGGCAGGAGCCCTAACCACACACATTCTGCACTCCACAGTCTGTAAAGAGCTTTCTAGAGTGTGACCTCTCTCATCCCTCCCTTCAGCCTAGGAAGCTCACTCGTTCCATTGCACAGATGAGGAAACAGGAGTTTGGGGGTGTTCAAGGCCCTGCAGTGGGGCAGTGTGGGGCTTCTTTTTTTTTTTTTTTTTTTTTTTTAAGATTTTTATTTATTTATTTCACAGCGGGAGAGAGATCACAAGGAGGCAGAGAGGCAGGCAGAGAGAGAGAGAGGGGGGGGGAAGCAGGCTCCCTGCCAAGCAGAGAGCCCGATGCGGGCCTCGATCCCAGGACCCTGAGATCATGACCTGGGCCGAAAGCAGAGGCTTTAACCCACTGAGCCACCCAGGCGCCCAGTGTGGGGCTTCTACCCAGGGACCCAGCTGCCCCTCCTACCCATGCCTTTGGCCTACCCTGAGCCAGGCCCCTGGGTGTGCTGGCAGTCAGGACCCTGCCCCAAAGGCACAGGGCCCCATCCTCCATCTACCTTCCTTATTCACGTGGCCTGATGCGCTGGGCATCTCAGCTCTCTGAGAGGCTACGGGAACCTCACTGCTGCACCCCAGATGCTGCCCCTTGGGTGGTGTGTCTAACAGGGGCCTTGGTAGGAGGGATGGAGTTTGACGGATAAGCCCTCTGTGCAGCCCAGATGTAGACACAAATCCCACAGATTCAGGCTGAGCTCCTCTAGGCAGTGCTGGCGTTTCCACTCAGGTCTGCAGATGTGGGGTGTGGAGGCCACAGGGGCCAAGAAGGAGTGGAACAGAGGGCGCCCCAAGTGGGCAGGTGGAGAACCTTTCTAGATGTCTGCCCCTGGGTGCGGCGCGCCTTAGCCTGCTCCTGTGGTGGAGGGTGATGTGGACAGACTACTGGGGCAGGTGCTGAGCTGACTGTCCTGGGAAGAATGCAAGGCCAGCTGGAGTCAGATGGAGTTCGACCCAGAGCCTGGAGGTGTTGAGGCTCCCCAGGAGATGAGGTGCCTGGTAACAACATGCACAGTGCTGGGCACACACAGGCAGAGCTTTGGGGGTTGGGGGCCCCCCAGACCCCTGCTCCCAGCCCCTGCAGGGTCCCAGCACCCTCCCTGTCCTCACCTTCTTGACCCCTGACTCTGGCTGCTCTGAGAACTAGCAGCCGCTCAGGCTGGTTGAGAGGCCCCTGTTCCAGCAGATTAGCAACCCCCCCAAAAAAAAACACACTGCGGGTTTCATGTGAGCTCAGCAGGTGGGCGGGAGGCCTCTGAACAGAGAAGGGGGGTGCTATGGGGAGGGGCTGTGGGGAGCGCTGTGCAGGTCAGGTGACATGTTGGCATGGAGATGGGGACTGGGGAGCCTGGTGGGAAATCCAGGTCAGAGCCCCTCCCGCGAGACAGGAGCTCTGCACCTAGGGGGGGCTGTGGGCAGAGGCGGGCCCTGGAAGTTTGCAAACCAGTGTCTCATGGCTCCATCGAGGCCCAGGAAAGGACCCCTTGTCCTATTTAATAGATGGGGAAACCGAGGCTTGGGGAAAGGAGGGATTTGCCTGGGATCTCAGTTAACAAGTGAGTGGACCCCTCTGGGACCCAAACCCCAGGCAGCCTGCAGGTGCTTGCCTGAACGGCAGACCATGGGGCCACATTCTTATTTTTCAGAAGGGAGAACTGTGGCCCAGAGAGGGTCGGGGGCCTTTCAAGGTCACACAGAGCCAAGGCACAGGCCAGCCTCCAGCCCTTAGACCGGGTGCCTCTGCTGGGGACCCATGGACCCCTCCCTGCTGCAAGCCCATCCCCATAGCCAGGAGGCAGCTCCCCGGGCTGGATGGATAAGATTTCTGGCCAGCTGGGGGCTGGGTGCTGTGGGGTCAGGTGCAGGGGGGTGAGGGAGGGCAACAGAGGCAGGTGAGAAGGCCAGCCACGGGAAGTTCTCACGAACAAACGGATGACCCAGCCCGCCCCCAGCCCGCCAGCCCCCTGGCCACTGACAACTGATATTTCGAGTTGCCGGGCCAATTGAGCACGTGTGACCCAGCTGCAGTGGTGAGGCCCTGCCTGGGGGAGGGTGCTGGGGGCCCTGTCCTCGGCCCACTCTGAGCTTGGCGCTCCTGTCTGTCTGTATGATGGGCTCCGTGTCTGGGCACCCTCAGACCTTCCAGGCCAGGATTCTGGGGGTCTCTTTAATTACTCCCCTGGGGACATACCCGGCATGGCCCCAGCAG
Source organism: Ailurus styani (assembly GCA_002007465.1). Classification (NCBI taxonomy): domain Eukaryota; kingdom Metazoa; phylum Chordata; class Mammalia; order Carnivora; family Ailuridae; genus Ailurus; species Ailurus styani. The sequence continues at coordinate 6,464,162 of LNAC01000028.1, read as the reverse complement.
CCCAGTGGAAGAACCCCGGGCGGGATCTAGAGCTGGGCTGTTCAGCTCTGCCACCAACTCACTGGGTAAGTGGCTTTGCCCCTCTGGCCCTTAGTTTCCCGTCTGGGATCCTGGGCTGAGGCGTCTTACCCCTTACCTGGGGGCTGGGGAGCGATGGCCCAGGCCAGGTCCAGATGAGCACACAAGGTGCGTTGTGCTGTCATGCTTGTCACAGACGGAGTTTCCCCGCCAGGCACCCCAGGGACGTCAGGGGCCTTTCGTCACCTGGCCGCCAGCTCTGCCTTCAGGATGGGCTTCATCGGGCCCTGATGGATGGCCACAGGGTTGGTGTGAAGGTCTGGGAGAACTGAGGCGGAGCTCTGGGGAACTCAGGCAGGGGCTCAAAGACTCGGGGTGGAAGAGAGAAGGGCCACTGGCCCATCTGTCGTCTATCTGTCCAGGCCATTGTCCTGAGTACGGCAGGAGGGGCTGGAGAACGCTGGAGGGGTTCTAAGAACACTTTCTGGGAAGTTTTGACAAGGGGGAGAGGTCAGGCTGGGCTGGGCTGGGCTAGCCACCATGGACACACCGGGTGAACAGTCCATCAGGGTGGGGTGTGTGTGGTCCTGGTGGGGCCCTGAGGCCTTGGGCAGCCCCCTGAGGTGGGACCAGGTCCCTAGTGGAGAAGGGCCCGTGGGGGTGAGGAGGGAGCCCATGGGGTAACCATCCCGAGGTCCCTCTGCTCCCTCCTTCCTCCTCCTTCCAGCCAGAGGATATCTATGGCTTCTTTGGAAACACTGACCTCAGTCTGGGCCCCAGGCCAAGGCCAGAGCAGCTGACCTAGCAAGGACACAGGGGCCTGGCTTCCTTTGAACCCCTCCCTGTGGGACGCTGTATGATCTCAGCAAGGCAGCAGGAACTTGGAGCTTGCTGTCCATCTGCCGGGGGGGTGGACAGTGCCTGGAACTGCGAGCCCACAGCCATGGCTGCCACTCGCAGCACTTTGCTGGGCTGCCTCCTGTGTCGCCATCCCTGGTCAGGTCTTCGCAGGTAAAGCAACTTGGCTTTGAATGTGGAAAGGACGCAGGGTGGCCTGGAGACACCGTGGGACTCAGGGCACATGTCATAGCCAGTGATGGGTGCCGGCTCTGCCAGCTGGAGGTTTGACACACAAGAAACCACACTGTTTCCCCCACCCACATACGTATTCATTTTGTCTTCCCTGGTTCAGGGGGTAGAATATACACGACATAAAACTGACCACTTTAACTGTTTCTCAGCATCTGGTTGATGGGCGCTGAGCGCATTCATACTGCTCTGCAGACGTCCCCGCATCCAGCTCCAGAATGTTCAATCCCCACACACGGAGAGCTTGTCCCCATGACCCATGGACACACGGACACACGAGACACACAGACCCCCAGCACCTCTTCCAGCCCCGGCCCCGCCGTCTGCTCTCTGATTCTGTTAGTCTGATGATGCTGGGACCTCATGGGAGTGGGGCCCCCATGCGTGTCCTTCTGTGTCTGGCTGGTGTCCCTCCCCCTCCTGTCCTCGGGCCTCGTCCCTGTGGGGGCAAGGGGCAGGGCTCTTTAAGGCTGACAGTACTTTCATTACAAAGAGAAAAATAGTAACTTTAAGCGGGAGAAACCCAACAGGGACCCTCCCGTGGTCAGGTTAGCGTCTCCCGTGATGCGGCAGACACCCCGGATTCTCCTGACACGGAGCCCTGGGTGGACAGAGCGACTCTGCTGTGATGTTCCTGCCAAGGTCACACCCAGTCACGAGGGGTTCTCTGCACTGAGAAGATGTCCCTGTCTTGAAAGACAAAGACTGAAGTGCCCCAGAATGAGGGTGACGAAGGACACAGGGCTGCTAGGTGTGCAGCATGAGGCCCGGGACGGGACCCGGACGTCAGGAGGACGACCGAGGACATCAGCACCAGTGTTCATTCTTTACACCGTGGTGTGCCAGAGTGAGCTCGGACGGTCTTGCAAGAGCCGTTGTAACATATTCAGGAATTTTGCAAGCCAGTTGGAAATTATTGAAATTGGCTATGGTGGGATCAGCAAAAAGCACCAAGCAGGTGCCTTTTCTGAGGGCTGGCTTACATGCACACCACTGGTTCTGTAAGATGTGACATTGGGGAAGCTGGCTGAGGGTAGACTGGAAGATGGTGCACTGTTTTGCAACATTTTTGCAAGTCTGAAATTATTTCAAAATAAAAAGTTAAAAAATAAAACAATTCTAAAATAAGAGGCTGAGCTCTCAGCCCCTGGGTGAGACTCTGGGCAGACCAATCCCTGTCTGTCTCCTTCGGAGGCACCAGACACCAACCAGGCCTGACAGGTAGGCCCCGTGTTCTAGTCTCCTTCTTGGAACAAAATCTTCCTCAGCTCCTGTGGTGACACACCCCTAATATCCTTTTCCTCCTTAGTTCCTTTCAGTTTTTTATACAAGCTCTAATTTCATTCATCTTCCCATCCACCCATCCATCCATTCCCATCTACCTATCTACCCATCTACCCATCCACCTACCCATTCAACCATCTCCATGCACCCACCTAACCCCACCTACACATCCTTCCACCAATCCACCCATCCACCCATTCATCCACGCATCTGCATCCGTCCACCCATCCCCATCCACCCACCCACCCATTCATCCATCCATCCACCCATTCTCATCTCCCCATCCACCCACACATCCATCCATCCATCCATCCATCCACCCATCCACGCATCCACACCCACCCATCCATGCATCCCCATCTACTGATCCACCCATCCACTCATCTACACATCTATCCATCCATCCATCCACCCATCCACCCATCCCCGTCTATCCATCTACCTATCCATCTATCCATTCATCTCTCCCTCCCTCCTTCCTTCCCTGTACCATTTACTGAGCAACTTAAATGCATGGCATTGTGCTGGGTCATTGTTCAGTAATGGGCAAAACAGACAAAGCCCCTGACCTCATGGAGCTCATGTGCCAATGGGGGAGAAAGGCAAGCAAACAGGGAAAGAAATCTATGAATTATGGATGAAGGAAGGAACTAGGTATTGATGGGATATCAGGGGAAGAGAACATTTACTCAGGTGGTCAGGAAAGATTCCTCAGAGAGGTGTCATTTAAGCTGAGACATGAAGGATGAAGCAGAGACAGTCATGTGGGGTTTGGGGGGCATCACAGGCAGAGGAACAGTATGGTTAAAGGCTGGGAGGCTATGAGGAGCCATCATCTTCAAAGAGCAGAACAGAAGGCCAAAGCAGCTGGAGGTCCTGGGCAGAGGGGAGAGGGCAGGAAGCCTGGTGGGCGAAGCCATCAAGGGCCAGTGGCGAGAAGTGGGGACTGTCTTCTGAGTTCAGTGGAAAATGTTGGGAGATGTCAGTCATAGGAATGCCTTGATTCAAATGCTTACCGCATTGCTGTAAGGAGAAAGCATCCAGAAGCGAGGAGACCAGCAGGGAGGGTGCTGGAGGCATCCAGGTGCAGGAGGTCAGCAGCTTAGGCTGGGGTGATGGGAGAATCAGGTAGAGCCAGCAGGCCTTGCTCAGGAGCAGCTTCCAGGGTTTTGGCCTGAGCAGCCAGGGAGAGGGGGCACGGGTGTAAGAACACAGGCAGGGGAAGCATTAGAGCCTAAGCCAAGTATCAGCTGGTCTTCAGGAGCCCAGGCTATCCAACACACATCCAGGTGGAGATGCTGAGTCACAGGCTGTAGATGAACTGTGGAGGGGGCTGTAGAATAAAGCCAGAAACTGTCAACACACAGATGTCCTCTGAGATCCCATCTCCTGAGTCATCCCAAGGACCCTGAATATTACTGCCTCCTCCCCAGCTCTACCATAAATTCCAGGCCTGTGACCATCTTGTTCACTGTTTGGTCCAGGCACATAGTAAGAGCCAAAGTAGGTTGGGTGGTGTTTGATGGGGCCCCATGCTGGGGTTAGACACTGATATCCTAGGGCTGCACCTGCTGCTTAGCAGACAAGTCCTTGAAACCACAAATCCCCAGAGGCACAGTGAGCTGGGGGGCCCATTGCCAGGGGGTGCTGGAAGCCAAGCTAGCCCTGGAAAGTAATTTGGCAGTGTGAAGTAAGCACCGTGGAAATGTTCAGTGCCTTTGACCCAGTAATGCCACCTCTGGGATGCTCTTCTAAGGAAATTATCCAAAATATTGCAAGAGCGTCAGGCCTAAAGATATTCATTGCAACATTATTTTTAATGACCAAAAAGAAAAAAATTGGAAGCAGCTAAAATGTCCAACAATTGGGGAGCAGTTTAGTAAATTATAGTACACACACTCGGTGGAATACTAGGCAGTCATTAAAAGTGATAATTATGAACACTGGGTGGTAATATGCAAACACATCCACAATGTCATGTTGAGGGAAAGTAGCATATAGAATTATGTGTACATTAAGGGTGTAATGATGTAAAAAACATATGCAGCAGGAAAATGCCTGGAAGGACACAGAACAGCATGCGGACAGTGTGGTGGTAAGGTGGAGACACAGACAGTGACTATTTTTTCCCCCTGTTTTTGACCTTTCTATAAAGTATTATATCATTCTGGTAATTTAAAATATTTAGAGTTTATTGCAGGATGGTGGGATTCTGGGTTTTATTTTTTATTTGTGCTTTTCTGTATTTTCCAAATGTTTACCTAGGAAGATCACTCTGGCCCTGTGATGGAGAGGAGATGGGATGGGGCCCTCACCTCATGTAGGGGCATTACCATTTCCACCCTCACCAGGGCTGTCTGGTGATGATGATGAAGGTGAAGATGGTGGTGATGACCGTAATGGTGATGATGACAATGGTGATGATGATGATGGTGATGATGATATTGGTGATGGTGATGATGGTGATAGTGATGATGATGGTGATGATGATGATGGTGATGATGATAGTAACGATGCTGATGGTGAAGATGATGATGATGGTGGTGATGGATGATGAAAATGATGAAAGTGATGACAATGATGGTGATGGTTAATGATGGTGGTGTTGGTAATGAAGGCCTTAGTCACAGTGATGATGGTGATGATGTTAGTGATAAAGGTGGTGATGGTGGTGATGATGATGATGGTGATGAAGATGATAGTGATGATGGTGATGAAGTTGGTGATGATAATGGTGATGATGGTTATGATGGTGATGAGGATGAAGAAGATGATGGTGTGGTGGTGATGGATGATGAAGATGATGATAATGATGGTGATGACAATAATGGTGATGGTTAATGACGGTGATGATGGTGATGGTGATGATAATGGTAGTGATGGTGATGAAGGTGATGGTGTTGATGATGATGATGGTTGTGGTGGTGATGGTGATGATGATGGTATTGATGGTAATGAAGAAGATGATGGTGGTGATGGTTAATGGTGGTGGTGATGATGATGGTGATGGTGATGATGGTGATGATGATGATGGTGATGAAGGTGATGGTGTCAATGAAGATGATGGTGGTGATGATGATATTGGTAGTTATGGTGATGATGATGGTCTGGTGGTGGTGGTGGTGATGATAATGGTAATGATGGTGACAGTGATGAAGATGAAGATGATGGTAGTGATGGATGATGAAGATGATGATGATGGTGATGATTATGGTGATGTTGATGATGGTGGTCAGAGTGAGAAGAGCTATAATTTATTCAGCACTGACTGTGTACCAGGACCGTGATTAGTCTTTCAGGTAAACTTTTTGGGTGGTGGGTACTATCCTGCCTAATGGGTCATTTGGCTGGTAAAGGGTAGGGCTGATTTGTAACACAATCCGTAATGTTCCAGTGCCTGGGCTGGACCAAGGCCCATGGGAAGGTGCAAGGAGCTAGGACTGGGGTCTGTGTGGTTGGATCCTGCCCACCAGCAGAGGGAAAAGAAACATAGGGTACAGCCCAGCTATGGCCCATAGAGGTATGGGTGTTCTGGCCAGCAGCATAGGGCACAAAAGTCACTGGGGCAGAAAGTGCTGGGGATGCAGATGACTGGAGCTGAGTGGGGGCCCACCTGCTCCAACTTCCTATTTTGCAGATGGAACTTGAGACCTGGAGAGGGGCAGGTATATCAACCGTGTTTTTTGTTTTTTGTATTTTATGGTGTTTTGATAGGTCAGAGTCTTGCTGGTCAGGGAGAAAGTGCCCTCCCTAACCTGGCCAATCTTAGAGGTAGCAAACTCTTCCCAGTAAGTGTATCTGTTGCATATAAACCAGCCAGTCCAAGTCTACACCCCAAGCCCTCCTCTGTCAGGTTCTCACACCCTAGCCCAATATTTCCCAGCCCTAAATCACAGGTGTCAGGTGCTGGAGAAGAACCAGGCACCCTGTGGCCAGGATTCTTTGAACTACCCAACCCTAAGCCTACTCAGCTGCTGAGTCGGCCTCACCCCTTCCTTCCCATGAAAACCATAACAGAGGCTCTGGGTCATGCTCTGCCCATTGCTCCTCCTGCCTGCTGACCCACCTGAGCTTCCCCATGTGGCCCTGAGTGGTGCCCCCTCCTCTGGGGAAACCAAAATAAGGACTCTTTTCAAAGCAGTTGTCTTGCATCTATTGCCTTACCATAACAGAGTAAAACAAATCCTGATACCAATTTCAAGATGGCAGGGTTGGCCCAGTGTCACGTGGCAGGGCAGATCTCTGGGTTCTGATGCGAGACTGCTCTCCCACTCATCATGGAGGTGCTGCGGGGGGGTGAGAGAGGGGCTTACTGTGGTCCTGTGGGTCGGGTGGGCCGAGGGCAGAGGGAGGAGACACATGCTTCTGAGTTCTGTTCCTCTCTGGCTAATGGGTCACTGCAGTGGGTCCCTGCCCAGCCCTGGGGCAAGGGGGTGATGTCATGACACCCAAGTCTTGGGGTGCTGCAGGGAGGGTGCCGTCCAGGCCAGGCTGGCAAGGTTCCTGAGCTGAGGGCCAGGTCACACATGCCCCACCCCACCTATGCTCATCCCCTTCCCAGGGGAGCCACTGCCCTGCCCAGGGCCTTCTTGGGAGACCCTGCAGGCAACAGTGGGTAGACAGCCCCAAATGTTGGCTGTGGGGTGCGGGCCGAGAGCAGTAGCCAGAGCTGGGCTGTGGGGCAGTGACGATCCTATCTATGCCTAGGCTGGCAGGGCCCCTGGCCCCTGATGTTGTTTGCTCCGGCCCAGCTACCCTTCCTCCGGACGCGGCGCCTGTCCATGGGCGGTCTCCCCGGTGGTGTCGGCTCTTGAGCACAGCCACAGCCAGCCCGGCTGCCCGACATTGAGGCCTCCCTCCTGTAATTGGCAATTTTGTCATATTTATTCACAACAGATCGGATTGTCAGGAGCTCGCTGGGGCTCTCCAGAGGCCCACCGTGAAATCGGTTTGAAATGGCGTGTCAGGTTTTTCTCTCCCTGCTGAAGCGACCATCTGGCTGACGGACCAGCGGCTGGGCTGATACACTGACCCAGGGAGTCGAGACTAAGATCCCCCACCCCTGGGGCCCACACGCTGGCGCACCCGCCCCACGTGCCTCTCCCAACCTCCCTTGCGGGCTCTGGGAGCCAGGCTGCAAGGAGAGGCCTGGGCGAGGTGGGGTCAGTGATGCGGGTATGAGGCTGGGGTCTCCCGGGACCCTGAGCTGGCCTTCCACGTCCTGCCAGGGTGGACACCTTCTCGACAGCCCCCCTTCCCCCAGCTGACAGAGCAGAGCATAGGGCTGGCCCACAGAGGGGCTGTTCCTGCCCCACCAGGTCCTCACCTGGGCACCAGCTTCCACTGGGAGCTGGGCCCCTGTGTGCACAGCACGTGCGTTCCTGAGCATGCATGTGCATACGCGTGTATGTGCTTAGCAGAGTCGGAGTGGTTTCTGGATCATGTCGCTCACTGTTCTGTCTGATGCCGGGGCCGCGCCCCACACAGGCTTCCAGGGTCTGTGACTCTTTCCCTGCGGCAGCCTGGCCACTGCAGTATGTGCTGTGTGGTACCCCGGTCTCACTCAAGGGGGGCAGGGGGAGGAGTAGAAGGAGTGGGTGTACAGGAAGGCCCAAGGCTGGAACCGATAACGGGGACCCACCTATTTGCCAGCAGGGCTGGGAAATGTTGTTTCTCTGGGAGCTGGAGAAGAAGTGGGAGCCCCTCAGCAGACCAGGAGAGTGCGCTCAGTACCAACAAGGCAGGGGCACAAAGATATCTTTTCTAAGAAATACATTATTTCAAAAATCCTATGGGACCACTTCCCTCCTGTTAGGATACATATATCCAAGAGAAAATAGCAGGTTTGGGGCAGGATGTGGGGAAACTGAAGCCCTCGTGCACGGGTGGTGAGGGGTAAGATGGTGCAGCTGTGTGCACATTCCTCAAAAAATGAAACATGGAACCACCATAGGACCCAGCAATCCCACTCCTCTGTCTTCCAAGAGAATTGGAAGTGGGGACTTGAATGGTTATCTGTGCTCCTGCGTTCATGGCAGCATCATCCCCGTGAGGTAAACTGTGGAAGTCCACCAAGGGATGAACGGGTTACAAACCGTGGACCATCCGTACTCTGGAGCATCACTTGGCCTCAGAAAGGAAGGAATGACCCCCCTGCCCCCACAGGGAATGAGCCCCGAGGACATGAGCCAGACACAGAAGGACGCACATGGGGACCCCACTCCCACGAGGTCCCAGAGTCGTCAGACTCACAGACGCAGAGAGCAGACGACGGGGCTGGGGGAGCCGGTGAGGGTCTGTGTGTCACGGGACAGGGTCTCCGTTGGGGGGGGATGGAACGTTCTGGAGCCGGACAGGGGGACATCTGCCCAGCAGTGTGAATGTGCTCGGTGCCCCTGAATTGTGGACTTACAATGGTTAGGATGGTAAATGTTACATTATGTGTATTTTACCACAAAAAGAAAATCCCGGGGAGCCACCACCTTTGGGAATATCGGAGTTTTGCGAGGCAAACTCACCCATTTTTAGGGTCCATTGTGGCTCATTCCAGGGAGAGAGTGGGTACTAGGGCCATGCGGGTGCTCTGGTCACCCCGCTGTCTCCACGGGGTGATGAGGGAATGGGCTTCCCTCTGGGCTGGAATGCACCCTGGGCCAGGAAGCGGGGACTGGGGTGGCCTGCCAGGGATGCCTGGTGGTCAGCATTGAAATGCTGAAAGCAGGTCCGGGAAAGCCTGTGAAGTGGCAGCAAGAAATGGATTAGTGTGGGAGCGAAACCAAACGCCGGAGCTCTGGAAGTTGTGGGGACCACAGGCCTAAAGCTGGGTTGGTCAGCCCGTCCCGGGTATGGCCATCCACTTGTCCTGGGGTGGGGGGGCAGAGTCCTGTCGCCAGGATCACCCGTCGCATCTGCAAGAGTAACACGGGGTGTACCAGGGCCTGTTGGAAGGTCTGGGGAGTCCTGGGGCCTGTCGGGGGGTCCCCGTGTGGGGACCGTGGCACTTCCACACGAGGCTGGTCCTGAGCTCCCGCAGCCCCTGCCATCCACCTCCCATCTGGGCCAGAGCGAGGCCCAGGCTGCACTGCTGCCCAGATGGCCCGCCCGAGGGTCTCTCCCCTCACCCACCCCAGGGAGGCTGAGTGACGTCAATGGCTACACCTGAGCTCTGGTCCGAACAGCTCTGCTCACTGGCCAGGTGGCCCTGGGCCACCAAGTGCCCCACATGGCCCCGGTTTTTCCTTCTGTACAATGGGAGGAGGACACGTCTCCAGGAGTAGTGGGCACTGCCCTTCCCTCCAAGCCCTTCTGGAGCAAAATAGACGTCTGCTCTGAAGTCACCAGGATGGATAGGGAGCCCCTGCCTGGCACTGCCTGGCACTGCCTGGCACTGCCTGGCTGGGGTCCACAGCCTGACCCCATCGAGCGCCTCCTCCCCTGCCCAAGGGGGAGGGGTGGGCGAGGGCTCCCTCCCGATCAGATCACCATGCTAAGTAGGTGTTTGCATGTTTGAAGCCCTGAGCCGGGTTGCTATTTTCCTAAGGATTAGGAGCAGCGGAGGCTCTTTACACAGTGCTGCCCTCCGGCTGAGGCGCCCCGGCCTCACTGAGCACCCACTGCACGCCCATGGGGTGAGCAGAGGCCCTGGCACCAGGCGGGTCTGGGGGCTGACTGCACCCTGCCGGCCCCCCATGGAAGCCACCAGCCCCAGAGCGCAGTGCACATGCCTCCGAGCTGCGGTGCGCTGTTCATGCAAAGTGCACGCCGGACCTCCACAGCGTGGGACCAGAAAGAGTGCAAAACATCTCGGCAACAGCCCTGCTCCTATGTAGCACCTATCGAAATGCCCATGCTTCGGATCCGTGGGGCTAAGAAATATATCTTACTGAAAGTGATCTCACCTGTTTCTTTTGACCTTTTCCACCATGCTTTCTAGAAAAATGTGGGAGATGTACCTGTGTGGCTTGTATTCTTTTTGTCTGGACGGCTTGGTGTCTGCTTTCAGGTCCCTCAAACCAGTCATGTGATATCCTGGGCCTCCATTTCCTGCCTCTGGGACCTCTGGAGGAGGAGGAGCCAGTGGGGGCTGGGGGCACCCAGAGCCTCGTCCAGTAGGACTTTGGGGCTTGGAGAGCGAGGGTTTCCAGCCTGAGCGAAGGGCTGGAGGCCGGGGGCTGGAGGTGGGGGGGGTGACTGCAGGGGCAGGTGGACGGGTGTGAGAGTGAGGGGCGAGGGCTGGCCACAGCTGTGAATGCCAGGCTGGAGCTTGGTCCCAGGGAGAGGTGAGAGGCGGGATCGAATCCCCTCCCCTTCAATCTGGTGACTTGCTTGACCAATAGACATGACGTGTGGGACCCCCCGAGACTGGGTCATGAGATGGCCTGCGGCTTCTCCCTCTCCCACCCCTTGGGACCCTCTCTCTGGGAACCTGTGCTGCCACGGAAGAAATCTGATTACCCCAGGGCTACCCCTAGGTAACCTACCAGAGAAGCCAACCCCTGGGCACTCAGCCCAGCTGTTCCAACTGAGGCCAACTCTAAATCTGTCTCCAACTTGGCACCCCAGAGCAGCCCCGGCCCCAGGGCACCTTCCGCCAGACCAGCCCCAGCCCCAGGGCACCTGCCCTCTGGACAGCCCCAGCCCTATACCGGAGAGTTGAGAATTGAGAGTGACCTTGGATGACAGAAACAGGAGAGTCACCTGGCTGATCCCTGTTTGAATTCCTGACTCCAAAATAGGGAGAGACCATAAAAAGGCCATTGTTTTAAGCTGTTCGGTGAGGGGATGGTTTGTTACACAGCAGTAGAGGACAGGAACACAGGGACACACCACTCCATTTCAGCCCCGCCAGGGGCCCCAGTGATGCCCAAAGAGCCGAACGCGCAAGTCATACTCCGTTGTCATGGTCTGGTCCGTGCCCTTCATTCTGGAGCAGCCTTGCCTTGCGTGGCATGACCATGACACCTGAGGGCCACAGACCCATCTGTGGGGTTCCCCTGCACTCACGTCTGCTGTTTCTTGAAAGCTAGTGTCATGGTTTGGCAGGAGTGGTGCAGGACATTCCCCCAGAAACGTGGCAAAGGTGGGGCAGCTTTCTCTGCAGTGTGTCCTGGGCAGGCCCTGATTTAGTTTTGTCCCTTCGCTGGTGCTCTCAGCTGAGGGTGTGTCTGCCAGGATGCTGCACCATAAAGCTGTTTCCTTTTGTAATTGATGCATTCTTGTGAGGCAGTATTTTGGGATGTAAGCATCCCGTTTGTCATCCAAGTTCCCATCTATTCAGGGATTTATTCCAGTTTGGACATAGATGCTAATTTTACTGGTCGAGCGGAAATCTGCTCCCATCATTACCCATGCTCACGTGCTTGACCACTGCGACCTGGCACCTGACCGTCCCCTCACTTCCTGGGACAGGACACCAGCTGCTCTCGTTCCCTCAGTGCCCAACCCTGGGACCAACATTTCTTCAAAGGTCTCTGCTTCCTTTCAGTGGAGAAAGGGGGCTTAGAAACCAAGGTTTGGGTTCTAGGAGGGCCCAGTGCTCCCCAGGACGGTTGGGGTCTGCAGGTCAGTTTCACCCAGAGGCAGCTGAGTGGACGCTGGCAGAACAGAGAGCCCTGGGCCCGTGGTAGGCATGGGCCCCGCCAGCCTCTTCCTGTCCACACTTGCAGCCCCTGCTCCTGCTGTCCCCAGACACGACTCACAAATGGCCCAGATGGTGCCCCAAAGGCAGGTGAAGGTGCCCCCCACCCAATCAGGCCTTCTGCTAGCACACGCACTGAGAAGGAGTCCAGGCAGCCAGAGAACGAGGGTGCCTGAGTGTGCACATGGACACACAGGTCCACGGCCACGCCGGGGAATGGGAGTGCACAAGCGTGTGTGTGCATGCATGCGGGTGTTTGTGTGCACGCGTGATCTCTGACCATGTCCACACTGTGCAGGGAGCTGGAGGATTTGGTCTGCGGGTGTGTGGGGAGGTGCCTCGCAGGCTGGGTGTGATGTGCACACCCGTGTGTGTGCAGTCACGTGCATGTGGCCCCTGGTAATTCCTGAGGCGGGAGGAGGTGTTCAGGTTCTGTCTGAGCACACTTGTGCTCCCGTGTGCTGGTGTGGAACGGGGAGACAGTGGGCACTAGAGACCCTGCAGAGCCACTCTGTCCCCACCCCAGAAGATGCTGACCCCGTGCCCCAGCCCGGCAGTTGGGTGGGTCTCTGCCCCTCCCGACAGCCTGGGCTGGGGTTTGGCCGGGTCTCAGCACAGCCTTTGTGGGGGGTCGCTGGCTGATGTCACCCCAAGCCTCCTCCATGACTGCAGGGGCCTGCCTGCTGGGCTCGGCCCCCCAGGATCTTGGCAGAGGGGAGCAGGAGCAGGCTGAGAGGCCCAGAGAGGTCGGTGGGCTTGTCCAAGGATGCACAGCGAGTAGCATTTCGCCTTCCCAGGCCCCTGAGTGCCCTGGCATTCCCCCCTCCCACCCCTGCCAGCAGCATGGTCCCTCTGTACGGAAGATATCTGCTCTGAGCCCGTGAAGGACCAGGTGGGCAGCTGGGGCAAGTCTCAGAGCCTTGTTCTGTTTCTGTAAAGCAGGGACACAGTCCAGGCTTACTACTCAGGGCTGGCTTGTGGGGTTGGGGGATCTTGGAATCAGGCGTGGGGGCTGGGAGCCTGCCTCCCTCTGGGCCTGAGCCTCAGGGAGCCTCTGCTCTGTCCCCTCAGCCCTGTGGAGGGGACATTGATCCTCAAGGCAGGGGGCCGTCCATCCAGGCAGGCGACGCATCCCCCATCGACCGAGCGCACCGCCTGCTCTCTCCCTCCGAGCTCCTCTAACAAGCAGATCTGATGGTGCCTAATTGGTAGGACAGGCACACGCGTGCCTGTCTGGGATCCCAGCCACTGTGCCCACCCCAGCTTGAGCCTCACTAGGACCCTGCATCAACGTCCTACCCGTTGGGCTGCAGTCGGAAGGCAGGGGAGGGTAGTCAGCAGGGATGTCAGTAGGGAGAAGGGGTCCATGAGTGGGTTACCACACAGGAGTCTCTGGTCCCCCACCCCATGCTAAGGATGGCTCCCATGAGATCAGAGGCATAGTTGGTGGAGGGCCAGTAATGGGGGGGGGGACAGGGACATGGTGAGGGGACTTGGGACCCTGGCACGTGAGGGTGAGGGAGGGCACAGGAGAATGGGGGCAGCCCTAGAATTGCCACAATGGGGCAGGTGCAGGAAGGTGGCCACTTCCTTCAACGCCTTTGCTCTCCTGCCCATATAGGGGATGAGGTTCTGCCTGCTTCCCATGGGGAGCTGTTGCCAACTCAGGCAAGTGAGAGATGGTGGACTAAAGTTGCTTGGAAGGTAGTAAGCTGCCCATCCCTGGGGTGTGCAAGTGGGAGGACTGAGAGAGGATTCCTGAGGCAAGAAGGCTCTTAGAGTTGATATATTAGACCTCAGAAATGTCCGTTGGGGTCTGCTTAGCCAAGCACAGTGCTCGGGTGGATGCAGGAAGCTGGGTCCTGTCCCTGGTGACCTCTCCCAAAAGGATGGTCTGTAGGTTGGAGGACCCAGCTGGGCTCCTTACTCTGCAGCAGACTCTTCACCTGCTTGGCCCAGGGCTCTCCTCATCTCAATCCCAAACCCTGGAATTTAGCCGCCCCTTCCCTCTCCCCAGTGCTGGCTCCAGTGAAAACTTGTTTCACAGGTAGAGACATTAATGCCCAGAGGAGGACAGGACTGACTGCTCCAGCCCAGCTCCCCTGCCCACTCCCCATAGTTCGTGTCCCCCCACCCCCATAGCCCATCTGGTCCTCTGTCCCCCCAGCCCTGTGTCTTCGGGTGAGCCAGGAGCTCTTGCACAGAAGGAAGGGGCAGCCACATCCAAGGACTGTGCCAGGGACACGCGGGCCGAGGCATGTGTGCTGGGGCTGGCCCTGCGGCCTGCACCCAGTCAAAGAGCTGATTGTTCCTAGCCCTGCCGGCTCCGTCTCTAGTGACGCCAAGTTGGCCCCTTGCAACTGGCTGGGGTGGAGGATTCGTGCCATGGAAACTGGCACACAGTCACCATCCGTGGCTACTCCAGTCCCATATTCTGGATAAGAACACTGAGGCCCAGAGGGAAGCAGGGTGCCCGGGACCCCCATCCTGGCCAGGGAGGACCCAGAAGGCTGGGCACGGAGCCTCTGGGCGGCCAAGGGCACCCTTGGCGCCCACCAGCCCAGACAGGTGTGCGACTGCCCCACCCACTCGTGACCCGCTAGCTGTAAATCAGGCCGCTAATCTTTCACCATCCGCCGGCCTCTCGCGGCTGTGATGGATGGGCTCCCAGCCTGGCCGACTGCTGCGAAATCACTCAGCGGCCAGACAAGCCCTAAATCTGACGCACCGAGTGTTGAAAGGAGGGATGTCTGTTTTCATAACCTACCTCAGTTACAATAAATATTTAAAATGCGCATTAACATCCTCTTGCCGCACAATCGGCCTCTGTGGCCCTGGCCGCGCAGATTTAATTAGCTCCGGGCTTCCCCCACCGGCCGCGCTCGCCCGTGGACGGAAGGCCCCTGTTTTCTTAAACTCCCGGCCGCCATAAATACCGGCCGGCCTCAGCGCCACACAGAGCCTTTTGTCTGCCTCGGCTTCCCCGGCCCCCGGCTGGGGCAGGGCGAGTCTCTGGGCATGGGGCTGCGCCCTGCGGTGCCCGTGAGTGGGGGCACGTCCCAGGGTGTCCTGGCTGCCCGGCCCACAGCCCGGCCCCGACCCGAGGGACACCCAGAGAGGAAGGCAGAGCCGGCACCCTTCTCCCGGGAGACTGCACCCCACGCTGGCAGGTGGCCGGTGTGAGGCCCTTCCTTCCAGCCCGGACCCTCCCGCACCCCGTGCCCCTCGCTGGGTCCTGCGCCAAGCCCTCCAGCTTTGGCTCGCTAATGCGCAAAGACCCCCGAGGCAGGGACAGTGTGGCCCCCGTTTCAGAGGTAAGGAAACAGGCTCAGAGTGCCCAAGGGGTTGGGAGGCCCCCGCTGGGTGGGCTGGCCGCGCACCCACTCACCCATGCCCTCTTACTCCTGCCTGCCTTCATTCCTGCGTCCAAGCGTTCCTTTCACACAGGCAGGCACCAGCTTTCCCTCCCTCCCTGTCTTCTGTGCTGTGTCTGTTTGCTTCTGGGTCTGGCACCAGAGGGCAGCTCCTCACTAGGGCCCCGGTACCCTCTATGGCAGCTCACAGAGGCACCTGAGCAGTTTGCCCGGCCATGCAAAGGCCCAGGGGCAGGAGAGCTGGAGGACAAGGGCCCGGGGACTGGCGCCCTGGCTGTGGTTCTGGAGCTCAAACACCAGGTTGAAAGGGCCAGAACTGCCTCCTGGGAGTGGGCTGGAGATGGGATGGGGTCAGGGTGGTATGGAGGTAAGCCAGGCATTCTCCCTGGAGGAGGCGGCTGCCGTGAGCCACTGCTCAGCCAGCCCTCTGTCCCTTGGCTCCTCAGGAGGCCTCTCCATGGTCCATGCCCACAGCCTCTGGGAGATGTAGAACTGGTTGAGTTTCCCAAGCTTTGTATGAGGCACCTGAGAGCCAGTAAGCATGGCGCACCCAGGTGAGGAGATCTGAAAGTCAGTGAGGGGTGTTGAGACAGGAGAGACCTGCTGCGGGCCCTGGGCTGACTGTGACATCAAGGCTGCGGCCAGAGCTGCTGGCAAGCCTGGGAAAGGGGTCGGGCCCGTGTCCCTCAGCCTGATGTGTGGGGAAACTGAGGCACATGGAGGCCTGGCCCCAGCTCAGGGGTGTGCTGTGTGGTGGTGGCTACTGGCCATTGAACTGTGCCCCCCCAAAGGGGTCCCCGTGAATGTGAGCTTCCTCAGAAGCAGGGACTCTGTGGGTGTGATGGTTAAGGGGAGGTCACACAGGAGCAGGGCGGTGTCCTCACAGAAGAGGGGAGTGTGGACATGCATGCAGGGAGGAAGCCACGCAGCCACGGGGGCAGAGGTTGGGGTGATGGGGCCACCAGCCCGGCAATGCCACCAGGAGCTGGACGAGGCAGGAGGGACCCTCCCCTGGAGCCCTCGAGGGAGCGCAGCCCTGACCCCTGAGCTCACACTTCTGGCCCCAGGACAGGGAGACGATCACATTTGCTTGTCTGAAGCCCCCCAGCCTGGCGCTCTGTTCCAGCCGCTGGGATGCTGGTCCCAGCCTGCCCATCCTCAGCGTCTCTGGGCTGGTGAGAGTACCGCGTTCTCTGGAGGGGTTCAGCCCAGCCTCCAGCGGCTTTCTGGGCTGTAAATCCAGGTGAGGGGAGGCTGTGGGGTTGGGAGACACATCCCCACACCTGCCCAACCTTTCCAGGTGGCATTGGGATCCAGGTTGGATGGCATCCTGCAAGCCCTGGGATGTGGGCCTGGGAGGGAGTCAGACAGGGCGGGGCGGGACCGCGCTCACGTTGGAGAGGAGTCAGGGCAGCGCTCCTGGGAGCAGAATGACTCTCTTCTTCCCCTCACCCTCCCCCTGGGTCTGGGTGGGGCTGAGGTGGGGGGGGCACATGCCACCCCCGCCCCGGTGGATGACTCTGTACCCCCCCACCGTCCTGTACGCTCCTACAGGAAGGGGCATGTGAGTGTGCACCTGAGTGTGCACGTGTGTGCCATAGGCAGGCACAGAGGCCCTGTTAGTCCGTGATAACCTCAGCGAGTGCGAGGCAGGACCCCTGGCCCCGGGGGCACCCCCCATTCTTTCCTCTGTGTGCGTCCCTCTCGGAGTGGCTCCCAATGTCCAGCCTAGGCTGAGCCAGGGGCTGCAGGGCCCTTCCTGGCAGGGCACGCCCACCAGTGGGACACGGGCCACGACCAAATGAACGAGATGCACCCTGAGCAGAGCTGTGAGTGTTAGGGCTCTGTCTGGAGGTGGATGCGGGTGCCTGCGTGTGCGTGTGTGTGCGTGGACAGATGTGTGTGAGTGCAGCCCGGTGGGCTCCGGGCCTCTAGTGCGAGCATTCCAGAAGCAGGCTGAGGCTGCCTGACTCATGGAGCCAGGCTTGGGAGGCACACTTCGGCCACTAAAGGTGTCGCCAACCAGCCCAGATTCGAGGGGTTATCAGAACAACCAGGAGGCTGTGTTTACAACCCCCATACCAGACACAGTCAGATCTTCCAGAAAAATCCCTCTGGCCAGGAGGCCTGTTGGCTGTGCTCCAAGCATGTGTGACTAGCCTTGGCCAGAGCATCGCGTGGCCAGCGGAAGGGAGAGGCGTCCCGCGGGTGGCTGTCGGGGCCAGGAGGTGGGACCAGGACCCCTGAGGTCAGCAAGCGGAGGGCCCCCTAGCCAGGACAGAGGGTTCCCTGCAGCAGGAGGGCGCAGAGAGCTGAGGCCAGACTCCGCCCCCAGGGAGGTGAGGACAGAGCCCTCGGCCCCGCCTGGAGCCAGTCCTACTCCTTGCCTGAGAACCTGCCAGCCTGCCCACAGGGCGCCGAGACCCAGTGGGGTGCGCATGGGGCTCCCGCAGCCAGTACTCCACAGGCCCCCGAGCCAGCGCCGGCTCCCACCCGCTCGCGCCTGTTTATGAAGCGAAGGGTAAGTGTTTAATTAGCCGCCTAATTGCCTGGGTAATTGGGAGGCGTACTCAGCTCTCCAAGTAATCAGTCGGAACAGGCCTCGAAAATATCTGGCCCAATATTCATTAGTGTGGTTCAATCGTTAAACAGTTACCGTGTTTGGTTCATGACAAGGCCCAGTAAGCAGCTGCGCGCCCTGCAGCCGCCCGCCAGCCCTGGCTGGGCAGGCCGCCCCGTGCAGACAGACAGACAGACAGGCAGCCCTGCTGGGACACAGACGCTGGGCAGCAGGAGGACCCTGTCCTGCCCCTGCTTGCCCTATGTCTCCCTCAAGCCAGAGGAAGTCCTCTGGTCAGCTGGGCCACCCCCTCCTGCCCTTCCTCACCCCCAGTGGGCCCGGCAGCTTGGATTCCATGGGGAGGGGACAGGTCCAAAGGGCTCAGGGCACAGGGTCAGCGATGGGGCTGTGACCCTGCTGGTGGCAGGGGTGAGGGTGGGCTCTGTGAGGGGTGAATGTGCCCATCTTACAGGCAGGGAAACTGAGGCCAGAAGGACAAAAGCAGCCTGGAGTGGTGGCAGTAGCCCCTTGACAGCCCTTGGGCCCTTAGGAGGCAAGCCCAGCCCATCGGCTCCTCTTCTTGGAGCCTCGCCCACCGTCAGGAAGTGGCCATCAGCAGAGAAAGCCAGGGTCAGGTGGGCCAGCAGGAGCCACAGTTCCTCATCCGATGTCCGCTGCTGAGGCCCACCTCTGCCCCAAATATGGGCGACTCGCTCACTCACACGGACTCACCCGTCCTCTGCAACCGATCCTCAGGTGCCCTCTGCATGCCAGGCTCTGTGCCGGAGACATTGAACAAACTCATCAGACTCCTGCCACATGGACTTCCTCAGGGCACGCCGGGTGATGGGGGTGCTGTGCTGTGAGGGTCTTTACAGAGGAAGTGGAACCAAGGGCACAGAGAGTGCTTCCCCATGCTTGAGCCAGGGCCTAGAGGAAAGGGCAGGGAAATGCATCCCCATTGAGTGGAACAGCCAATGCTAAGACCCTGAGGCAGGAGAGAAGGCCG
Organism: Ailurus styani; assembly: GCA_002007465.1. Taxonomy (NCBI): domain Eukaryota; kingdom Metazoa; phylum Chordata; class Mammalia; order Carnivora; family Ailuridae; genus Ailurus; species Ailurus styani. The sequence goes on along the minus strand of LNAC01000028.1, from coordinate 6,445,191 downwards.
GAGAGCTTCCTTGGAGTTGTGGCGAGTGGGAGGGCAGAGGTATGGGGGTCCCACATGGATGGTGCTGCAGCACAGGCGGTGGACTTCATCCCAAGAGCTGTGGGAGTCACTGAGGAGGCTTACGGGGGACATGAGTGACACTGTGTGGTTGTCCCTTTGTAAGGGGCTTGGGCAGGGGCAGAGGGGAAGCCACTTGCAGGTGTCCATGTGAGAGGCAGGGGTGCTACGGACTGAGGGGATGCTGCCGTGCACCCCTCCACGTCCAGGCTCCACCCTTCCCTGCCTGCTCTGGCATCAGCATGGCTTCATCCTCGTCTCTGGTTTGGGGTAGAAGACCAGAGAGGGAAGGGTGTTTCCTCAGCTGGGCCTGGTCCTCCTCTGCAGGCCACATCCCTCCCCCTGTTCCAGGCCCAGGCAGTCTGCCTGGCTTCCCAGCCCCAGCAAGTCTCCTGAGTACTTCACCCCACCCAGTCATGCCCACACCTTGGAGAACAGACCTCTTATTAGTCTTCTTCCCCAGTGTCGTGCCAGCCCTTGGTGACGGCGTACATTCATCAGCATTGCCACACCCGAATCTGCCGTGATGGTGACAGTTTGAGGCTCACACAGTGAAAGCCCCTTGCCCTTGAAGCGCAAACAGGGTGGCCACACTTCTGAAGGGGAGCACCGAATAATGCATGGCATTGCTGAATTAGCATGTTGGTACCTGAAACCAGTATAGCACTTTGTGTTGATTATTCTTCAAAACAAGAGTACAATGAGGTCACCTTGTAGAAGGTGTGGCAGGAGGAGCTGGACTGGGAATGGGGAACCTAGGCTCGGATTCCAGTCCCACTGTGCGAACTCGGGCAAGCCACCTACCCTCTCTGAGCTTCGGTGGCTCGTCTGGAGAATGGGATGGTGGGAGGGAAGTGTGCCCGCTGATGGGACTATCGTGGGGAACACAAACTGAGGCACTGAATAACTGGAAAGAGTTACCTTGGGGGATAGTAATGTGAATAGCACTGTGACTAGCCTGGCACTGGTCACAAATGTCCCCTCCTTGGGTTCGATCCCCCAACCACCATTTTTTTTTTTAATTGGAGGTAAAATTTATGCAACAAAGGGAACCACTCATTGTTTTAGAGTAAACAATTCAGTGGCCTTGAGTCTGTTTCCAGTGTTGTGTGCCCACCACCAGGACACCCCATACCCATCGGCAGTCACTCTCCACCCTCTCCCCCTGCCCCCTGCAGCCTCCGATCTGCATTCTGGGTCTGGGTCTGCCCACTCCGGACACCTCACATAAATGGAATCACAGCATACGTGGTCTTCCATGGCACCGGGATCACGTCCTCGAGCTCTACCCCTGGCTTGGGCCAGTGCTTTCCTCCTCTCTGGGGCTCGATGCGGTTCTATTGTGTGGACATCAACCATCTTCTGAAGCAGGAGTTTTCATGCTCGTTTTGCAAACACAGAAGCTGGGCATCAGAAAAGCTTCTCCTATCTTCTGAGCTCACGGTGTCTGGACACGAGATACTTGGAAGTGGTGTGGTTGGGAGGAAGGAAGGGCTGGACTCGCTTGCTTGCCCTCCCTTTCCATTCTTCTCCTCCAGATCCTATCTTTACTTAACGCTTAGATATTTTGTTCATCATAGCTTTTTCCATGCATTTTTATTGATTTTTTAATTAAAAAATTTAAATTTGAAAATTTTAATTGAACTTTTAAATTAGAGGTAATTGTAGGTTGACATGGTTGACATGCAGTTTCAGGAAATAGACCTGGTTTTCCTTGCTGGGGGCATCTGGCCGTAGCTGTAATGCAGGACTCCAGCACTGATACCCTCACCTGGACTGTGTTCACAGAAGAACCTGACAATCCCGATTGTATAATGACTTCCACTTCTCCCTTGTGGTGTTCAGACTATTGTTGTCACACACTGTACTTACACACGTGGTCCAAACTCCACAGGACGCATCTATTTTTCTCCGAGCAGTCAACGATCATTTAAATAGGTGTCGATGGTAATAGAAAGACCACCTATTTACCCACGTGGCTACTGGTCGCAGCACTTGTCATCCCTGTCTGGCTTCGTGCTTATCTGTTTTCCTCCTGCAGGAAGGATGGAAGGGCATCCTTCTGGACCTCTTGCACTGCAGGCCTGCCAGCGGCGAAGTCTCTCAGCTCCTGTCCGAAAACACCTCTGTCTTGCCTTCAGGTTTGGAAGATACCTCTGCAGGGTATAGAATTCTGGCTCGGCCCCTCGGCCCTCTTGTGTCGCGATTCCCAGGAGAAGTCTGCTGATGTGCTTGTTTTTATTCCCCTGAGATGTGTGGTTCTTCTCTGACTGTACTGGGGTCATGTGAGTCACAGCTTTTTTTTTTTTTTTTTTTTTTAAAGATTTTATTTATTCATTTGACACAGAGAGAGAGATTACAAGTAGGCAGAGAGGCAGGCAGAGAAAGAGGAGAGAGGAGGAAGCAGGCTCCCCGCCGAGCAGGGAGCCCGATGTGGGCCTCGATCCCAGGACCCTGAGATCATGACCTGAGCCGAAGGCAGGGGCTTTAACCCACTGAGCCACCCAGGTGCCCGAGTCACAGCTTTTGAACAGTTTGCCTGTTAGGTGCCTTGTTGTAGTTTTCCTCATGCTTCTTACGCTTGGGATATGTTGAGCTTTTTTCTAATTTTCCCCCAATTTTGGTAACTATTTAGCCAAAGTACTTCAAAGAGCTTTTCTGTCCTTCCTCTCTTCCTTTGGGGGTACAATTATACAAGTGTCAAGCGCTGTCTCACAGACAACCACCTTCCTCATTAAAAAAAAAAGATGTTTTGTGTCTCATTCTGGGTAGTTTCCAAGACTGTGCCTTCAAGTTCACTAATTTTTTTCTCTACCACGTCTAATCTGTTAGTAATACCATCTGGTGAGCTTTTCATCTGAGGCATCGTGGTTTTCAAGACTCAAAGTTTGGTTTGGGTCTTGTTTGTTTTGTAGACTCCATGTCTCTGCTTAACTTTTCAAACCATGGACTAGAGTTATAACTGATTTAATGTCCCTGTCTCTTCCTCCAGCATCTGGGTCAGTTCTGGGTTGGTGTGAATTAATCAAGTAATAATATCCTCACAGTGGGTCGTGTTTTTCTGCTTCTTTTCATGCCTGATAATCTTTGATTGGATTCCAGACATTGTGACTTTTGCCTTTTGGATTGCAGAATATTTTTGTACTTCTGTAAATATCCTTGCCCTGTGTTTGGGGATGCAGTGAAGTCAGGGGGCAGCAGCCTTGCTGACCTTGTTGACTGTGCCCCTGGGGCTTTTCTCAGGCTATGCTACTGATCTCCCACCACTGAGTTAAGACCTTCCTGAATATTGTTTCCAAGGTCCTGAGAATGATGAGGCTTTTTATATCCTGAGTCTGGCTGCTAGGAAGAGGAACTTTCCCAGCCCTGTGGGAGCACCAGCATCATTCTCTTATCCTTTTGGATGATTCTTTCTGGATATTGGATAATTTCCTCATCTGCTTGCAATAATCAGCACTCTCCTGAGTACTCAAGAGGGACCCTCTGCAGATCTCTGGAGTGCCCACTATCTCTGTGGAGGTCTCTCCTTTCTGGTACATTGGCCTGCACATTCCACCTCAGTCCCCCCAGACCCTGAGTTCTGTCTTTACAACCCCAGGAGCATGCCAGGCCACACCTGGGTTCTCCCTTCCTGCCTCCTGGTCTGGAAATTCTCTCAATGGCAGGCTCCCCACACTTCTCCCCCTTTGCTGTCCATGCCCAATGTCTTGAGAGTCACTGCTTCTCATACTTTTCTGGTTTTTTTTTTAAATAATTGTTTCAGATGGGAACATAAATCTAGTCCCTGTTACTGTGTCTTGGGTGGAAGTGGAAATCCTCAGACAGTTTTTAAAAGCTAAGGATAGACTCACCATTGCAGAAAAGTCAGAGCCCAGACACGAATCCTGGTGATGACACTTGAACCCTGGATCAAGCCATGCCTGAAGTCAGGAACCTATCCCAGAGAGTTCAACTCTAGAATGCAACAAAATTCCCTCTTCTGTTTAATCCAACCGGTTGGGCTTTCTGCACCTTGTTACTGCCGGCTGCCTATCCGGCCATTGCCACACAAGGCAGCTCCCTGAAGAGATGTACGTGGGGGAGTGGGAGGTGAGTGCAAGACCAGGCCAGACTGGGACAGGTCTGGGGGTGCTGAGTGAGTTTCACGCTTCTGAAAACCCACCCTGACCAGCTGAGGAGAGTGAGTAGGTCACATGTTCCCCACTCTCAATCCCCTAAACATTTCCCAAACACTTGAAATAAAGCCTAGAGTCCTTAGCATGGCCTGACACAACTAGGTCTCTGTCAATCCCCTCTTCTGCCTCATTCCCCTGCTCCGGCCCTGCGGGCTGCCAACCCATTTCCACCCCAGGGCCTTTGCACCTGCTATGCCAGCTGCCTGGGCTGCTTTCCCATGGGTGTCTGTTCAGTTCCACAGTGCACCTTGGTGTGCCCCAGAACCCCTGCACAGGGCAGGGCACCCAGCGAGTTAGCACCTTTCCCCAGCTGGGGAGCTTAGGACAGGGCTGGGGTGACCCCTCAGAGGCTCCTGTGACCCCCGGAACTTCCTGGAACCTCTCCCAGCAGGGTGGGGGTGGGGCCCAGTCCCAGATCTCCAAACTGCTTTCCCCTGCAAAATATCCCCTTCCAGCAGAGAGGATGGGTCGGGGAGACAGGAAGGAAAAATAATTACTTCTCAGCCTCTAACCTTTCCGGCAAGTGACTCGGTAATAAATAATCCCCACGTCCCTCCAGTGTGATCCATCAGCGGGAGCTCCTAATTACTCCAGACTCACTTTGAAACCACTTCCAGTCCCATTTTCAAATAAATAAAAAATTAGCATGGACCCAGAGGCAGGGCTGCCCACCACCTCCCAGAGGCATGCTGAGCTGGGATGGGGTGCACCACAGGGAAGGCCAAGGTCAGGGGAGCTCCAGCCCAGCCCTGACACCCACCTGTCACGCCGCAGGGTCTCTGCCAGTGGCACTTGCCCTGCTTGGCCACCGCCACTTCCCGAGGGCCCAGGGCACCGTGGTCTCAGGCCCAGCACGGGCGGAGTGCTGGCCTGGCCTCCTTCCCACCCCAGCCCACTTGAGCGAGCACCTCTGTCTGGGCCTCAGGTATCTTCCATAAATAAGGCTTCTTTGATAGTAACCAGATGGTGGACAGACAGGAAGACCGGGCCCGGCCTGGCCAGCTGCGCCCAACCACCTCTCCTCAGGGACATCAGCTCTGGGGGTTGTCCCGAGCCGAGGGACAGGAGGAAGCCCCCGACCGGCCTCACCAGCTGGACACACCAGGGCTGACTGCAGTGGGGGCCGCGGTCTCTGGCCTCATGCTGCCGCCACGGGCTCCAGGAAGGTGTGCAGGGGTGGAGAGTCACGGGTGCTGAGCAGCATGCGAGGGCACTCCTGGGACGGGACCCCGCCACTCCCCTCCTCCGGGTGGTGAGAGGTGAGGGTCTGCAAGGGGTGCCAGGCGGCAGGGCAGGGTACGCAGGCCGGGCAGGTGTGGAGGGCAGTGAGGGGGCGTGCAGGGCCCCTCGGCCAGACCCTCCACAGGAGAATTAATTAAACCCATCTCACTCTGCCGCCGAGCGATTTCTGCTGACCTCACCAGGCCGATTAATATTTAATTGGCCTTTAGGAGGAAGGGAGGCACTTATTAACCTGCTATGTCAATCTGTCAGCGCCAGGTCTTGGACAGACAGCGTTCTAGGAAGGCAGCTCCTGGAGCCTCCTGGACCAGGGCCATCTCCCTGACTGCCGGGGCTGGGACAATGTGTCCCCCCACCTCGGGGTGCGCTAAGACTGACCTTAGGGGCTGCCCTGACTAAGGCAGCCTCAGTTGGGGTGAACAGGGTGTGGAGGGCAGGGGGTGCCCTTCATCGGTGGAGCAGTGCTCTGAGCATTGTTCACTAGTCTGCATCCTATTCGGGCAAACTGCTGCTCTGGGCCCTGAGGCCTGGTGCTGACTTGTTCGGGGGAAAAAGCTTGGGGGAGCCCAGGATCGGGGGAGCAGCTCCATCCTGAGGCCCCAGGAGTGGCTGGGGATTGGGCCGGGCAGGACCCTGCTGTGACGGGAAGTGCTGCTAGACCCAATGTGTAACCCGGACAACCACCCCGGGCAGCCCCCAGCTTGATGTTACCCTCTGTGGGCCTGCCAGCGTTTTACAAGGAGCCAGAAAAACGAGTTCTATGTGGACTCTCCTGGTCTTTCAATTCGATAACAGATTCCACATTCTAAAAAGCCAGGTGAGCCCAGCAGCCCGCGTGTGGCGCGAGCAGTGTCTGCCAGCACCTACAGCAGCCCAGCAAGTGGGTCCTCAGGAGACTCTCCAGAGATGGACAGGTGGCTAAGGAGGATAGCCCACGCCACCACCTTATGCAGCAGCCCCCTCGGCCCAGCCCCTACCCACCTTTGCTGCCAAGCCTGGCCACGCCCCCACCCTCACTGAGCACCCTGCCCCCCACTCCCTGAAAACCCCTGGGCCTTTGCACATGCTGTATCTCCACTGACAAAGCAAGCTGAACTAGGAGTTCTCTAGTCTGACTGTCTCTGTCTCCTGGCGGCAGGCAGGGCTTGCTGGGAGGAGGAGGGGGAATCTGGAACCCCTGGGGGCATCCCTGGGGCAGATAGTCCCTAGTCAGGGTGACGACTGTGTAGGGCAAGATACCTAAGATGGGCTGGCACAGGGACTGCCTCTTTGCCAGCTGGCCCCCCAGGCCCCTCCTGAGCCTGCAGCCAGGCACATGGGCCGACTCAGTGAGGACCTCTCTCCCCCATGTTGGCAGCCAGTGATGAAATTTTTAAATAAGGCAAAAAAATTAAAACTCCCACGAGTTTTATTAAGTAGGGATGCAGCAAGGTAATTACAAACTGGCTTAATTAAAATCCACCCTTCGAAAGCACCGCTGGGTGGCCCTGGCAGGGAAAGAGGACAGGAGGGGGGGTGGCTCCTTGCGCCATGCCTCGGTTTCCCCAGCCGTACAGTGGGGATGACACTAACCGCTGGCCCAGGAGAGGAGCATCAGTGCAGTGTCCGCGTGTTCACAGAGGCCGAGGGTCTCGCTTGAGTCACACTGCAGGAACTAGCAGGGCTGAACTGGACCCTGGGGGAAGGCTGCCCCTTGAAGGGATGGGTGACGAGGGTCCCAGAGACCCTGCCCCAGAATGCATCAGGCACCAGTGTGGTCAGCACGGGGAACCTCCCAGTGGTGTCTTCCTGCAGAGCTGCACAGGCCGTGCTCACTGGCGGGAGAAGGGCAGTCCTGCTGAGGGCACCTCTGGCAGAAGGCAGGGTGAGGGCCTGGGCGGTGAAGGCCCGCAGGTGCAAGAAGGGGAAAGTATGGCGGGGCAGGGCAGGGAGGAGGCAGTGAGGGATGGGAAGAGAAGGCAGAGGAGAGGGCCGCTGAGCTCCCCGCAGGGCTCGGTCTGTTTCTGCCTCTTCCTGTCGGGGCCACTGCAGGGACAGACGGAGGGCCGGCAGCACTGCCTGGGTGGGAGCAGGCAGGAGCTCCGTCGTGGCACAGAGCCGCAGGTGTCCCGACACCAGTCATTCCCACCCTCGGCGCTGGGCCCTTGGCACCCGGAGGGGGACAGAGTTAGGACCTGAGAGGGGCATGATGTCCGGGCAGGGAGCCGTTGAGTGGCTGGGTGGAGGGGGCAAGACAGAGGCAGAGGAGAGAGTCTCACCAAGCGGTGGGGGGTGGAGGGGTGCCCCTTGCAGAAACCTAACTCATCGTCTCTGACTCAGGACCCAGAGGGGCCCCCAGAGCTCCTTGGGGTCACTGGGCCGTGGAAGGCAGGCCCACCTGCTCCCTCAGCCCTGTGTGCATCAGTTACACTGTGGCTATTACCCACCCCCCGCAGCCCCCAGCTCGTCTGCCCACTGAAAAGGACGGCAGCCCCTGCCGGGGTCGCAGGAAGCCACCAGCCTCATTCAGGCCTGATCTAATCCTAGCTTGGCCGCTGGCCAGCTGTGTGGCCTTGGGCGAGGAATCTGGCCCCGAGCCTCAGTTTCCCGCTCTGTCAAATGAGGAGAGGTCCCCTCCCTCCCAGAATGCTGTTAAGCACCTGGCCTGTGGCTGGTGCTCTGACTGCACCCTGCCTGCCCGCCCATCCCTCCCTGGGGTCCTAGCGCCAGCCTCAAGCCCACCCCCAGGCTGTTCCGGCTGCCACCCCCAAGGCTCATAAACCCCTGGGCTTTGATCTGTCCTCATTCTGTCCCGGCCGGAAGAGACGGGGGCTCCTCCCAGCCAACCCCTCTGTGTCTCTCCTCCCCACCCCACTGCCTCCATTAACCTCTGCACCCAGGCGGAAGGGGCGGCCTTGGCCCCAGCCCGTTCCCATGGTGGGGGCACCCCAAAGGTGGACCTTGTCAGGGGCCTCGGGGCCAGCCTGGGGGAATTGCCTGTTGTGGCGGGGCTAGGAGACAGTCTCAAGGGTCACCACCCGCGGGCAGCCATCCTGAAGAGCTCAGGGCCTTGGGTGGCACCTGATACTCAAAGACCCAGGCCAGCATTGTACCTCAGAGGGTGGACGCTGACCTGTCTCGCCGGAGGCAGGGCTGGCCTGTTGCCCCGGCAGGGGCCTCTTCTGCCCCGGGGGAGTCCTTGGGGGCTGGGGCTGGGGGAAGAGTCCGTGGAATGCATTCTTTAATCAGTGCTGTCGGGCCACCCCCTGGGGCCCCGTTCCACCCTCTTCTGGTCCCTGGACATCTCCCTCCATGGTCTGTGCTCGTGGGCTGGCGGGGACAGCACCCCAGTCTCAGCTCAGAAGCCCGGGGACAAGCTCAGCCCTGGGCCTGCTGGAGAGGTCCTGATGCTGGCGTCCAGCTGGCCACCCGTCCTCCCCCCCGGGGCCCTCTCTGCCCTCTCCCCCTGCGTGGTTCCACGCCGGGCACAGTGGGTACAGGGCTCCTGCTCTGGAACAGGTCAGCAGGCTCACCGTGTGGCCGCATGTGGGGGCTCTGTCCTGAGCACACGCCATCCACAGAGCCCCCGGACCCACCCGGCTGAGTGTCACCCTAACCCGTTTGGTCCCCCTCCCCTGGCCTGCCCAGGGCAGCTGGGGGGCCACACCAAGCCAGGAGGCTTCCAGGGGCTTGGCGCTCCCACAGTGGCACCCTAGTCCAGGCAAGGCATCTGTTCCCTCCCTCACAGGGAGGACAGGACGATGCTCAGGGGGTCTCCCCTGTGGGTCCAGGCGCTCAGCCCATGTCTGTGGACTCACTATTCACAGGGACCATGGCGAGAGGAGTGAACCTCCCCTCCCAGTGCTCAGGGTCTGGAGGCCCAGAGATGAGACACCAGTGGGCGCCCACTGAGATTATAGCAGGGAGGTGGCATCTGGGGAGGGACACTCACAGGCCCTGAAGTAGCTTAGGCTCAGGGCAGAGGCAGGATCACTGGTGGGGGGCTGGGGGAGTGGGGATGGGGCAGGAGAGACAGAAAGGAGGCTGCCAGAAGGAAGGGGGAGAGCAGAGCAGGGCTGACCCAGCCCAATGTCCACCCCCAAACCTCAGGGGAGCCTGGGTCTGGCCTGCTTTCCCTCTGTGCTGTGTGACTATGGGCAAGGCCCTGCCCCCTCTGGGCCCCTGAGCTAGCTCGGTGCTCCCCACCCCTTCTCTCTCCGAGAGAGAAGGGGTGGGGACTGTGTCAGTGCACCGAGGATGCTCCCCTACTAGCCTCCTGGGTGGGAGCCCCCTCCCACCACAGCCCTGCAGCCCCCCCACCCCTGGTTCCCANACTCCCCCCCACGTCGGCCCGTCTGGAATCGACACATTTCCTTCCACGAAATGATGCATGTTTTCCCCGTTGGGTTTACAAATAACTTCAAATTTTACTGTTTTCTTTCCCTAATGAATTCTCTGAAACATGTTACAAGCTCCCTGGTAATGAATGTGGAGCGGTAGCTGGGGTGCAGCCCGTGCTCCGCCTGCCTCCACCTGGGCGCCGCCGAATTAGCCCTCGCCACACTCTGCGCGCCGCCGCGATGCAGCCTTGTTTAGCGCAATTGGTGGGAATCCATTATATTGACAATATCCATTTGTGTAATTCCTGCATTAGGATTTTGTGCTAAACTGTGTTTGAAAGGCGCTGCTGACCCTGATTACCTCTTTAATTGTGCTTAAAAACCCAGATTAATTCAGAGGCAAAGTCGGCCATGCTGGGAAGGGGCCTTGCTGGGCCCAAGCAGTGGACGGTCCCCGGGCCTCGGGAGGTGGTGGGTTCAGGAGGGTGCTCTCCCGCCCTCGGAGCTGCTGGGAAACCCCAGAGCCTGGGCAGGTGGAGGAGGAGAGAGCTCCCGGAGGTCGGAGGTGGAGGGGGGCTGGCTGTGGGAACCCCACTGCAGAGCCCCGCCCCCCGGAAGATATTGGGGCCCCCGGACTAACAGCACTCTTCCCGAGTCAGAGGGTGGGCGGGTCTGGGTGGAGCCTTGCTCCATCCGCTGCAGGCCCCCCAAGAGAGGCGGGTAGGGCTTCTGTCTCTGGCGGACCTGAAGGAGGCTCAGGGGTCCCACTGGCTGTGTTACCGGCGGAAAAACCGAGACCAAGCAGCCGGGGCTGCCTCCGGGTCACACAGAGAGGTGGCAAGGTTGGCGTGAGGCCCACCAGGAGGCTTGTCTCCATGATAGGCCGCTGGCTCTGCCGTCCTGCAGATTCTGGGGTGCCCACCCATAGCAGGGGGCAGTCCCTGTAGAGTCTCTATAGAGTCCTCCCCTGGAGGGACTGAGGACCCTGGGGTCCAGTTTCCCTGCTCTGTCCCCCTCCTCGGGTCTCGGGACTGGGGGAGGGGTGGGCCCACATCCCTGCTTTCACACCATGAGGAATCCATCCTCAGAGCACATCGAATTCCCTGGGGCAGGTCAGAATTTCTGGGGTGGGCTCTGGGGGTGCAGAGGGAGGTGGGCCCTCAGGCATAATGGCGCAGGACCCCCATGGCAGGAGGCAGGGAGCGTCTGAGACCCGAGGTTCTGGCTCAGTCCCTACTCTGGCACCCAACAGCAGGGACAAGGGAGTGCCTGCCCTTTGCCCTGTCTGAGCCCGGTGTCCGCATGCATCAGATGGGGACAGAGAAGGAGGTCACCTGAGAATGAGGTGGAGGAGATGTTCTGGATTCTGAATCAGCGTGCACACACGATTGGGGTGACCTCCCCAGTCACTTTTCCCCAGGGGCCCCTGGGGGGGGGCAGGTGAGGAAGGTTACCGGGCTCCTTGGGCAGGTGATGCCCTAGGGGAGAGCCTTCAGCAGGGGCCCGCAGGGCGAGGAAGGCAGGGCAAGATGGGGAAGGAAGCTTGGCAGAGACGTGGTCCAGCTGAGGCTGACCCCTCCTCATGGGGGCTGCAGGGTAGAAAGAGCACCCCAGGGGTGGTCCCATCTTGGGGCCAGGGGCTGGGACTTTTACACCCACATCACTTTGCCTGGGGAAGGGGCTCTAGCATCCAGGTGTTTCCAGGCCAGGCAGGGGCACCCTGGAGCCACCAGCAGTCCCTGTACTGGGGGAGCAGAGGCCTGAGACTTACCCACCCAGAGCACTGACATCTGGCCAGCAGCTCAGCAAGGCCAGTGGATCTCATTCCCAGGCTGCTGCGCAGATTGTGTGCATGTACTCATGCATGCACACATACTTGTGCATGCACACACGCACACACACCCATGCATGCATACACACCGGGCATGCACACTCATACACACATCCACACAGTCATGCACACACACTCCTGCATGCATGCACGTGCACACGCATGCACTCTCGCACACACGCTCATGCATACACACACGCACATGGTCGCACGCACACACTCGTGCATGCACATAGTGCACATGCATGCACTCATGCCCACATTTGTATGCGCACACTCGTACACACGCACACGGTCATGCACACACACATATACACACATGTGCGCACACGAGTGCACGGTTCTAACACCTCCGCTGAGATAGCATTCCCATACCACATGTCGTCCATGTACGGCGCACCGTCCCGTGGCTCCAGTGAACTCACAGGTTCATGCATCCAGTTCCAGGACACCTTCATCCCCCTACTCTGTGCTACTCACTCCGCATTCCCCTCAGAGCCCCCAGCTGCAAGCACAGGAGTGGAAACAACAGGTGTCTTCTGTGATGAACTTCTTTCTGCTTAGCATAACATTTCTAAGATTCACCTGTTGCGTTTGCATCTGTACTTGGTTCCTTTCTGTGGCTTAACCACACGCCATTGTATGGACAGGTCATATTGTTCATCCACTTGTCCACTGGTGGGCATTGGGTCATGTCCAGGTTTGGGATGTGGTGGTTCGTGCTGCTGTGGACATTTGTGCACTGTTCCGTGTGCACCCCTGCCTTTCTCTCAGGCACAAGGCTCGGGGTAGAATTCCTAGGTCACATAGTGGCTCTATGTTTAACCCTTTGAAGAACCGCTAGAGTGTTCTCCATTTTACGTTCCCACCAACAATGCATGAGGGTTCAACACGCGCCCGTCTTGCATACCGTAACCACCCGAGGGTCATAGTCCGCTGCGTCTTGGCTTTGCTTTAGCCCTCAGCTCGCAACGCACCTTTCGAGGCTTATGGGCCATATGTGTACCGTCTTTGAAGAAACGTCTATTCAGAATCTTTGCTCATGTAAGATACTGGGTCCCTTGTCTATTTTAGTATATTTTCTAGTTACAAGTGCCTTATGAAATATATGATTGGCAGACATTTTCTCTCATTCTGCGGGCCGTCTTTTCACTTCCTCGGTGGTGTCCTTTAAAACACAAAAGTTGTAAATTTTGATGACGTCCAATGGATCGATTTATTCTTTGGTGGCTGGTGCTTTCGGTGTCATAGGCAAGAAACTATCGTGTCACCCAGAGTCATGAAGACTTGCTCCCATGTTTCCCTCTCAGCCCTGCATAGACTCAGCCATCATGTTCAGGTGTTGACACGATGTGAGTCCATTTTTCTCAGAGGTAGTGAGGGATGCTTCCATCTTGCACGTGGATGTCTGGTGTCCCAGCGCCGTTTGCTCCAAAGACTGTTCTTACCCTGCCAACTGGTCTTGGTGCCTTTGTCAGAGGCCAGCCGACGGCAGGAGTAGGGTTTATTCTGGGCTGAGGTTCTGTGCTGGGGAGCCCCCGCACCTGTCCGTGTGTTGTGATCACTGCCACTTGGTGAGAAGTTCTCAAATCAGGACGTGTGAGGGCTCCTCATCTGTTCTTCTTTTTCAAGATTGTTTTGGCTATTCTGGGCTCCTTGAGTTTCCACATGAATTTTAGGATCAGCTTGTGAATTTCTGCGGACATTTTTTTTTAAAGCCAGGATTTTGATAGAGATCCACTGAGCCTGCAGAAGCCAGGGGGTGCTGACCTCTCTTCCAATCTGCGAGCGGGGGTGTCTCTCCTACATTGTCTTCAGCAGGGTCTTGTAGTGTCAGAGTGCAAGTTCTGCACTTCTTGTGTTAAATGTCTTCCCAAGTACCGTATCGTCATAGATACCCTCTGGTGTTGGTGTCTGTGAGGGGGTAAATCCAGTACTATGTGGCAGTGAGCCAGCAGGAGAGAAGGGAGACGGGTCCCCCCTTGCCACATAGCAGCCCCAAATTCAGCAGCCACAGCCATCACGCGCCTGCTAGGTGGCCATCTCCATGTGTGGGGCAGGCCGTGGGGAGCAGCTTAGCTGGGCGGTTCTGGCCTGGGTCCCTCGAGAGGCAGAGGCCAGGGAGCTGGGTCTGCGTCCCCTGGGGCTGCCTCCCAGGACCATCCCCTCTGTGGGCAGAAGGCCTCGGTTCTGATGCAGGACGGCTCCCACGGCTGCTTGGGATTCCCCACAACATGGTGTCTGGCTTCCCCCAGCGAGTGGCCCAAGGGACCAAGGAAGCTGTTGGTGCCTCCTAGGACCTCGTCCTGGAACCCACACACTGGCTATTTGGTCATATTCTCTTCACTAGATGCAGGTAGAGTCCAGACCACCCCTAAGGGGAAGGGACTTAGTCTCCACTTTTCTGTGGACGTATTTTAAAACCACCACAGGAGGTGGCTTTGGGGCACGGGGTCCCCGGGCCTCTCCATGCCAGACCTTCGGTGGAGAGCACCCCTACTGTGTTGAGCCAGGACCTGCGGGGCTGGGGGATGGGGTGCTCACCTCTGCCTGAGCTGGCCCAGAGCAGAGTGGCTCAGCCCTCAGATTTGGGGGTTCCCCCATGCATCACAGAGCTGGAGCTGTTCCCCTTCATATGTGCATGACCCTTTTCAGTTTGCAAAGCATTCTCCGGAGCAGCAACAGAATGCACCCTGTGCTGAGTTGGACCCTGAGCTGCGTCTGTCATGTGTCACTGTGGGGACCTTTCCCCATTTACAGATGAGCAAACGAAGTCCCAGAGGAGGTGTTCAACCTTCCCCCTAGTCCTGCATGTCACACGGGGCAGTCCCTGGTCCAGGATGCACCTGTCTCCCTGCAGCTCCCGCTCAGACATACAGGACCCCTCCCGTGGCCCCGGAGGGTCCCCTAGAACACAAACCCTAAGTAGCCCTCCTTCTGCCTCAGGATCCCCCTGGTCAAAGATGAAGAGGGAGGGAGGGAGGTCGCTCCTGTCAGAGGAACCGCTCCGGCCTGTTGTCCTCCTGGGCTGGATGCGGCGTGCTCAGTGACTTTTCTGTCCCCCACGTGGAGAGTGGGCCCCTCACTGCATCCCAGAGGAACCCCAAGTTTGCCCCGACCCACCCTTCTCTCCCCACATTGATACACCGGTTTCCAGGTCAGGTTCAGCGACCCCCGGTCCTGCCACCTGAATTAAGTGGCCGGGCTCCGGGCTTCCCACCCACTCCTGGCCCCGCCCTCGCCCAGGCCAGGACGCCTGTGCCAGGAAGCACACCCCCTGAGTTATTTACTTTCCTTAATAACCTTTTATGAGGGGCCTGCATGGCCTTCAGGAGAGCGGCGGAGCTGGCTCCGGGGTCATCCCTCCGATGTGCTTTTATTAACTTAAAGTCAGCCCGCCGCCAGGTTAAGCAGCAGCCCTCCTCCCCCAGGCTGTCCACTGGACGCCGGGCCCTCCTGCCCCAGGTGTGGTAAGGCCGGGCCCGGTTTAATTAAATCCTCCCTTGGCCTGCATCTCCGATGGGCAGGCGGCAGCTCGGGCAGGAGACCCCCAGCAGCTCCTGGCACGTGGTGCGGCCACCTGCCCGCTCTCCACCTGCCTCTCAGCAGCAGACCTGATCTGTAAAATTTAATCCATTTCCTATTTAATCAAAATCAATCAATTTCATTTAATTCTACAGTTAGTCGATTGTATTGAAGTATAATTTATACACCGTAGAATGCTCCCCCTTTACGCATGCCATCTGATGAGTTTTGACAACTGTATACACTGGTGAAGCACCACCACAGTCAAGATGGACGGCTCTGCCCGTGCAGCACGAGGCTACGAGCCACGCAGGGCCACGAGCCACGTGGGGCCACCGAGCGCCTGGGATGTGGGGATGTGGCTGGTCCTGATGGACGTGAGCCACACATGTGAAATACACAGTGGGTTTCCAGGACGGTCTGGGGAAGAAACGTAAACTGTCTCACCAGCGATTTCCATAGCAATTCCGTGTCCAACAGTAACATTTCGAGCACAGTGTGTTAATACGATATAGTATTGAAACTAGTGTCACTTCCGTTTTGCTTTCTGAACGCCCCTGGCACCTGTGGCTCCCGTGACATTGCTGTTGGCTGGCAGAAACTTCCGCGTGCCCCGCAGCCCTGTCCCGCCTGTGAGACGGGGCAAGAACATGCCGCCGGGGCTGGTCCTGGGGCTGCAGGTCATGAGGCGCCGTGCATCCTTGTTCGCTGAATTCGTCTGCAGAGCAAATTCCTAAAACCTCTCTGCCCATGGCCGCCCAGCTCCCACCTGTGACCTTCGGGGCTCTAGAAGAGGGCCTGCTGAGCCCCAAATTTAGCCACTCTGCACCCAAGACAGCAGTGGGGGAGTGTCGCACCTTGAGAGGGATGCTCCCAACAGACACAGGTGCTGGGCTCCGGGGGGACGTCATCCGGAGGCTTGGCCAACAGGGACCTGAGTTGGGCATGAGGCGACCTCTGTGTAAGGCTCTGCCGTCGGGGCACGCAGCCTCCCACTGCGTGAGCCCTACTGTGCGCCAGGCCCCAAGCCAGGCGCTGGAGCGGGCATGGGCACATGGCCACCCCAAACAGGTCTCGGTTTACACAAAGCTCGCCTTACGTAGGCACCTGGTGGGGGCTCAGTGGAAGTGGAGATGGAGGCTCCAGAGGCAAAGGCCAGCACTGACGCACGGCAGTGATGGGTCATAGTGCATTGAGCAAGGCGTCCGCAGTCACTGCCGGTACACGTGCAAAAATACACGTCAGGGAGGAATGGAGGGCCATACAGAAAGACAACATACGTAGAAAGGGTAGTGGAATCCGAGAATTTACCTTTGGCTGCCCCGTAGAAATAATTGATTGGAGCAGGAACCACGGATAAACACAGGGTGTGAGGGGGAAGGGGATGCTCCCGTCACCTGGCCGTGTCTGCTCACGGTGACTCAGGAGTCCCTCCTGGCATCACAGACGTCCCCGCAGCACCTGGCCCACATCAGGAGGAGACGTCACCCAGACCCAAGCGGAGGGAGGGGAGTTCCGCTAGGAATTCTCCTGGACTGTTTAAAACATTGACTTCACGAGATTCTCAGCCAAGGGAGGCTAAAGGGGCGTGCCCGGAGATCCTGTGAATGTGGCCTGGATGCAGGACGGGCCGGTGTGCCGGCAAGGAAATGGGAGTGCTTGGAGCTCGGATGGGGACAGTGGGTGAGGCGCTTGCCCCACAGGCTGGTCTGGGAGCTGGCTAGAAAAGCAGTCTCAGGCCACCCCACTCCCGCTGAACCCAAACCTGCATATTTGCTTTTTTTTTTTTAAAGATTTTATTTATGAGAGAGCAGGGAAAGAGGAGAGGGAGAGAGAGAAGCAGGCTCCATGCTGAGCACAGAGCCTGATGTCGGGCTCGATCCCAGGATCCTGAGATCATGACCTGAGCTAAAACCAAGAGTTGGACACTTAACCCACTGAGCCACCCAGGCACCCCAGCATAAATTTAATTTTTTATTTTTAACTTTCTCAACAGTTTTACAGAGGTGTCCAGAGGTTTCACACATGTAAAGTGTTTTTTTGTTTTTTTTTTGATTTATGTAAAGTGTTTATTTGATGCATTTTGACTACTGTGTACCTGCAGTGAAACCATCCCCACGATCAAGTCAAAAAACACATCGTTCACCCCAAAAGCTTCCCTGAACCCCTCTGTAATCCCCTCCCTCACCTCCCTGTCCTCTTCCCTCAGTCCCAGGCAACCCTAATCTGTTCCATCATCATAGAGTAGTTTGCATTTTCTATCATTTCATACAAACGGAAAATGTACCAGTTTTTGGTCTGGCTCCTTGCACTCTGGAGAAAAACGTTGAGGTTCATCCATACTTTTGCATATATTGGTCCTTCTGTCCTTTTGGTGGCTGAGCAGAATTCTGCTGAATGGATATACCACAAGACATTTCCCGTTTCTGGCAATCATGACGTTGTCATGAACATTCGTGGATAAGCACTTTTCTCTCTCCGGGTGTGGGACAGCTGGAGTGCAAGGCAGGCGGATAGTTGAAATAGTCACCTCCGCCAGGCTGCCTTCCACGGCAGGGGTGCGACACTCCATTTCTGCCAGCCGTGCGTGCAACTCCTGTTCTTTCCGCATCCCACAGATGCCGTTGGTGGGCAGTCTTCTACTCCAGGGGCTGTGGAGGGTGTCTCGGGCGGGTGCTCATTTCCCTAATGACTGAGGACAGTAAGCCCCTTTCCCTGCACTTCTTTGCCATCTCTACACCTTGGGGGAAATGACTGTTGACATACTTGACCTGTTTTTTAATGTTTTTACTGCTTTTGTTACTGTTGAGTTTTGAGAGCTCATTATGTATCCTGACACAGGTCTTCCATCTGGTGTATGATTTGCAAAGATTTTCTCCCAGTGTAGGGTTTGTCACTTTGTTCTCTTAGTGTCTTTCAAAGGACAGAAATTGTAAATTTGATAAAGTCCAATTTATGCATATTTTATCTTATGGATCATGCTTTTGGTGTCATAGCTGAGGAATCTTTACTTACCCTGAGTTTACAAAGATTTTGTCTTTGTAAAAACATCTGATAAAAGATTTGATCTTTGCGAACACCCAGAAGATGATTTCTTCTACAAGTTTTATAGTTTGAGGGTTTGCTTTTAGGCCTGCCATCCACTTATACTTAATTTTTATATGTGGTGTGAGGTATGGATCATAGTTCTTCACTCATTTGTTTTTGTTTTTGTTTTTTGGGTTTTTTTGTGTGGTTTTTTTTGCATGTGGATTTGTTGAAAAACGATCCTTTCCTCACTGACTTGCCCTTTTGCATTTTTGTTGAAAATTGTTTGCCTGCATATGTGTGCGTGCCTGTTTCTGGGCTTTCTCTTCTGTTCCGCTGACCTGTTTGTCTCTTGCTTATACCAGTTCCACACTCTGTTTATTACTGTAGTGTAATAGTTTTGCACTAAAAAAGTTTTAAGACTTTTAAGAAGTCTTAAAATCAAGAAGCGCTAGTCCTCCAACTTTGTTCTTCTTTTTCAACGTTTTTTTAGACTGTTCTATAGCCTTTGCATTTTCGCATGAATTTTAGAATCAGCATATGAATTCCTACAAAAAGCCTGCTGGGATTTTGTTTTAGGTTGCCCTAAACTCCCCGCAGGAGAGCTCCAGTGCGTTCATTGGCCGCTGGGTTTGGGAGCCATTTCTGGGTGGGCCCAGGAGAGAGCGGACCTAGCATGGGAAGTGGTCACTTCCTTTCTCCTCCTTTGACATGGGACGGCAGCTCCCAAGCCCTGAACAGCTGGAGCTGATGGGCGAGGATGGTGTTCGTGCAGCATGGTGGGCATGTGGGACCCCCAGCTGGGGCTGCCCCGCGGCCTGCCGCATGGCAAGGGTTTCTGCACCAGCCTGTCCACAGACACCTCGCCAACCCCAAACCTCGGTGTAGTGAAGATTCTCATAAAAGAGCTCATTCGGGGACCTGAAACTTCTCCCGATATTCCTGGACCCTGTAATAAACATAAATAAAACTAAGTAGGGTGGGTATTTCGGGTGACTGGGTAGCTGGTGTATGTTGATCTGCACTGAGAGGAGGGCTTGGAAACTCGCTCACAGCCACCACCACCCCCTACCGCCCCATGCACTGACCCACTCACTGGTCCTTGGTGGCACTCTGCAGCCACGCCCTGCAGCCACCAGGGGCCCCCACGCCAGGAAGCCTGCCCGGCCAGGGAGGGAGCACTCTCCCTACCTTCCAGACCCCTCCAGACCCTTCCAGATGGAAAGTTGACCCCCAGAGTTTCCATCATGCGTTGCTGCTGGGTCCCTCCTCCCCAAGTCCTCTGTGTGGTCCTCGGAGCATGGCAGGGTTGGCCCATTACACCATAGGTCCAGAAAGTGGAGGACTCTCCTGAGGCCACTCAGCCTGCAGGGAGTGGGGGCCTTCTGGCTCCCCGCTGCCCCTGTGACACCTCGAGGGCACCTGCCCCCGCCGGCCCCCGCACCCCGCTCGCTTGGCCTGCACCTGCCCTGCACCTGCTGTCCTCCACGCTGCCTGGGGGCCGCTTCCTGCCCTCCGAAGAGCCACCCCAGCTATTTACCGTGGACTCATTTAAGTTAGTTAATTTTTAATAATGTTGAAATTTCCATGTGAATAATTCAGGTAAATTATTTATTAAAGCGCAGGATAAAGGGATCAGGAGAATTACCAGTAGACAGTGTTACCTGGGGTGTGGGCAGGGTGGGCGAGGGGGAGCGGCAACGGTAGGGAAGGCCTGCTGATGGTGCAGCATCGTGCGGACCCTCACCGAGCTTTGTGGCCAGGAGGCTGCCTCCCCCAGCTGGACAGACCCCATCAAACATGCTGCTCTCCCCCCATGAACCCACTGACTACCAGCCATCCTGTCCTGTAGGCTGGGGGCCCCTGTTTCACTCTCAAGCCCCCGTGCCCATCTGCGACAACTTCCTTTACACCCCCGTGGCCATTCGGGCCCTGCAGGTCCGTCCCCAGCAGCCCGAAGGAGCTTCCTGCACACAAGCCTGATCCTGTCCCCTTGGCAGGCCCCCCTGCAGTGGACCCCACGAGGTCCCCGGGCCTGGCAGGATCGCTCTCCACACACAGCTCCCCACAGGCCCTTGCTGCCTTGGCACCCTCATGCCCACAGTCACGCCCACCATTCAGGGCATGAGGGACCCCCTTGGCCGGAGCCCCGCCACACCCAACCGGCACCCCTAGCAGCGACCCTCCAGCCCTGCACCTTGGAGCTGCCCCAACACATTGACCCTCTTGAGGGGCCTGCAGCCCCTCCAGCTCCCCCCAGACATGCCCTGCCCTGACCCCTGGCCCCTGACCCCTGGCCCCCGCCCCCCCTCAGCCCAGACTCCTT
>LNAC01000028.1:6385873-6407749 GCA_002007465.1 Ailurus styani | reverse complement strand
CCAGCAGGACACTCGTCCTAACCCCCACCCCCACCAGTGCCCCATCGCCGTTCCCCTCCCGGCTGGCTGGAGCCTGCTGCTGACCCAGTGCCCCCCCCCCACCGAGGGCCTCCCCAAATGCTCACAGGCTAGCGGCTCACCCCGTGCATGCTGCCACCTGTGGCCCAAGGGAAAATCAGTAACACGCCCCCAACTTGTGTGGCGTCTTGATATTATCCTGGAGTTTGTGTGTTCATTTTGAGTATCTCAAATACCCGACGCGGCATCACGTCCTGGAGGCCCTGCACCCCGTGGAGGGCGCCCGTCAGCGGCCCTGCCCCCGGTGTCCACTCAGTGAGGCCGGGAGTGTCAGGACTGGTTATGTGACAAATATGCAAGGTTCTGAGGGGCACCTGATGCCCAGTGGGACAGTGGGAAACCGCCGGCTCCTTTCCCGTCTCTTTGTCTCCCCCTCCCCCCCATGTTTGTAGCTGAGCCCCTGTGAATTAAATGTGCAGAAGATGGGGTTCCTCTGGGTTCACAGACTGCCCCCGCTCTGTCCATAACCAGGGCCCCCAGGAGGCCCCACGTGTCAGACCACCCAGGAACAGGGGGGAGGCGGGGGATTCCCACCCAGACCCATCCCTTGAGCTCCCTCGTGGACGCTCGTGGACGCTCGTGGACGCTCACTAACGGGAGGTCAAGGTGGGGGCCGCTCAGGTTCAGGGAGGTCACACCCAGGCAGGCGAGGTGGAGGGAGTCCCGCCGAGGGACTTAGAGGGTGAGGGAGGGCTGACCCCAGGCCCCGCATTGCAGACCAGCCTCCAAGGCCAGCAGCTGCAGGGCCCACAGGTGACCCCAGCTGTCCCTCTGCCCCTGCCCCCTGGGAGCCAGGCCAGGCCAGGGAGCTCATTCCTCTCCCTCTGCCCCCAGACTCTGAAGTTGGGCTGCTGTGCCAAGCTGCTTGGTTGGTGTTGGAAATTCAGCTGTGAGACCTTACTTGGGGGGTGCATGGGTGCGTTCCTGGCCTGTCGTGAGAGGGGTCTGGCTGGGAGCTGCAGCACCGGGGCCTGCACAGACCCTCCTCACAGGGGATGAGAACCCAGGATCCAAACCCAGCTGGAGATTTCCCCACGCGGCCTCCCCATAGCCTAGCGCGGGGCTGTAGCCCATCAGTGCAGAGCCCCAGGTTCTGCCCACCACACCCCTCCTTCTCTACACGCTGCTTGGTGCGCAGCTGCTTGGTGTGCAGAAGTGAGTGTGACACAGCCAGAGCCACAGGACCTTTGGAAACACCCCATGCTAGAGAGGGACCACCCAGGGCTCCAGCCCAGGCCTCAGTGACGCACCTCCAGCCTCCTGCTCCAGGCCCTGCAGCCTGTGCTCAGACCCTCTCTTGGAGGCCCTCGCACACCTGCTCCCCGCATGCTGCACGGGGCAGGGGCACAGTGACCGCCCCTCCTCTGGGTTGATGGTGCTGAGCAGGCTCGGATACTGAGACCTCGGGCACAGGCCAGGAGCTGGGGGGTCCCGGGGCCTGCGGCCACCCTAGACATGACCCCACCATCCCTGCACCCCGGGCCCTGGGGAGCCTTCTCTCCTCCTCCAGTCTTCCCGGATGGTACTTGGGTATCCAGGGAGCCAGTCCCCAGAGTAGCCCTCTCGCAGCAGGGATGGCCCTGGGCCCCGTTGCTTGGCAACCGCCTGGCGCAACCCTGGGCAACCATCGCCACTGGGTCTAGGCAAAGGCCCGTGTTTCCACTGCGTCAGCCCCTCGGTCCCGGGAGCAGGGCCGGAGCAGCCCAGGGCAGTGCCAGCCTCCTGCGCCATCACATGCTGCCCCAGGCTGTGGCGCGAATGTCCGGCACCAGTGCATGAGCCACCCCAGCCAGGGGGCCCATGGCACCCAGCCTGCCATCCGTGGAGTGGGACAGGGGGATGGGACTTTGCAAACTGTCAAGTGCCCTGTGTTCCTGTCCCCTTCTGGTGCCCCAGGTCCCAGCCATGGCTGGCCATGGCGGAAGTCCGTGGTAAATCCCAACCTGCAAAACTGTACAAACAGCCCCAGCTGCATTTGCATCAAAATTGGTTGCAAAGAGCAATTAGCACTTCATTAATAATCAATGAGGTGCCAATTTACACATCGTCCAAGAACAAATTGCAGATTCGGCTTGGCCTGTGACAGGCAGGGCTGTGGTGCCAACCCTGGCAGAGAGTTCCAGAAGTGACGGGGAGGGGCAGCTGGGGCCCCTTCCCCACTTGCTTCTGCCCCCACAGAGGCAGGAAGGCACGGGCGCAGGTGCCTACCTCCCACCGTGGGTGGAAAATGGGTGGCGTGGCTGCCCCTGGCCACGGCCGGCGCAAGGAGCCGCCGCCCTCCACGGTCCAGCCCAGGAACTCACTCCTTCCAAGTGTTTATGGAGGCTGTTCCGTGCAGGTCAGCGGAGGAAATGGGACCTATTGTTTGTCCTTTGGCTCTCATGGGAAATCGGGGCCTTTGCTGAGCACCTACTGTATACATGCCTTCATGGGGTACCTACTGTGTACATGCTGTGCCTCACTTTTTGGTCCATTTTGCAGGCAAGGACACCAGACAAAGAGAGGCAGGAGGGCCTGAGCTTGGCCCCTGGGCTCCACACACAGAGACCCAGAGGTCCCACATGGACCACGACAGCCTTCGCTTTTTGTCCCCACAGCCCTGTGAGCGTCTCTGCTTGAGAACACATTTCCCGTGGTCTCAGTCAGTCAAGGAGGGCTCCCTGGAGAAGGAGGGGGCCAATTCGAAGGGCTGCTTTTACCTTCTTCTTCCCCCCAGACCAGGCCTTTGACACTGCTGTCCCCCGCCAGCCAGGGTGCCCCCAGCCCGCCGCCTCCTCACCCATCGTCATGTATCTGGTGCACAAAGTGCCTCCTCTTGCTGGCTGGGGAGCACCCCAGAGGCGGCCTCTGAGCTGACATGCCATGGGTGCTCTGGAAATGGGGACAGAGGCCAACAACAGACCCGCAGGTGAACACTGGCAGAGGGGACACCCCATGCAAAGGCCCTGAGGTGCAACCGGAGTGGACATAAGGGCCCATTGGCTCAGGGATCAAAGTGGGTTCCTAGTGGAGAGGGGAGGTGGAGGAGGCCGGCTGAGACAGGAGTCTGGATTTTATTCTGGAGTCTCCAGCAAGGGATAGAGGATGTGGAGTCCACCGGCTGCCAGGTGAGGCTGCTTGGGAGGGGACAAGGACAGGGACGTGGAGTGGGTCTGAGGGCCACGGGGGGAGTCTGAGGGCAGCTCCGGCACAGGTGAGCCCTGGCCGTGGGTGGGGTGGGGAGTGGCCCCTGCATGTGGCTAGCAGGTGTAAAATTCCCAGCCAGGGCCACGCAGGACTTCTCTGATTCCACCCAGGGCCCGGCCTCCTCGCTGCCTCCTGCCTGCACACGCCACCCTCACCACGAGATTGAATTTACAACGGACTCCAACACATTTAAATCCATTTATTGCAAAATTACTTTTCAATAATTACATCACCGTGCCGACTGTGTTGCATAATGAAATTAGCATGAGGGATATTAGAGAGAATATAAAATTATAAGAAATATTGAAATACCTCTTCCCCGTCTGTCTTCATGAGGCCCTATAGCTTAACTGGGGAGCGGGCGTACCTCATGGACAGGATTGGAATGCACAGAGTGTAATTTTATAATGTCTTTTGTATAAATTAATTATAACAGTTATTGCAGGTTCCTATTATTGGATTGAAATTCCCCTCTACTCAAGGCTATTAGGGGAGAGTGGGACCCTGGCTGGTGGCCCTGAGTCCCCTGGGGCCCCAGAATGGAGCGGGTGAGGGCCTGGGCTGTAGGGTCAGGCAGATCAGAGTTCAGATCTTGGCGCTGCTGTGTGTCTTCAGTAAAGCGATGTAGCTTCTCTGCGCCCAGGTTTCCCTTGGCTCTTAAGAACAGTCCTGCCAGAAACCCAGCACCATTGCTGGAAGCTGAGGTGAGCCCGTGTCGGCCGCTTGATGGTGGTCAGCATGGCAGGAACCTGTCCCTGCACAGCAGACAGCTCCCAAACTCATACCCGTCGGTCAGCCCGGGAGTTTCTGTGGGTCTGAGCTTGGGAGAGGCTCCATTAGAGGTTCCCACTCAGGGTGTCTCGGGGGGCTGCCTCTCTGAAGACTTGTCTGGGGTGGAGGGCCTCCCCCCTACCGGTGGCCTGTGGGGTCAGGACTCACAGGCCAGCCCTAATCCATGCTGGGAGGGGTTTCATCAAGGGGTGAATCAAGAGGCTGAGGTCACTGGAAGCTGTCTTCTCTTTGCTTGGGATTCCACGGCGGGGGGGTCCCCAATGGGCCAGGGTGTGTAATCCCGAAGTGAGCTGCAGACCCCAGGATCAGGGAGCCCCAGGGGAAGGGGACATGGAAGAAACCTGCGCCTTCTTTCTGTTCCTGTGTTGTCAGAGTGACTAGCTGTGTGTGTTTCTCCCGAGCACGGCCACTATAACCGGGGCTCTCGCATACTCCGTGGGGTCAGCATCCCCAGGAAGACCCAGTGTGCCTTCCGTGTGGGGACAGGGCCAGCCTGCCCGTGCAAGCCAGGACCTGGGGGGCAGAGCAGCGGGTCCCGAGGGGCAGACAGCTGGGCTGGCTGGGGTCTGGGCCCTGCACAGGTGCCGCCCAGCCAGTCACATGCCCACTGACCACTCCAGAACCGGTGGGGATGGCCAGCAGGCCCAGGAACCAGGGTCCTTTCTGGGGGTCTCTGTGATTTCCCAAGATCATGAGGAGTTGAGAGGACTCCGGAAACGGTAAAAGGAACTTGAAGACCAAACATGCCACCAGCCCTCCTGAGACTCGGCCCGCCGGCCCTGGTGATATTCCTGCTGATGGAGGCTTGGGGGTGTCCAGCGAGACCAGGTCATGTGAGCAAGCCTCCATGTCTGGGGCCAGGAGGGTGTGGTCATCCTAGGGCAGGTACAGGAGCCCTCGAGGGCGGAGCTGGGACCCACGGGGTACATGGGGCTCCATGGCGGAGAGAGGGTCCTGGGCTCTGCCGCCACGCTAACGGCACCAGCCATGCTGCTCACCCTCCAGACATCGCATTTCCCTGGTGCAGACGTGCGCTGCTCTGCAGTGTGCAGGGGAACGCAGCTACGCCACGGTTGTGCAAAGGGAAGTGGGGGGCACTTGGTGGCAGTGAAGAAGGAAACAACCCCCATCCGATGGCATTGAAGCCAACTCCTCCAAGCTGTGGTCAGCGGCTGGACCACGACAGGGGGCGGGAGGGAGCTGGTAGCCTTCTCCCAGAGGCGGTAGAGTCAGAGCCCCAATTCAGGGGTCTGGTCCCTGCAACCAGGTGTCAGTGGAGGGGCTGAAGAGAAGCTGCCTGAGGCAGGCAGGGTGACAGCTGGGCCTGTGTGGGAGCAGTCTCCTAGAGCCCAGAGCGAGTTCTCGGCATGACCATTCCTTCCTGGGCCTCCTGGGCCAGGCACCTGGGCCGGCCAGGGCCCGGAGTCTTCTGGGGGTGCTGGTATCTGTCTCTGAGCCAAGCATTCTGGTGGGACACGGGTCAGAGGAGGGCGGAGGGCAGGGCAGAGGAGACGAGGAGCCCCCCAACACAGGCAGTTTGGAAGCTGCAGCCAATGGCGTGGGGCCAGTGCCCCCTTCCCTGTGGCCCCCAGGAACACCTGGGGCTTGAAGCCCGTGCTGGGTTCGGACTCCCTGCAGCAGGTCGCAGGGAAGGGGCTCCCAGGCTGCGGGCAGTTGGGGCCTGCAGGGAGCCCCATGTTGGCCCCACTCTGCACTTCCCCTGCCAGTTTGCAGGCCAGGAGCCAGGGCTCCAGGGAAGGCCCCTCAGACCCACGGCCTCCCAACGATTGCTCCCCAAACCTGCCGTGTGCCAAGTACTGGGTTGGGCCAGGCCTGGCCAGACCTCAAGGAACCCTGACTGTCCCGAAGCCTGGGGCAACCCAGGAAGCCTTCCTCCAGGAGGTGCCGCACGAGCTGACCCTGGGGAGAGAGGACTGTGACAGGTGTGCGCGTTGCCAGAGTCCGTTTGCCTTCTGCCGCCGCACGGAGACTTGACAGGGGCACATGCGTGGTCTCGCGGTTCTGGTGGGCCCAGGGTTGGCCACGGCTCACCTGGGTGCCCTGCTCAGGGTCACAGGGCAGCAGCTCCATCAGCAGGCTCCACTGGCACAGACTGTTTCTGGCTGCTTGGGTTCCAGGCAGCAGACGCGGTCTTGCAAGCACAGGGCTGAGGGCCTGTGGCTTTGTGGACACCACACTCAGGTCCCTGGGGCCACCTGCACTTCCCGGCCATGTGACCCCCCTCTCAGCGCCGCAGCCTGCTTCTTTGAAGCCAGCAAGAGAGGGAGTCTATATGGCCCGTCCACTAGCACGGCTGGTTTTTATGTGACAGAGCCTAACCTGGGGGCTGGTGCCCTTGTGGTCGTCGAATTCTGCCGTTTAGGCTCAAGTCACAGGCCCCGCCCACTCTCAACAGGAGGCTGTCATGGGGGTCCTTGCTGCACGGGGCTGGCCCCAGGTCACTTGGTTAGCGAGGGAAGGAAACTTCCAGCCCCCTCTGCCCACCCCAAGACCTCCTCTTTCCTCCCCAGGTGCCGTGTCTGGTCGGGCAAGCAGGGAAGGCACCTCAGGCCCGACAGCAGAGATGCTTCAAGGGTAGAAATGGGTGAAGGGAGAGGCCAGGGAGGGTCTGGGAGAAAAGGGGGCCCTCAGGAGCCCCCGTCACAGGGCAGAGCAGAAGGGACCAGGACCCCAGGCCCCCCGTCTAGCGCAGCGCCCTCATTGGCGGGTCCTTGAGGAGACCAGTTCTAAGCGTGGCCTAATTTATTAATGAGGATGGGAATGCTGTCTGTGGCGGTCAGCACCGGCCAGTCCCGATCCATGGGGCCTCCAATGAGCGGGTGATCAACCTCGCTGTGCTTGGCGTCTAATTGCAGGACGCCCACTTGCACCCTCGTGAGGGGCTCTGCCTCCCAAGTGCACCCCAGAGAACCAAGGTTAATTGATGCAGCTGTTTGCTCCCCACCCACACGGCTTCGTGGGAATCCCCTGAGGTTGTTATTAAACTAAAGTGTTTAATGAAGTGCTAAGGAGCCCGTTTCCAATGAGTGCTCCCAGAATCCGATTAACAGAAGAAGAACGCTCCTCTCCGAGCTGTGGGTTACCCCCAAACCCCAGGAAGAAGATGGAGGAGCCCAGGGCTCTGATGGGTCACCCCTGCTGACCAGTACCAGCCTGCTGAACCCCCGGCCCCCAGAGTGGTCCCCCGGCCTCCACTCCCCAGGTCTGGGTCACAGGTGTGGTCCTGCTCAGGGGCACTGGCCGTTGGAGGATGCCAAAGACCCCACCCTAGGTGGGTGGGAGCAGAGGGGAACGTGCCCTTTTGTACTCAGCTGCCGCTGGCCCCATTGTCACACTGCCCTCCCTCTGGGCCACATCCATACCAGGACAGGCCTCCAGCACCGGCCTCCCAGACTGATCACCATGGAAGCCCATCCCAGGGTCCACCCTCCAGACCTGAGTGATCTAAGCCTGAGGGGCCTGGCCTCCACGGTCACATCTCCATCCATCTATTTGTTGCACAGCTAACATGTTCACAACGTTGAAGAATTAATTGTAAAGTAGAGAAGGGTTTGGTATGCACCCAAAAGAAACAAACAGCTATTTATAAGGGTTTCACAGCAACCAGAGCTGAAAACAATCAAGTATCCCTCGGCAGGAGAATGGGTAAATAAAGCGTGGTGTATTCATGCAGTGGAATACTGCACAGCAACGAAAAAGACCAGCCGGGGGCAGCCTGCGCCCCATGGACAGAGCTGGTGGGCGTGCTGTTGAGTCACCCAGGAGAGGATGCAGCCTATGGGTCTGTGCATGAAGTCCAGGGATGAGCCACACTCCCAGGGCTCCCCTGACCGCATGCCAGAGACAGAGGCACTTTCTGGAAAGTGTGCTCCACTCCCCTGAATATGTTTACTTGACATTTCCAAATAGACAAGGGTTATAGCAATCAACTGCCCATGGCAACCACGGACTTCACATCCTTGCAGAAACATCCGGTCTCTCCCAAAGTGTGTATAACTGTGCAGGCGTAACAAGCACCCCTAGAGATTCCAACGAGGAGCTCAGGCTACATTGCATTAGTGAGCACTGGGCTGTCTTCATTAGGGGCCTCTGCACAGCCAGGAGGACTTGGGAAACATGCACAAATACGTACAAGCACGATTCACTCCTGGAACAAAAGCATCAGGATGAGCAGACACTTGCCAACACTAGTTTGGCACGGCCCCACGTGGAGACAGCAGCCATCAGTTAAAGGACCTGAAAATGCAAATCAAAACCACACTGAGATGCCACTTCCCCCAACACGAAGATGGAGAAAATAGAAAAGGTCCTTACAGGCCTTGACAAGGACGCCAAGGCACTGGGGGCCTCCTCTGCTGCTGGTAGGTGTGTGAAATGGCACAGCCGCTGGGGGACACAGTCTGGCCGCCCCTCAAAGCAGCAAACGTGCCATTACTTTGTGGCCCAGAACTTCCGAGGCTGGGTTTGAACTGAACTGAAACCATACGTCCCACAAAAATCGTACGCAGGGGCTCACAGCGGCGTCATTCACAACAGTCACAATGCAGAAATGACCCGGATGCCTACCAGCTGGCGAGGGGATGGACACAATGCTGTCTGTCCAGATACTGGAACACTACTTGACCCTAACAAGGAACATGGCTCTGCCACGGGGTTCGACACAGGCGAATCTTGGAAACACCCTCCGTGAAAGAAGGCAGACGCGGAAGGCAGACATCGCGTGGCTCCGTGGATAGAAGTCCAGAAGACGCCAACCCACGGAAAGAGAGCAGACGGGGGGTTGCCTGGGACTGGGGAGGTGGTTGGAGGTGGGTGGGATGTTTGCACAACTCTGAATCTACTGAAAAGCACTGAAGTGCACACTTTTTTTTTTTTTTGAAGATTCTATTTATTGATTTGACAGAGAGAGACACAGCAAGAGAGGGAAAACAAGCAGGGGGAGTGGGAGAATCAGGCCTCCCGCTGAGCAGGGAGCTGATATGGAGCTTGATCCCAGGACCCTGGG
The DNA here is from genome assembly GCA_002007465.1 of Ailurus styani. Classification (NCBI taxonomy): domain Eukaryota; kingdom Metazoa; phylum Chordata; class Mammalia; order Carnivora; family Ailuridae; genus Ailurus; species Ailurus styani. The sequence continues at coordinate 6,398,667 of LNAC01000028.1, read as the reverse complement.
ATCACGACCTAAGCTGAAGGCAGACACTCAGCCGACTGAGCCCCCAGGTGCCCCTGAGGTGCACACTTTCAAGGGCGACTGGCACGGCATGTGAATTATATCTTAACAAGTGTGCGAAGAGGAGGAAGGATCGGAGCGTTGGTGATCACCAGAGCCAGGACAGTGTGCTCGAGTCCCTCCAACAAACACACCAAGGAAGCGGGTCCTCATGGGGGCGGGGAGGGGGACAGAGGCCACCCCAGAGGGTGCTGAGGCCGCACAAGCTGGGCCAGCCCAGAAGAGCCACTGCTGCCCCGTGACTCCCCGCTCCTCTACCCATCTCAAGACCCAGACCCTGAGCGTGTGGAAGGACAGCTCATGAGAGGGAGTCAGCTGGCAAACTGAGTCAAGGAACAGCGGCACAAACAAGATTTACAGGCGAGGCAGGACAAAAGGGAGCGGGACGTTTCCCACCGTCTGGGGCAACTGGCAGTTCGCGGGAGGTCAGTCGTGGCTGGCCAACGAAACATCATTTCTCGTGACTCACAGATTTTCCAGGAAGCTTGAAAGTTCCACTGTGGATCACACATGACAGGCTGTGTCCCGAAATGCCTGCCAGGACCCAGGGCTGGCCGCGTCACCTGCGAAATGAAACCGCGGGACCCTTGTTCGGAAGTCAGTAAGAGCTGCTACTGCAGGCGCTAAAATAGAAAGTTTTCCATTCCTTCCACAGCCTCCCCTCCTAGCTGGCTGGAAACTCTTGCTACAACGCGAAGAGATTTTACATGCTTTATTGTAGAAAAATAGACATAACATAAAAGTTATCATTTTAACCATTTCTCAGCATCCAGTTGATGGGCACCGAGTGCATCCACACTGCTCTGCAGCCGTCCCCCTGTCCAGCTCCAGAATGTTCCATCCCCCACATGGAGACCCCTTCCCCATGATGCACGAACCCCCACACACTCTCCCAGCCCTGACCCCGCCATCTGCTCTCTGTGTCAGTGAGTCTGACAACTCTGGGACCTTGCGTGAGTGGGGTCCCCGTGTGTGTCCTTCGGTGTCTGGCTCGTGTCCTCGGGGCTCATCCCTTGTGGAGCAGGGCTTCTTTCTCAGGCCGAGAGACGCCCATCGTGTGGACGGATCACACTGTGTCCATCCATTCACCCGTCACCAGACCTGTTGCCTGTCGTGGATCGTGCTGCTGTAAACGTAGGCACAAGCATCTCTTCAAGTCCTTGCTCCCAGTTCTTTTGGGAGATAGACCAGCAGTGGGACTGGTGACCACGTGCTGGCTCCACGTTCACCTTTTAGTGGAGCCACCATGCTGTTTTCCATACGGCCGCCCCAATTTGCAGCCTCACCAGCAAGCGTCCCGTGTCCTTCGTTCTCCTCAGTCTTGTTTGTGATATGAGCCACCCTAGCAGGCGTGAGGAGGTAGGAACCCCACTGTGGTTGTGATCTGCATTTCCCAGATGATCGGTGATGTTGAGCATCTTTCCAAGCGCCCGCTGGACCTTCATGTTCTCCCCTAGAGAAATGTCTGGTCAGGTCCCTGCTCGTGTTTGAATTGGCTGGTGTTTTGCTGTTACATGGCAGCCCTTGACGCCTTCCGGATGTTAGCCTCTTACCGGAGGCATGATGCCCAGAAACTCCCTCCCACTCTCTGCGTTGCCTTCCACTCTGTTGACCGTGTCCTGATGCATAGGAGATTTTCATTTCGATCAAGACCAATGTATCTATTTTTTTCCTTTGTTGCCTGTGCTTTTGGGGTCATAGCCAAGAAATCATTACCAAATCCAATATCACAAAATTTTGCCCCTATGTTTTCTTCTAAAGAGTTTTATAGCTTCCCTGTTTTGTATATACCTCTGATCCATTTTGAGTTAATTTTTGCATACGGTGTGAGGTGAGGGTCCAGCTTTATTGATTTGCATGAGGATGCCCCATTGTCCCAGCATCACTGTTGAAAGACTGTCTTTTCCCCGATGAATGGTCTTGGCACCCTAGTGTTTTTTAGTTGCTATTTAACATCATTCTCGGTAAAAATGATTTTTAAATTCAAATTATAAGCATGAATTTTTCTGTTCCCATTTATTGACATATGCCATGTCAGTATTAAATACCAGTATATGGACATTTAGCTCAAACCAGAACCACCAAATTACACAATTCATATTTCCTAGCTGGTATATCAGGTGTGTTTCCTTCTTACTGGAACAGTGGGCTACATTTCCCACGGATGGCTGCCATGCCACGTGATCTTCCAGAACCTTCCTCATCAAGAAGTAGTTCCCATGTCCCCTCCCCCTTGAACCTGGGCAGACATCAGTGACTGCCGTGACCAGGAGCAGAAGCGACTTCCAAGGGTAGGAGATAAAAATGCCAGCCAGGCCCACCTTGTTCTCTTGGGACACTTGCTCTTGGAAGCTTCGAGGAAGCCCAACATGGAGAAGAACAAAAACCCGGCTCACATCCAGCTGGACTCCCAGCCACTGTGGCCAAGCTGAGCTGAAAGTGGGCTCAGCACTGCCCACTTTCCTGGGCAGAGCTCGGCCCACATTGCACATTGGAGGGCAGAATAAGCATCCGTTCTTGTTAGAAGCCAGTAGGTTTGGGGAAGGTGTTGTGACACAGCAGTTGATAAATGGTAGGTGGAAGGCTGGAGCCGGGTGCCCTCTAGCACTGCAGCCATAACTGTGGCCACTGTCCACACAGAGACGGTGGGACCAGGAAGAAGTGGGCAGACTCAGGGCGTGCTGGGGGCGGGGATTTGCCAGAACGGATGGGACTGGACATGAGGGGCAGGCAGCAGACCGGGAGAGCTATGTGTCGTGGGGATGGCTGGGCTATTTATTGACTGAGCTGTGGTATTCTGGAAAAGGACCAGGCAGGGGAGGGGGTGTCTGGGACTCACTCTGGGACACCCCTGGGGAGCAGCGAGTTGGGTTCTGGGTCTAGAGTTGTGGCCAGGAGGTCAAGTTGCAAACAGGGAAACAACCCATGTGTGTGGGCAAGATCCTGTCCCTCCCAGGCAGTTCAAGGCTGAATTGTGTCCCCCTCCCCCAGAACCTCAGAGTCTGGCCCTATTTGTAAAGAGCATCGTTGCAGATGTCGTTACTTATCAGGAGCTCGTCCTGGAGTACAGGGGGCTCCCTGTGCAACAGGACCTTATAAAAGGGGGACACCTGGACACCGACACACCGCAGGAAAACATGGGAGGATGATGGCAGAGATCGGGGGGTGCTTCTACCAGCCGAGGAACCCCAAGACTGCTGGCGACCGCCCACAACCCAGGGACAGCCTGTGCAGTCTCTCCCCAGAGCCTCCGGGAGGAGCCAGCCCTGCCACACCTCCATCTCAGATGTCTGGCCTCCAGAGCAGGGACACTGTTGAGGTCGCCTGGTTTATGGCTCTTTGTTAAGAGAGCCCCCCCCCCCCGCCAGGGAACTGACCCGGGCCTCAGTCTCCAGCTGCCCATCGGGGGCAAGGGGACAAAGCTGCCTAGTGGAAGCTACTCAGATGCACTGGGTGGCCGAGTTCTGCCCCAGAGGAGGCGGCTGGGGTGGGGAGGCCTGCCTCAATGCTTCAGATGTGGGGCACAGCTGTGTGTCCAAGCAGGATCCTCACTGCCCACCCAGTGGGTAGCATATCGGCCAGCACTCATGTCTGCACCACTGAGAGCCAACAGTTTCCAGGGACAAACACTGAGCACCTGCTGTGTGCTTCACACGTTTCAAACATGACAACACACAAACTTCTATTTGTCCTTCACAGCCCAGCTCAGAGGTCACCTCCTCCTTAAAGGCTTCCCTTTAGCAACTTCCAAAGAGAAGGGGAAGATCCACACCCTGTGTGATCTGGGTCCCTTAGCATCCTCTAAATCGCCACTGTGGGGCCCTAAACAAAAGGGACAGCGCTGTGAGCACCTGAGAATCCTGTTTGTCTCTGTGGCCTAGCACTCAACACAGGGTCTAACGCACAGTGGGTTCTTAATAAATGATTGTTAAGTGAATCAACGAACCAAAGTTTGATCTAGTGGATTTGGTCAGTGGAATCGAGCAGAGTCTCTGGGTTTGCTTGTAAGGAAATAAACAAGACCTCATTTTGCTAAACACAAGGAGAACATGACCTCCTGGTGACCTACCAAGGGTGCCACTTGGACCCCAGAGTCTAAGGGGAAATCTAGGCGGTCTTCATGGAGGAGGGGACATCTGAGAACAATCTTTGAAGCACAGATTGGTTCACCCTGGGGATGAGGAAAAGGACTCTGGAAGCCAGTGAGGTGGTGGGGTACAAGTCTAGTCGGGAGATGAGGGGCTGCCCAGCAGCCCCGGGAGGCCCCATCCCACACTGCAGTCCCTGCCTCCCACAGTCTCCCATTCTTGCTGCCCTGGAGGGTTAATGGGCCACTGCTCTCATGTGCACCTAATGGGGGGCCTCTGGGAAACAGAAGGTATGAATGTGGGCAGTGGGCACCCTCTAGGCCACCTCCAGTAACCCTGGATGTGGGCTGCCCCTGCTTTTCCAATGGATGTCCCCAACCCCCCCAGTGACCTTGGCTGACCCTGCACCCGTGCTCTGGGCCTCAGTTCCCCATCTGTTCAATAAGGGGTCATACCTACGCCCTGTTGACCCCCTCCAATTCAAGCCCACTGCGGTGGGTTTGCCCTTCACAGTGTTCCGCGGCCCTCCATCAAGCTTACCCTGACACTGGCCTGGCCAGTCCCTCCATCCAGGGTCCCGGCCAGGAAACAAGGGACCGGGTGGGGGGGGGCGGGGTGGGGCAGGGTGGGGCGGGGCTGGCCAGGAGGGCGGGAGGACACAGCCTCACCCCAAGCACAGGCCTGCCCCACCGCAGGTTGTTTGTTTTCATAAGCAATTCAATATTTAAGACGCGGCCAGCCGCTGTGGAGCTCTCGGGCTCCCCCTTCCTTTGTCTCCACCGCTCCCCTCCGCCCCTCGCACCTCCTCTGACAAACCCTGCGATTCTGATGGAAAATTCATTAGTCTCTCCCTCCCCTTCCCGCGTTCCCAGGCAGCTCCGCGCCTGATGTGTCAGCCTCTCCATCCTGATTATCTGGAGACGCCAATTTCAAAGAGACATCTTAATAGTGATGTCAACGAATTAATTAGATGTGTTAATGAGCTAAAAGCAACCCAAATTAAATTAATGCGGCAATAAGCACAGACAGCAAAATTAGCTCCGATTTCTCTGAATGACTCTGAACTGTACACAACACCTCATCTCGCTAGAACATCACCATCCCCCAAAGCTAATCAAGAACCCGGCACAATTAACTGCTTAATTACAAACAGGCACGCGCACACACGCGCGCGAGCACACACGCGCGCTAGCGTATACACGCGAACACCCCTTCACGAAATTCAGCCGGCAGGGAGGGGGCCAGCCTGGGGGTGGGGCCACGAATGCCTCCAATAGAGCACCCATCAGGCGCACACAGCCATCTGCCCTCCGGCCCTGATCTGAACCCCACAGAGGGCAAGCAGAGGGGCCTGGCTCCGAGGCTCCGAGGCTCTGGCTCCGGCTCCAGCCTTCCCTTGCGCGATCTGTGTGCTGCGGGCCAGGTCAGGTGGTCGGAGCAGGCTGGGGGAGGAGGGGCGGCTGGGGTGCTCCTCCAGGGCTCCTGGGCCTCTACCTGGGGGCCCAGGGTGGCCAAAGGGGAGGGCCATTGGAAGAGGGAGCAGGGAGGAAGAGGAGCAGGGAGAGGGAGGAGCCCAGCCTGACTTGTTTATTGCTTGCATCAGAATCTGAGTTGCAACTAAAAAGCTAATTGTCCAGGCGGCTGATTTCCCACCGGGCAGGGAGAGCTACTAATAGCTTCGCAAGCGGCTCAGGTATCTGATTAGCTGTAATTGCAGCTAGAGACAGGAGAGGGGTAAGGACAGAAGTGCAGAGGAAGGGAGAGACGGGGGCCAGATGGATGGTGGGGTCCCAGGCGTGGAGGGCCCCAGGCAGGTGCAGGGGAGGAGGGACCAGTGACCAGAGGAGGTGAGGGAGAAAACTGAGGTGATCTGGGCAGAGGCTAGCTGCCCTGGCAGGCTCTTCGAGGACCAGCCCCCCCATCTGCAGGTCCGGGATCCATGGTCTGGGAATGGCAGGATCCCCAGCCTGACTCCTAGACCATGTCATCCTAAGGGAGGCCTGCACTTCTGTGGGCCCATCTGTAGCACAAGGGCGCGGTGAGCCTAGCTGGGCCCTGCGTGATGGCCGGGCCCATGACCCAGAGCCCCAGTGCAAGGAGAAGGCCCGGAGCTGTTCACAGTCGGGGCCAGCAGACCGTGGGCCCAGACCCCCGCCCAACTCCCACCCCCCACCTTTGAGAGTGAGGAGTTTAGTCTCCTAAGTCAAGGATGCTTTTTGTTCATTTCAGATCAGGGTGATTGATTTGGGGAGAGAAGGAAGGAGCGGATCGATCTGGCCCCTCCAGGCCAGCCTCCTGGGGCGCCCAGCCCCTGTGGAGAATGGCTCTCCCCAGAGCGGGGCAGGGGGTGGGGGTCCCCGGGAGAACCACAGATGGGAGTTGGGGACAGGGGGCACAGGCCTCCTCTCCCTCTTTGTCCTTCCCTCTTTATTCGTTCGCTGGTCTGTTTTTCAACTGATTGATTCATTTAAAATATATCTATTTCCGACCTTATTCCACACTGGAAACAAAGCAGAACAGCCTCATTAACCCGTGGCTGTAAGCTGTGCCCCTTGTGATGGGCACCAAGCCCCCAGCACCCCCACATGGCCATCCCTGACTTTGCAGAGCTCCTGGGCGCTGGGACAGAAGAAGCAGTCGTAGCCCCCGACAAGTGCACTAATGATGTAAGCACAGGGTGCTGGGGCCCCAGAGCACCCCACTGGGGCACAGGAGAGTCCCAGGGCAGCTACTTTGGAGGGAGTGGGGTGTAGACTAATGGGCGGGGCAGGGGAGGGGAGTTGGGGGCATGTTCTATGCCTGGAAAGCTAGGGGCTGCTGCTTGAGAAGAGACATTGGGGACTGGGGGACCCTAAAGGGCATGGCTCCCTCACATGCCTGTGAACACATGCAAGCACGTAATCCTGCAGGGAGCTGGTGGGCTGTTGATCAGACCCCCGGCCTGCAGTTACAGGGAGCCCACCCCCAGCTTCACCCCCGAATGCCACTCAGTTGTCAACCCCCCTGGGCCTGCAGTCTCAAACCCACAGAACGGGAATCGCAAGCATGCTTTTAAGGAAGAAAAAGGCTCGGGGTCTTCAGGGCCACCCAAGCCACAGGCCCACGGAAGTGGCCTCATGCAGCTCTCAGGACGGGTCGCAGTTCCCAGGCTGGATGCCTGCTCCATAATACAGGTGGGGGAGTGAGGCTGCTGCTCGTTGGTCAGGGTCACAGGGGCGCTCTGCTTGCTCTCCTCCGTGCCCAGCCATCACCTCTGGATGTTGTTACAGGATTTTCTCTCCCAGCAGGAGAAAAGGATTGTTTTGCTCAGGCAAGTGCTCCAATGAGTTTTCCAGTCCCTGAGCAGGGGTGAGTCCCAGAGGCCCGTGGGGGGCGGGGACAGCGGGGTGGGAAGGGCGTCCTTGACCCGCTCTCCCTCAGCGGCCCCTCAGTTCCCATCCTCTGACTCAGGGCAGGGCCAGCGCGTGAGCTGGGGGCTTCCGTGCACACCCGCGTGCTCACAGACAGGTGCGTGTGTGCCGCATGGCGGGGGAGCAGGCTGGTGCCGTGTCAGGCACACACCTGGAGGCTGCCCGGGCCCCGCAGCCCACACCAATTAGGAACTCACTTTACATTATTTTAATTTGTCTCTGGGGCCCTGGAAGCAAAGTCATGCGATTATTATTATTATTTTTTTGGCTGGAAACTCCAGCAGCCATTATATAAATTACGTATAATTGAATCCATCAGAGGCAGTTTCTCTTAAACAATCATGTTTTCCCTTTCCCAACAACTAGGCCACCCACTCCTCAGAACTCACCTCAGTGCCCCTGGGAGGAGGAGGGGGGCCCCACACCAGCCAGGCCACCTCACCTGTGGGGGATGAGGACCTTGGAATCCATCCCGCATGGGGTCCACTTGCTGCTGCACCACCGGCTTGCTGTGTGACCCAGTACAAGTGGCCTAACCTCTCTGAGCTCCATTTTCTTGCTGTCAGTGTGCTCGCGTGAGGTTTAGATAACAAGGCCTGGAAGGTTCTCAGTGTGCTGCGCACTCGGAGTGTCACTCTCAGAAAACTCGGTGTCTGGACACACTGGAGTGTCCTCTAGGCCCGAAGCACGAGCACCTAGTACATGGGGGGTTGGCTTTAATCAGGTGCAGAAAGACACATGGACACGGAAAGGAGTGTCATGAAAGAAGGGCCTGTGTTACCCTCACAGTCCCCTAGATACAGCAGGCCACACACACTCAGGGCAGGAGGCGGGGGTGGGGAACATGGGACAGGGTGGACAGGCCTAGGACTGATTCGTGTGAATGATCTCACTGGGCTCTGGGGCACAGGGGCCATCCCTGGTATCTGGGGTGATTAGTGCAGGCAGATAGGACCCGGAGGTGAGGGCTCCACAGAGGAGGGCCGTGGGGGCTGGCTGGATTGCGTTTGGAAAGTGTGCTCTCATCTCTGGGACTCTGCTAATTGAAGAGGGCAGTCCCTCCAGGGTCAGCAAGGCCTAGGTGTCAGAACATCAAACATGCAGGTGATAAAGCGCAGTTAATACAAAAGGAATCAAACAGGCGACAGCAGCGCATGGAATGACCGCATCCTACTGGAGAGTGCTCAGCCCTCTCCCTTGGCTTTGTGGGTAGCACAGTTGGAACCTGGCTAGGAGTACTGACCCCAGCATATAGCTGAGGACGCTGAGCCCCAGCGATGAAGTCACTTGTTTGAGGTCACCCAAGGAATAGGGCTGGGCCAGGGTGACTTCAGCGTGCTTGCATTGGCAGAGAGAGGAAGGAGCTCGCCAGTGGTGGGTTGCACATGGGGGTGGACACCAGGCTCCTGGTCTGCATCAGGGCCCAGAAAGGCCCTATCCATTGTGCACTGGTGCCTAGCAGGTGCCCAGTAAGCACTCATGCTCTGGGTGAACTTGGGCAAGACCCAGCCCTTCTCCAGGCCTACGCATCCTTGTCTGTCCCTCGAGAGATGCGGTGATGAGACCAGGAGCTCAGGCTGAAAGACGGCACACACCGTCCACCCTGGCACCCTCGTTCTGGGAACCTTCCGTATTCTCGTACTCAGGAGATAGAGGTGGGGGTGGGGGGTCCAAGTGGCTCCCCACACCCGGCGTAAGGCAGGAAACAACCAGCAACAGACTGCACGGGAGTGGGTGGATGTCACAGTGGTCATGTCCTCCATCGGCACACTTAGTGGCCTGTAAAAGGGACCATGCAGGGAAGCATGCTCAGGGGACACGGCTTCCCCGGGTCCTTGTACAACTGTAGAGCACCTCTGGATACACGGGACACCAGGAACAGCAGCTGAGGGACCGGCAGTCTGGGGTCCGTGGTGGAAGTGAAGCATTTGCAACTCATCCCTACGTACTGCCTGTGATTGTTTGTACACCAGCCACCTGTATTACTTTATCTTTAGAGAAACTCTAAGCGCTTCTGGGTATATATTGAAAAAAATTGAAAATATACATCCGTGCAAAATTCATACACGAGTGTTCGTGGCAGCATGACTCCCATAGCCAAAAAAGTGGAACCCACCCAGATGTCCACCAACTGACAGGTGGATACACGTGGTATGGTCTGTCCACAAAGGCAATGAAGCCCTGACGCCCACCCCAGCGTGGGCGGCCCTTGAAGACCTCCTTTCTTTTTTTTTTTTTTTTTTTAAGATTTTATTTACTTATTTGACAGAAAGAGATCCCAAGTAGGCAGAGAGGCAGGCAGAGGGAGAGGGAGAAGCAGGCTCCCTACTGAGCAGAGAGCCCAATGCAGGGCTTGATCCCAGGACCCTGAGATCATGACCTGAGCTAAAAGCAGAGGCTTAACCCACTGAGCCACCAAGGTGCCCCCCCCTTGAAGACCTTCTGCCCAGAGACGGAAGCTAGTCACGGAGAACGCACCTCATACCACGAGTCCTTTAGTTGAGATGTACCACACAGAGAAACTTAGGGGACAGGGCAGTGGCTTGGGAGCAAGCGGGGAACGGCCTAATGGGCTCGGGGTTTCTTCTGGGGTGATGAAAGTGCTCTCAGATCAGACAGTGTGGGGGCTCTGTGCAGCTCTGTGAACACACTGCAAACACGCAAGTGCACTTTCGACACGAGAACTGTGTGGCCCGAATTTCCTAGGGCTGTGGTGACAAAACCCCACAAGCCAGGGGATGTGGAACAGCCCTGGGGGCCCCAAGTCTGAGATCCGGGTGGTGGCAGGTGTGCTCCCTCCAAATGCTGTAGGAGAGGAGCCGTCTGGGTTTGCTCCTGGGGCCCCGGCAACGTGGGGCGACCCTTGGCTTGTGGCCACATCCCTCCTCCCTCCGCCGTCTGCACGTGGCCTTCTCCTCTTCTTACAAAGACACCGGTCATCCCAATGACCTCATCTTAGTCTGATCACCTGCGCGCAGACCCTATTTCCAAGAAGGCCATATTCACAGGGACCAAAGGTTAGCAGCTCAGCATCTCTCTTTGGAGGCACAGTTCAACCCACAGCTTATGTGACTTTTATCTCAACAAAGCTGTAATTTTTCTCAAAAGTTTTAAGCTATAAAATGCAAAGAGAGGGAGAGAGAAGGAACAAGGGCCATGGTAGGGAGTGGGAGCCTGACTGGCTCTGGGCACCAGGCACGGGGTGCTCCTGAGAATGGCAGCAGTGACAGTGATGTCCCTGGCCTGAGCCCCCCACCTGCCCACCCTCCCTAGGGGTCCCCTGCCTGGCCATCCCTCCAGCCCCCCGTCTCCCCCCCTCCCCCCCACCAGGCCTGTCACGTGCCCACCTCCCCAACTTGTGAAGTAACAACCTGTCACACACACAACCTCTTTGCACCCAAAACGTTCTCTGATCTGTATAAGCTGCTGGATACCACGCGGCTTGATATTAATATCTTTTGTTTGTGTGTCAGGGTTCTGCAGAATCTAATTAAGGCGTGTTCTCGGCGTATCCGGGGTGTTCAAACAACTCCGCGGAGCAGACGACGCAAGCTGTTGACCTGCACAGATAAACTGTACTCATGGAGGATCCGGGGGCTGCGGGCGGGGCTGCTCGGCTGTGCTTTTCTGCCGGGGCGCCGGGCCTTGCCGCCTGCTGCTCGCCCCTGTGTGTGGGCGCCCCGGCACCCTCTGTGGGGATGCTGACCACAGCCGTTTTCTCTATGTGCTTCCGTGTATACACACATGTGCACACGCATGCACCACGCACACGAGCTAGGCCTCCTGGGGCCAGAGACCCGTCTCAGCAGCTCTGTCTCCCCTGTGTGTGCTTTGTGCACACAGGCTGGAGCTGAGGTCTTGGTGCTTCCTGAGGGTTCGTGCCTTAAGGTGGGACCCTAGGGCTTCCTTCAAGTAGCCGTCAGGTACCAGAGGAAGCCACATTTGGGAGGGTAGGACCTGGACTCGGCGGTCAGATGACACACAGACTGCAATGTAGCCTCCTGGGCCAGCGCAGGTGAAAACTCTCACCAACCCCCACCCCTGGACAGGCAGGAAAACTGGAGTCCAGAGAGCTTGGAGCCTTGTTCAAGACACACAGTGGGCTGGCGGCAGTGTTGGGCCTGCCTGACCCTGCAGGCCACAGTTGGGCTCCCTTTTAAGGAAATCACTTAAGCTCAGACAGGACCAGGAGGCCAAGGCCGGGCATAAGTGTCCTTCAGTCCAAGGGCAGCTTTGGAACCCCCAGAACTGGGATCCTGGCCCCATCTGCCAGTGACTTTGGCAAGCTCTGCCCCTCTGCACCCTCAGTCACTCCCCTAGGAGATAACAGGACCCAGCAGTCAGGCTGGGGAGAACCTTATGATCGCGAGCTCTGCCCATCAGCTCCCGCTCTGCGCATGTGCCCAGTAGGTGCAGCTCCAAGCTGCTACCATTGCTGCTGCAACCCTGCTGCCTGTGGGTGGCTGGGCTCTGCAGTATGCACACAGGACAATGCCCACTCCAACCTCCACCCCGGCTCAGGACCTGCCTGCCTCCCAGGGCGGCCAGATAGAGCTGCTCGCTCCAGGTTGGAGGGATGTGCTCTGGGATCCACTCTGCACACCTGCAAGCTGGGAAGAGGACTTGACCCCGGCCTTGGTGTCCCCCAGACTCTGAGTGCCCTGAATAGAGAAAACTGGAGGCCAGTTAAGCTGAGGAACAGGTAGGGGAAGGCTCCCCGCCCTGGGGCTGCAGGGTGGAGCAGGCTTGTGGTGGGGACAGGAAGCTTGCGGACAGCCTGCCCCAGCAATTCAGGGTGGAGCACGGGTTTGCATAAGGAACGCAGAGTGACCAGTGGGCAGCGAAAGTCTACCCCCGTGCGTGCATGTGTGTAATGGATGCGCAGGCACGCGGCTTACATGTGCATGCAACCCGGTGCACATGAAATTTGTGCACAGGGGCATCTCCTGTTCAGTACCTGCCCCGCGCGGCAAAGGAAACGCCACAGCGCCACCTACCGACCGCACTCCGGGCCACAAAGAGGGCGCGAGGCTGGACGCGAGGCCCCACCCCTCCGCCGGGCCCCGCCCCGAGGCTCCGCTAGACCCGCCCATCCACCCGGGCCCGGTTTTCCACCAGGCCTACCAATTTGTCCCAGGCCCCGCCCTGTAGACCCTGCCCATTTCCCCCCGAGGCCCCGCCCCGCCCTCCTCCAGGCCCCGCCCCTCACCAAAACCCGCCCCTCCTGCCCGAGGCACCG
>LNAC01000028.1:6351707-6378772 GCA_002007465.1 Ailurus styani | reverse complement strand
CTCCTCCCTCTCCTCTCCTCTTCCCCCTTCCCCTTTCTCCTCCCTTTCCTTCCGCACTTCCTCCCGCTCCTCTCTCCCCTCCTCTCCCTCCTCCCCTTCTTCCTCTTCCTTCCTCTTACTCCTCCCTCACCTCTCCCTCCTCCTTCTCCTTTCTCCTCCTCGTCCTCCTCCCCTTCCTTCATCCTGTCCTCCCTCCTCCCTCTTCTAGCCCTGCTACAGAGCCCCTGCCCAGAGCTCTGGCCCAGGGTCACACGAAGGTCAGCCTAAACAAGCGGCCGGAGGAGAGCCGGCCTCCGCATCCAGGGGGTGAAGAGGCCCTGGCAAACCCCAGGCTTCTGCAGTGGTCCGATGGGATGTGGACTTCTGGGCCCGCTAGGAGGGCAGGGAGAGGGCGGGGTGGGGCGGGGACCCTGCTTCCCCAGATCTCTGAGGTCTGAGGAGCAGAAGCTGTACTTGGAGTTCTCTGCGTTGTGCCCCCTGCCCCCGCCGCGTACTGCACACCCGACCCCTGCCTGGTGACAGGCAGACCTGAGCCCAGAGGACAGGGAGCTGCTGAGCCCCCCAGCACTTGCACGGAGAAGGGGCCCCCGCCCCTGCAACCAGCTGTTGGCTGCCACCAGTGGCACCTCCCGCCTACAAAGCCAGCCCTGCACACTGCATAGCACTGTGTCCCCACCTTCCTGGCAAGGACACCAGGGCCCTGCTCACGGCCACATGACTGAGCCAATGCAGGCCCTGAGGGAGGGCAGGGACCATCAGGACAGATGGGAGCCCAGGGCCCATGCCCTCCTGGACAGGCCGGGAGGTGGGGTGACATGGTCAGCATCAGGCCCCCGCCTCCAAGGAGCACCCAGTGCCTGATGGGACTTGGGACTCACGGTGCCATAGCAGCCACCTTGGGGCCAATGAGGGGAGATACGGCCACCATGCAGAGACTGGCAGGGCAGAAGCAGGGAAGGTGCCTGGGTCTCTACTGACATCCTATTGATGTCAGTGAGCCCTGATTCAGCCAGTCCAGAACTTTCTTACATGTAGGCCTCTTGTTCTGGCGGATAATAAGCCAGGATTGTTTGGGTTTCTTTGACTTGAATGTTCTGAAAGCCAAGCTGAGCATCCTGACGGTCGACTATCCGATGGTGCAGCCCTTTCTCCTTACCGCGGTGCCCCCAGCAAAATGGGGGTGGTGTCTTGCACATAATCATATTACTGTCTTCATGGGTGGTTTGTGGGGAGGCCTGGGACCTCAAGGTTTTCTCCTGCTAAGCCTTCTACTTCCTTTTCCAACTCTGGCAAGAGCTTGCGTTTCGACCACGAGATTGGCTTGCCCACACGGCAAGGCTCCAGCTTGTGGAATGCTTGATTAGTCTGGCTTCGGCCTAAAGTGGCCTCTTAGCAGATCCCAGAGTCCCTTCCTGCAGCTTTCCCTCTGGCTCTTTCAACGAGACCCTCCTCTCCTCTCCTGTACGACACCAAGAGCCACAAAAAGTAGGCCACTAACCCTGATACTGTTTTCCTACTGTGTCCCCAGCCTTGCTGAGCTGTGGTCTGGGAGCCCTGGCCCCTCGGGGTCAGCTGGGTCTCCTTTGATGTGGGCGCCTCCCAATGACCTGCTTCCCACCCCAAAGGGCGGGACCCCACTGCCCAGTGCCCAGCCATGGTTTCAGGGACTTTTCCCTCCCCCAGTCCTAGAGTCAAAACCTTATCCGATAAGACCCTTTCATCCACACATACTAGGAAACCTGAGGAAAAGTTTGAGCACAAAAGGGATTATTACCCCGTATGTAGTGGATTGAATGCTGCCCCCCAAGACATCGTGTCCACCCAGAACCCCAGAGTGGCCAGAGCCCTGCATTTGGAAATAGGGTTTTTGCAGATGATCAAGTTGAGGTGAGGTCATTAGGGTGAGTCCTAACCCATGGAGCCTGGTGTCCTTAGAAAAAGGGGTCATTTGGACACAGACATGCATGCAAGGGGAAGGCCATGTGCCCATGGAGGCAAAGAGGGGAGTGATGTGGCCCCAAGGCCAGTATGGCCCAGGATTGCCAGTGACCACCAGAAGCCAGGAGAGAGGCTGAAACACTTGTCCCCACAGCCTCAGAAACAACCAGGCTTGCCGACACCTTGATTTCAGACTTCTAGCCTCTGGAACTGTGAACGAATACACTTCTGTTGTGTTAAGCTACCATGTTTGTCGTACTTTGTTATGACAACCCTGAGAAACTTATATGCCTTAAGAAAAGAAGTCCAGAGATAAGGAGGTTTTAGGACTGGCTAATTCAGTGGTCACTCACTGATGTCATCAAAGACCCAGGCATCTTCATGTTTCTGTCCTGCCATCCTCAGCATGTCAGCCATATTCCACCTCAGGGTCACAAAGTGGCTGCTGCAGCACCATGCATCCGAGGCAGGCATAACGGTCAGCAAAGAAGAGTGTGTGCCTCCCCGGTGCCTCCTATATCAGGGGTGTGGATAGCCATGATTGGCTTGGACGAAGGATGATTCATTCTCTGAGCCCAGGGAGGGGAGCACGTCTGAACAAAATAGGGAAATGCGGCAGTGTGTGTGGGGAACCATGCCCAGGACCCTGGGAGCGAGTGGCAGACAGGATTGCAACAAGAGTAGGCAGAAGGGAACGTGGTGGGGGCCGGGAGTGGGGCATGGGGTAGAAACAGATCTGTGGGGTGGCCAGGCCGCTGATCCTCAGCCCTCCATGCTCCAGGTCCGGCTGCCCTCACCACAGGACAGCCCAGTCCCTGGGCTCCCAGCACCGCCACCCACCACTGCCCCGGATCACAGGACTCAGCTCAGGTGGGCCCCACACCTGACAGAGTGGGTGTTTGGCCTCGGCGAGTGTGTCGATTATGCTGTCCATTATGGGGTTATGTCCGAGTCCTAGCCCTGGTCCCCATGAACGTGAGCTTCTTCGGAAGCAGGGACTCTGTGGGTGTGATGGTTAAGGGGAGGTCACACAGGAGCAGTGTGGTGTCCTCACAGAAGAGGGGAGTGTGGACATGCATGCAGGGAGGAAGCCACGCAGCCACGGGGGCAGAGGTTGGGGTGATGGGGCCACCAGCCCGGCAATGCCACCAGGAGCTGGACGAGGCAGGAGGGACCCTCCCCTGGAGCCCTCAGGGAGCGTGCCCCTGACCCCTGAGCTCATGCTTCTGGCCCCAGGACAGGGAGACGATCACATTTGCTTTTCTGAAGCCCCGGCCTGGCGCTCTGTTCGGCCGCCCCAGGACACTGGGAACCCCCAAACCCCCTCTCCCTGCCTTGTGTGACGCAGACACAGGGCCCACCCTGTCCCCATGGAGCTTCGGACCCTGATCCCAGCCACCGTGCCAGGCACCGGCCCCCAGCGCCCGATGCCTCTACCCACAGATGCAGTCACCCCTTCCAGAAAGTTCTCCCTCGTAAATAAATGAGGCTAGAAATGGCCCATATGGAAATATAATGTTGTTAAAACCACTGATTAAGTTTTACACAACCGTGTGAAAGCAAACGAAAAGGTTTTCGCTTTTTAATTTAAGAAAAGAGGAATATGATATAATTTCAATTTGTGGTAAGATAAGATGTTCTCGGTATTACGGCTTCAATTGGATCACATCCTAATGCACTTTGTAAAGTGTCAGGCCGGCTGCAGATTAAGGTGTGTGTGTGATATTCTTTATTAACAATGTAATGGGCCACGTTTACTCTATCCGTCTTCATCAGCGTTTCCGGCCCACCTGGGAGACCTCGTTAGTGCAGAATCCAAACCCCCAGGCCTGGGGCGGGAGGCTGGGGGGAGGGCCCCGGGTGGACCAGTGCACAGGCAGGGTCCCCGGAGGCAGGGGAGGGAGGTTCCCGCCCTCACAAGGCAGCGCACAGGGAGCAAGGGAGGTGGGGGGGCTGAGAGCCCTGTGGTCTGGCTGCAGCCCTGCCGGTGGGTTAGAGCCTGCTGGGCTCCGGGGACAAGACCCACATCCATGGCCCACAGGGTGTTCTGGGTACCTGGGGCTCCAGGACACCCTGAAATCCTCTTTGAGGTCTTGCCGGGCCCCCCAACCAGCGGCGTGCACGGTCCTGGGCAGGAAGCGAGACACCTGCGGAAGGGAGGGACGTGCGGACCCCGGCCAGGCAGCCTGCTGGGTGAGCAGACCCAGCCCCCAGCCCCAGGACCTTGTCCACGACCACGATGAAGGGGCAGCCGGCCCTGGGGTTGGGGGGTGCAGGAGGGACACGGGTGGGTAGGAAGAACCCAACTCAGACCCAGGACGCAGCCCTTTCTTCCCGGGACCTCAGATACATGGGTGTGGAGACAACTCCTCACAGAGATTTCATTTGCGGGGTGACTGTGGCTTCTGTGTGGGCCCAGCCACACAGGGTCCCTGAGCCGCCGGGTAGTCCAAGCTTTGCTGCCTGTATCCCTCAGGTCAAGGCCAAGGGCACCAAAACCCAGGACCCGCCACTCCCGACATGTGACATTGGGTGCTCCTCCGTGACTCGGTTTCCCCTCTTGTCAAAGGGACAGAGTGCCACCTAACACTCCCTAGTTTCTGTGGAGAAACTAGGTGCCCGCCCCCGCACCAGGACCCCTTCTGCCAGCTCTGCCTCAGCCCTGCCCCCTCTTCCTCCTGCTTCTGTCCCTACTGTGTGACCCTGGGGAAAGCCCTTCCCCTCTCTGGACCTCTCCTGTGACCCCCTCCCATTCTAGAGGCTGAGGTGCTGTCCATGGGAAGATCCAAGCCAGCCTGAGACCCCCATCCCGGGGGGGTCCACCCAAGGCAGGGGCTGAGGGAGCGGGGTTTGGGCCAAGTCAGTGGAGGTGGCAGGGGTGAGGCGTGGCAGGGGTTGTGGGGGACAGGGTAGCCAGAGTGAGCTGCCCTCTGTGACGTCCCTGGGCCTCCAGAGCATGGTGCAGACCCTCATGTGGGCAGGGGGCTGAGACGCCCCAGAATGTCCCCCAGAGACCTTGAACCCCTGTCTACGTCCCTCCTTGTCCCTGGCCCCTGATGGGGGGCGCCCGGCCAGGGTGAGGCCGTGGATTCTTCCAGGTCCTGGGGGCACATCTGTGACTGCACAGGGTGGGGGGCGTGTCCAGGCAGGGCCATGGCCGCCCGCTCTCACGGGAGGGAAAACGGAGGCCTGGGAAGGCCCCTGGCAAGTTCAGTGTCACAGCTTGACATATGCATGTCATTCATTCCCTTCACATATGGTTTCTGCATTCCTGCCACGTTCTGGGCACCGGGGACACAGCGGTGCCACGGACCAATGAGCTCCCTGACTCAGGAGATGTCTGTCTTAGGGTAAAACCAATACCCGATTCCAGAAGGTGACTTCCAAGTGAGAAAGTCTGCCAGGGTGGTGGGCAGAGAGCCAGGGGGCTTGGGAAAGCTCTCTGAGGAGGGCACAGCTAAGGAGCCAGCCTGCTGGGGGTTGGGTTCTAGACAGAGGCACTGGCACTTGCAAAGGCCCTGTGGTATGTCTGCTTGGAGGCTAGTGAGCTGTGGCAGAGCAAACAGAGAGGGGCAGTGGGAAGCCAGACCAAGCCCTGCCTTCCTGGGGGGGCGGGGTTTGCAGACAGGAGCCCAGGACCCCCCCACACACACACCAGTACCCCATCCCTGGCCTGGATGAGCCCCTCCCTCCCCACCTCTAGCTACACCCACCCTGAGATTCCCCCAAAACTTCTACCCGGTCAGCCCTTAGTCCATGGGTTCCCTCTGCCCCAAATGTCCTCCAGAAGATGGGGTCATGAGCCCTAGACCCACAGGGCAGCAGGGGGCTTCGAGGCTGTGTGTGTCCTAAGTGAGAGGGGGTTCAGCCAAGAACAGCCCACCTTTGCTACCCCCCACCCCAGGTCTTCCCAGGCCTCATGTGGGAAGAGAAAAGCCTGGACACGTGCTGAGCACCTCCTGTATGCAGATGGTGCAGCCCCGGGAAGCACTCAGATGTGTGTCTGGCTGGGCCTCCCACTCATTCGCTGTGCCTTCTGGAACCTGCTGACCCCCTCTCACGGGGCTATGGGCCCCCGGGCCTCCTTGCAGGGGTGGGACCTGCGCGGATCCTCCAAGTTGGGGGACAGCGGGGAAGCCAGGCCCCACCTGCACCCCGCGCGCGGCCACACCCGCGGTCCCCTCCCGCTCTGTCCCGGCTGAATGGACACTGGGACCTGGGAGCCCTGTGTCCCCAAGGCCCCACCTGTGCTTGTCCTGCTCTGAGTGTCCACAGGGGCCCCCGGCGGAGAGCATGACGTCCTGCCTGGGCCTCCACCACCAGCCCCAACCTGAGCCCACCTGGCACCCCAGGGAGTAGCCATGGTGAGGGGCGTCCAGCCCTGGCTGGACGGGGCTGGACAACATGCCTGGCCCCATCTGAGAGACCCCACATGAACCCAGCCCACTAGGGCTCCCAGGGCCTCCGGGGCGGGGGCCCAGGCCCCACGCAGCTTGCTGTGTAGCTTCAGGGGTCCCGCAGCCTCTCTGAGCCCCTTTCCTTGTCTGAGAACCGCAGCTTCTCTGGGTCTCGGGCGCCCAGTCCCTGGTGGGTGGCCCTCTGCCTCCCCCTGGTGGTGAAGAGCCC
Source organism: Ailurus styani (assembly GCA_002007465.1). Lineage (NCBI taxonomy): Eukaryota > Metazoa > Chordata > Mammalia > Carnivora > Ailuridae > Ailurus > Ailurus styani. Next base: position 6,372,208 of record LNAC01000028.1, on the reverse strand, counting down.
ACACTGACGCGGGCCCGGGCCTTGCCGGGGGCAGACGACACCGGGGGCAGACCTTACCGGCCGCTTGGGTCTCCGCTGGACGGGCCCAGGCCGTCCTCCACCACGCAAGTCTCGCCCTGGGGCCTCTGCTGAGAAGCACCCGTGGCGCTCAGCACCCAGGAACGATGCCAAGCCTGCGTGGCCCACTGTCCACTGACCGCTCTGGCGGCCGACTCCTCCCCCGTGGGCCCTCCCGCCTCTCCAGTTGGCGTCCTGCTGTGGTGGGCCAGCCAGTAGGAGGCCTCGAGTCTCCCTCCACCGCGCCTGGTCCAGACACACCCATGTGGCCCACACACAGCCCCTCTGTCGGTCATAAAGGCTTAGAGAGAGTAGGGCCCTGGACCACGGCCACTGAGGCGGGCAGCAGAGCAGGGACTGCAAACCCATCTCTGCACCAGGCAGCCATCCTCCCTGTCCTGCGTCAGCCCTGACCTTGAGCTCCCAGGGTGCCCGGGGGCTCTCCAGCACCCCTTAAGGGCAGCAGGTTGCAGTGGGGCCTCCACATATTCAGCCAGGGACCCTGCCTGCTACCAGGCTGGGGGTGTTGGTGCTGAGCCGCTGGGGACAGTCCACCAGTGGCTGGAGACAACACAGACAAACGGGAGACAGGCCCACGGAGAAGTTCCTCTCCTGGGGCGCCCGAGTGAGGCCAGCGACTCAGGCAGGGTGAGCTGCGGGGAGCCTGCTCCTCTTTGGCCTTCGCTGACCCGCATGTGGCCTCTCCCCACCACATGTGGGTAAAGCCAGTGAGCCCCATTCCCTGCTGGACACCAGGCCCAGGGCTTGGATTCTTCTGCCCCAGGGCACAGCTCCCCTCTGCCCCAAGGCCAAGGTCACAGATCTCAAGCTTTGGAGATCCCCACTTGGGGCCAATCCCTGAGTGCAGTTGGCACAGACCTGTCCTGTCCCTGGCTCCCATTCGTGCAGTCAGGCCAGGAAGCAGCTCCAATGTCCATCTCAGAGGGTCCGGGCCAGTTCAGAGAGGGTCAGCGCCTGCTCAAGGCCATGGACACATACACACTGGTGCATAAGCAGACGCTGGCCAAGACCTCGGGCCAGGGGCCAGGCCACACAGGAGCACGTGATGAACAAGAGAGCGAGCCCAGGCCATGTGGTCACTTTCTTTATTGTGGCGGCTGAAACCCCATGGGGAGGGAGGTGCATGTCCCCACCCCCATGGTGCCTGTGCTGCCTGGGCTAAGGGCAAGGCTCCTGCAACCGGCCAGGCCGCTCACTCAGGGGTCTTGCTTTTGCTCCTCCGGGTCAAGACCCTGGACAAGCTGAACTTGGACTTCTTCTTCTGGCTCCCGCTGCTTCTCTGGAGGTCTGGGTGGGGGGTGGACACTGAGGAAACTCGCCACCTCTCGGCCACTGCCCCTGCCACGTATGTCCCTCCCTGGGCCCCCAGAGCCTGGAGGAAGCCAGGCCCCGACAGGCGCCCTGACCCTCAGCCTTCCCTTGTGGGAAGTGTCTCTGCACCTGCCATTAGAGCTCCTGCTGGCCTGGGCGCTCCCCCCACCCTGACCACATGGTCAGGAGCTGCCTCTCAGCCCCACCGAATGACGGAAGCTGGCTCCCCTGGGGTGAGCCTTCCTGTGCTCGGGCTGCATCTGCCTACGGGTCCTGGCCCCCACCCCCACAGGAGACCCAGCCCAGACCCCCCCACCTCTACCCCGGCCCCCCCGTTACCCAGGCTCTGGATCATGTTCTGTAGCATCTCGTCCTCCTCTCGCTCCCTGAAACAGGAGCAGGGCGGCAGTAAGGGGCCTGCCCTCAGGGACTAGGGGCATGGGGCTCCCAGTCAGACTCACAGCCGAGCCCCCAGCCCATCTGACACTTAGATCAGCTGTCTCCCACCGGCCAATAAGGCAGTGCCTGCCCCCTCTGGGCCCGGACCCTCATCGGTGGCACAGGGACAGGAGGGCCCTGGGAGGACCTGGACCAGGACTCCCTCAGCTCAGACGGGAACACGTTTAACAAACTTGGCCTCTGACTCTGTGGCCTTGACAGTTTCCTCCTTTATGCACGGGGACAGAGACGCCCCCGGGGATGGTCAGGAAGCTGGTGGCCCAGTGCAGCACCAGGAGACACGGATGGGTGGCTGTGTGTATTTCAATAAAAATAAAATCTAAAGTTCCCTTCCCCTGTTGCATGAGTCACCGTGAGCCACTTGCATTGTGGAATGTTCCAGCAGGAGGTGCTGACCCCTGAGGGTCAGGGAGCACAGGGCTTGGCTGGGGACAACCTCTAAGATAGGCTGCCTGGGCTGGGTCCGCCCTCGGCCTCAGGGCCCCCAAATGCAGCATACATGGGGCTTGGGGGGTTGGCTCTTGGTCTTCCTGCTGATGGCAGGGAGAGGCTCTGTGCAGGAAGTGACCAGTCAAGGCCTGGCAGGGAGGAGCTGGGGTTCTGGCCACCCCTCACCTGGGCCCCAAGCCCTGCCCTCACCGGAGCCGGTCTTCCTCCAGGAAGTCCACGATGTTGCTGCGGTGCTCCACGGTGCTGACATACCGGCTCAGCAGATCCTCCTCACGCTGCTGGTCCTGGAGGGACTTCAGATACTCTGCAGGGACAGCCCGCCTTCAGCGGCAGCCCTGCTATCCCGCCCTGCTCAGGGACACAGGGTCCTGACTCCCCCAGGGCCAGGCTCCTCCACTGGAGGTAGAGGAAGGGTTTGGGGGCAATGGGGACAGAGTCTGCCCTTCTGCGGTGAGCTTTTGGCAACACTGGATGGATGGATGGATGGATGGATGGATGGATGGATGGATGGATGGGTGGGTGGGTGGATGGGTGAGTGAGTGAATGAATGAATGAATGAATGAGTTGAAGAATAGCCAGATCAGACCCGGAGCGCCGCTGCCCCCATCCCACAGCAAGGAAGGGCAGAGGCGGGACTGCCGGCCCTCAACCCCACCATCTCCAACACCCATAGGCCGCGTTGGTTGGGGTTACTGCCTGCATGCCCGATCAGCTCACTTAACCACTGCAGCTGAGGGGCGTGGAGGCGGTAATCACTGCACTGAGGAGCACAGAGAGGTTGAGTGCCCTGGCCAAGGACACACAGCCAGGAGTGGAGGCGCTGAGACTTGACCCTGGGCAACCCATCAACCTCTCCCAAGGGTGGTGGCCCAGGCAGCTGGTGGGAGAGGCCTGGGAGAGCCCGTACCCCCACCCCCACCCCGCCACATTGGCCGCGGCTCCGCGGGGCAGGCGGGACGCACTGGGCTTGGCCATCAGCTGCCGCAGCTCCCCCTCGAGGTCCAACTGCTGCTCCACCAGCTGCTGGTCCCTGGCCCTGCCGAGGGGACGCAGGCGTGAGGCCCCGCCCGCCTGGCTGGCCTCCCCCGTGCCTGAGCCCAGGGGGCCCGAGAGGAGGTGGGCGTCCAGCAGAGGGCCCTTCAAGGGAGGTGGAGCGGCCGGACCCTCACTTGTACATCAGCTCTGACTCCTCCCGCAGCAGCAGCTGCTTCTCGTGGATGAGCTGGAACCAGTCCACCATGAGGGCGTCTTCGGAGGCGTCTGCGGACAGGGGGACCGGGACGGGTCAGGCCGGGGCCAGGACGGCTCCAGGGGAAGCTGGCTGAGGCCAGGCCGGGGCACCGGGCAGGGTGTCAGCTCACCCCCCTCGGCGGCACGCAGACGCTTCTCCAGCTCCACGCCCCTGAGCTCCAGGGTGTCCAGCTTGCTCTCGATGTCCTGCATGCGTCTCTGGATCTTCTCCGGGGGCATGTAGTCAGGGTGCCGCTGTGGATGGAGGGCCGGTAAGGGGCCGTGGGAGATGCCAGGCCATGCCCCGGAGCCGGAGCTCGCGGCCGCCCTGCACCCTGGCCCACTCACCCTGGCGGGGTTGGCCACTGCCTTGCCGGGTGGAGCGGGGACACCAGCCGAGCCCAAGGGCCTCCCTGCTGAAGGCGAAACAAGTCTCCTGGGCCTGGGGCCACCAGGCCCAAAGCTGCGTCAACCCCACCCTGCCTGCCCAGCAGCCCTGCTCCCCCGAGCAGCCCTGAGCGGTGCCCCACTGGTGCCCGAAAGCCAGAGCTCACAGACAGATCCAGGCACCAACCCCGCTGGCCTCTGTGCCCACCGTCGGCAGCCCGGACACACCACGTGCAAATGCTCCACCGTCACCAGGGGGACCAGGGGCCCATCTGGTCCTCCCTTCCCTGCTGGTGGGCGAGGGCTCGGGGGCGGGGTCCTCCAGGCCCCCCGCCCCAGCCCAAGCCAAGCCCGGCCGCCCGCGGGTGCGCTCGAGGACGCTCGCTCGCCTGGTGCGCCTTCCCTCCACTCTGAGCCCCAGCGGCTCCTCGTCCTCCTGCAACCCCACCAGATGCCCCCTCCTCAGATGAGCCCGTCCATCCCCACCCCAGCTAGATATGGGGGCTGACCTGCTTTGTCCTGAGCAGGGGCCTTCCCCTTCTCTTCCTTCCAGCTCCGGGTTGGGACCGCCTGCCCCGAGGGCTCAGAACAAAGCCAGTTGGCAGAAACGTCCAGGCTGGCAGGGACGGCCAGCTTCTTGCGGCGGGACAAGGATGGGGACGGGGAGATGGCTGCCCGAGGGCAGGGGACAGGGCCACGTGTCAAGCTGACAGATCCGGTGCCCCCCCCCACTTTCCTGGGTGGGGGCCATCGGCCAGCGCGGGGTCAGTCCTCACAGCCCTGTGCCATGTCCCCCGAGGGAGAGCAGCATCTGCCTCCTCGGCAACACGGGGGCACACGAGCCCAGTGGGCTACAGACGGGCTCAAGGCCACAGAAGTGACGTGAGGGGCTGGACGTGGGTCCAGGGGCGGCGGAGCGTGGGGGGAACGGCCACGCTCACACACACACGTAAATATGGAGGCACGCACGTGCACACACACTCACGCCCAGGCTGCCACCCCGGACACCAGCCCCTCTGGCACCACCGGGCCGCGTTCTCGGGCCAGGCATCTGGACTCCCCCGGTTCCTGCCCAGCATTACCTGCGGGGCTGGGCTGGGGGCTAGCTGTGCCCGCTGTCCCGTCAGGCCGAAGGGTCAGGGGGACACGGACGGGCCCCTCAGAGCTCCCTCGGGCCTTCCCAGGTGTCTCACCCGACCGGGGCTCTGCCAGGACCCTAGACAGAGAGCAGGAGGTCAGCCGACGGAAGGACGGGCTGCCCCCACATGCAGGGGCAGACGACCTGAGTCAGGGAAGGAGCTCGTGACCAGCTATGCCCTCCTAGAACACAGGTGTGTGTCCCCGCGAGTGCTCACCTCTGGTTGTGAGCACCGTCCTCACACTCGGTGCAGGACCCTGAGCCTGCTGCCCGCCCCCGGGCCATGCACTGCCACAGGGCACACAGGGCGGCCGGTGTGACTACCTCCCCATCACTCAGGCTGGTGTGACTGTCCCCCCACCCCCGTGACTCGGGCCGGTGTGAGTGCCCCTCTGTCAGTTAGGCTGGTGTGAACTGGCTTCTCCTACTGCTGCTGTCAGGTCCGAGCAGATGTGCACACATCCCGCCCGTGGGTGTGTCAGTCGGTCGGTGTGTGCGCCATTATTCACCTGTGAGAATCTGGTGAGCACCTACTGTGTGCCTGACCCTGTGCTAACCCTCTGGCTCCATGAGCACAAAGCCACAGGCCCAGGAGCAGGCTCAGGGGATATCCCCCCCCCACTGCCTCCCCTCCCCCTGCCTCCCCTCTCCCCACCTCACCTCTCAGCAGGGTTTTTCTTCTCCACAGGCTTCAGGCGGGCCCTCCATCCTGCTGGCCCATCCACCTGTTCTTCCTGGGGGCTGGCACTCACACCTAGGTGGGGGTAAGGGACACAGGTCATGGGGGTGTTCTGGGTGGGGGGTCTGCTCGGAAAGACTGGATCTTACCCACCCCACCCCAACTTCCCGCAGCCAGCCCCTCTTGAACACCTGCACAGCCAGCCCGGCCCACGGGAAAGAGTCGGGCTGGGAGTCGGGCTCAGGACACTGTGTGCTCAGGGGAATGGCTCCCCTCTCTGGGCCTCAACTTCCCCTGCTGGCAAACGGGTGAGGATGAGGCCAGGTGAGCCCTGTGGGTGCTGAGTGCGTGTGCGTCTGCAGGGTGGGTGGCTAAGCTGGGACCGCCCATCTGCTGGCCTCCTCGGCTGAGAAGAGAGTGCCTTTGTGACGGGGGCTCAGCGGAGGGAAAGATCTTGGTGAAATGCTCAGCATGGGATGTTCTCTGAGTCTAGCTCAGTAACACCAGGGCAACCCTAAAAGAAACTCAGGTACCCAGAAATAAGGCAACTCCACAGTTACCCCAAAAAGTGTACGTAATGGCACAGGGACCACAAGGCCACAAAACAGTAGTAAGCAGGCGGAGGGGCCTCCGGGAGGGGTTCAGGTCCGGGGGCCTCCAGGACGCGAGGAGCCCCGGGGCACCATCGTCAGGGCAGAGCAGGAAGGACCGACACACACAGGAACCGTGGACACAAGACCCCAGGGGAAAGGGGGTGAGACCGCGACCAGGGCAAAGCAGGAGTGGAGTAATGGACGCCCTGGCGTGGTCACTGGGGAGAGTGACACTGACAACTGGGGTCTGGGACCTCAGCAGGAAGGGCCGGTGGGGCAGGCAGGTGGCAAACAGTGACCATAAAGCCACGTTACCCCAAGAGACATTGGCCACCCCGAAACTGGAGTCAGGCCAAGCAGGGAGTGAGCGAGGACCAGGGGGTGCTATGATGCGGGTGACACAGGACAGGCACCCAGGGCTGGCGAGCCCTGGAGTCAGGCAAGAACCTGAAAATCACTGCAGAACCACAGGCCAGGGAGCTGAGTGGACCCCCCCTCCACCCTGAGCTGTGCTCTCCGCCCCACCCCTGCTCCAGGGGAGCTCTTACCCTTTGCCGGTGGGGCCTCCGGCTTCGGCCTGGAACTGGCACTCGGCCGGCTGGGCCCTGAGGATACAGGCGGGCTCTTCCTGCCCGCCAGGGTTGATGGGGCTGCCCGCGAGGTGGTACCCACATTCAGCTCTGTCCTCGCAGCGGGGCGAAGGACCGGGGGAGTTGTCTCCTGGGTCAGCTTGGCTGATGGACTTGCTTGTGGCCCTTCGGTTCTGGTATGGGATTGCAGAGCAGGGGAGGGCCTATGGGTGAGAGCGCAGGTGTCAGGCACAGGTGGACCCAGGAGCCCTTCCCGCCACGACCCCAAGGCAGAAGTCCCTCGGCCTCCCCTGGCAGCTGATTCCTAACGTCCACCCTCCTGACGGGGACAGACAGCCCCTGCGAGGGACAGGCCAAGGACACCCACTTCTGGCACAGTGTATATGGCGCCAGATTTTACCTTCCCATCTAACTCTGGCATGGGCTGAGATTAAAATGTGCACAGAACACACCGTGCACAGGGGTGTCCGGAGGGCCCACACCCATAGCCCCTGCCCCTTCCATCTACCCGCCCAGAGCTGGGGGTTGCACACCGGGCCTACCTAGCCCCATCTAAGCAACATGCTGAGGCCTCCCCACCAGCGGCCATCAGCAGCCATCCTGCACCCTCTTGGGGCGCATGCGTGCAGGAAGCAGGGCCACCAGCTCCCAGCAGAGCCCAGGACAGGGGACCGGGACCTTCCCAAGCCACAGCAGCTCCTCCACATGCCCCACGCTCCCTAGGACACCAGTCTCTCCCTCCTGCTTCTCCCCGCCGTCTGGGTGCATGGTGACGAGGGCAGCTCCAAGCCAGAACACTGCCCCAAAATAAGGGGCTGCATGAGGTAGCGGGCACGGCATCGTCAGCCAGCCTGGTGTGCGACCTCCTTACTTGCTAGGCCACCGTCGTAGAGTGAACGGTGTCCCCCCCCACATTCACGTCCACTTGGAAGCCCAGAGCATGGCCTTATTTGGAAATAGGATCTTTGCAGATGTAATCAAGTATGGATGAGGTGATCCTGGATTAGGGTGGCCCTAAGTCCAGTGACGGGTGTCCTTATAAGAGAGAGAACAGCAGAGGACACAGACACAGAGAGAAATCCAGGTGACCCTGGAGGCCGAGATGGAGAGTGTGGCCCCAAGCAAGGAACATGGGGCTACCGGGAGCTGGACGAGGCAGGAAGGACCGTCTGTCCCCGAGCGCCCCCAGAGGGAGCACAGCCCTGTCCACCCCGGGTTTGGCCCTCTGGCCTGCAGAACCAGGAGAGAACAATGTTCTGTCGCTTTAGCCCCCCGTGTGCGGTGTTCCGTCCGGCAGCCTCACCCTACCACAGGGACCCTCCATCCCTCAGAGCCTGCTCCGTGTCCAGCGTGCCGAAGGCACTGGGCAGGCGCTGCCACCTGGACAGGGGCGCGGGGGGAGCTCTGCCCGGGTCAGACAAAGGACACGGGGACCTCTCATATCCTCTAGCTCCCCACCGGGTGTCCTCCGTGTGTGCCACAGAGCGGCCCTAGGGGCAGCATCCGTGACCCCCGAGAGCACGTCCACCACAGCTTTAAGTGACAATGGTGTCCCCTCATGTTGGCCACCGAGCACTCTGGGCCCCGTCTCATCCCCACTCTCAGATGAGGAAGCTGAAGCTGGGGAGCACAGCCGGGCGTGGCCTGGAAGCCTCCTTAGCTGCCCCCGACCCCACCCAGCCCCCCACCCACCTGCCAGGCGCCCGGGTCCCGGTGTCCCCAAGCCTGGGAAGGGCCTTCCGGAGGCAGCTCAGCGCCTGCTCCCTGCTACTGTCCCCAGAAGGCGCATTCACAGGACCCGGGGCCCTGTCAGCTGGGCCAGGGCTGGGGGCAGCTCCAGGAGTCTGGAAGAACCTCTCGCGAGCCTGCTGTATCTTGGAGGCTGGTGGGGTGCCGTCTGGGGTGTCTGCTGGGCCCGGAGATGCTGGGCCCACACTGACCTTGGTCTGCGGGGCTGCCACATGGGGGGTCACCCGGCCCTGTGGGGTAGCCGGGCGAGAGTCCGTGGCACTTGGCATCAGGGTAGGACGGGGGCTGACCGCTGCCGTGTCCTGGACCAGCGGTGACCACCCCACTGGGGAGCTGTTGGCCACACGCATGCTGGCTCTGCCACCCTGGAGGCCTGCCGAGAACTTGGACCTGGCTGGGCTCCCCGCATGGACGTGGGAGGAGGAGGTGGCCGGAGGGTCAGCTGGACTGGGGACACCTTTGGCTGTTGAGTTGCCCACCACTGGCTCTGAGGCTGCTGGCCTGGCCTTTGGCCCCGCATCTTGGAGCCCATTCGCCTCCTGGGCCTTCCACGGAGCACTGAGCGGCTTGGAGTCCGAGGGCACGGCCCCTGGCTGTCGGGGGGCCGGGCCCTGCAACGTGGGGTCTGCAGACGTGGCCTCGGGGTGGTGGCTGGAGCACACGAAGACGCCGGGCTCCCCGGTGGGCCTATAGGCCCCAGAATGCAGGGTGTTGGAGCACTGCTTACACCTGGCGTGGGGCAGAGGAAGACCCCTGAGTACGCTCCAGGCAGCGCGCTCCCCACTCACGCACTCTCCCGGCACACACTCCTGCGGCAGTCAACTCACTCAACAAGCACTCCGCACGGTCATCAGTGTCCGTGCCTGTCAGCGCGCACACACGCGCACACACACACACACACGTGCACACACACGTGCACACACACGCACGGGCCCCACCTGAAGCAGCTCCGGTGGTAGAGCTTCCCGTCAGCCAGGTGTCGCTGAACGAGGTGCACGTGCTTGCCACAGACCCCACAGGTGCTGCTGACTGAGCTGCTTGCCGAGGCCTGGCCCGTGGAAAGGGTGCCAGCTGTCGCTTCTGAGCCCCCCCCCCACAGGCCTCCCTCCTGACCGCTGCCCCATCAGGGGGTGAGAAGACCCCACTTACAGACCAGGGAACAGAGGCCCCGAGGGGAGCAGCCTGCCAGACGCAGCCAGGAGGGCCCGTGCCCCAGCCGGGCAGACTCCAAGCTCAGGGTCTGCAGCCTAGCCCCAGGAGAGGGGACCGGGGTGGGGGGGCTGATCTCGGAGGTCCGGGGGCACAGGGGACAGGTTCCCTAGCTCCTGCAGCCGCCGGAGGGGCAGCAGTCCTAACGCCACGGTTCACTGCAGCCGCTCGAACAGCAGGGGGCGCCCGACCATAGCATATCTCCCACCTCGGTCCCCCGCCTCTGAAACTGGGGGTACCCTAACGCCCTGGGCAGGCGGGGAGGACACACCCAGGACTCTTTCCTGGCCCACCCAGGAGGGAGGGGCAGGAGGCCAGAAAGGTCTGGGCTCAGGGTCCCAGCTCGGCTTGGCCGGCCCCCTCCCTGGGCCTCAGTGACCTAGGTGTACGAGGGGATCCCATCCTGACTGCAGGACCCCATCCCAAGTGGTGTAGAGGTCCCACTCAGTCCCAAGAGCCAGAGGGAAGGCGGGGCTGGGCGCTTACGGCCTTCGGCAGGAGGCTCCCCGAGCTCCCGTCCTTCCGCGGGATGATGGGGTTTCTGTTGGCTGGAGACAGGGGCTGCCCCTGGGCGGCAGTGGGTGAGGGCTTGGCCAGCTGGGACGGGGCCTTCTTCCCGGACGGCTCCTCGTTGGAGTCCGACGACGGTCTCTTGATACCAGCCATGCCCCCAACTGGCCAGAGACGAGCGGGGTCAGGCTCTGAAAGCATCTGGGGCCACCCCTGGTCCCGGTCCCCTGCGGGAGCCCGGGGCTGCTGGGAAGGGCAGCTCTCGTGTCCCGGGGTGCAGGAGGGGCGGCGAGAGCAACCACGGGCGCACATTCCCAGCGGGGGCCCGGCCGCCCCCACGCCCCTCCCTTCCCGCTCTGAGAGCCCCGATCTGGGGTCAGGGAAGTGGAACTTTTCTGTTTCTCCACAAAGTGGAAAGATCAAGGCGGGGCTGGTCCTGTGCCCAGAATGATTCCGGGGATTTCTAAGGCCTGGATGAGGAATGTGGGGGGAGGGGAAGCGGCTGAGCTTCGGGGTGCACAAAGCAGCCGGAATAAAGTCCCTCAGGCCTGTCCCCCACCCACGCGCCCTGCCTGGAGGCCCCAGCCTGACAGGGCCAGCCCGGTGTCTATAAGGCCAAATGTCAGGACCAAACAGGGGGTGGCCTCTGGAGCCAGGCCCGGGAGCCCATACAGGGTCTGCCAAGCTGCCTGAGCCGAGAGTTGTGGGCACAGTTTCGAGGCGTGTAGATGGGCAAACTGAGACCAAGAGGGTGAGGAGAGGCAGGATCTGGGCGCATCCATTCTGTGGACCAGTGAGGGTGGGGCCTGCGGGGTCTGGACCCATGCTCATCACTTGCAGCAGCTTGGGGGGGCCTCACTCCCCCGGGGAGGAGACCACAGCTCAGGGAACCCCACACATGTGGCACCAGAAGGGCCTCTGTGCCCGCTTCCAGCCCCACCGGGCAGCGCTGGTGGCGGGGTCACAGGGGCAGAGAGGGCGGGCTGGCCTGGCCATGCGGGCCGTGCAGAGGCGAGGTGCGAGAGGGCCTCCAGCCCCAACTCACTGGGTGAGCGTCCGTGGAAGTAGTTGTAGTACTGGGACACGTAGGTCAGGATGCTCAGCCGGTCCGGCACCTTCAGGGCCACCATGTCCTCAGCGTCCAGCAGGGCTGGGATGCCCAGCTGCTCCTCAGCCACACGGAAGGCCTGGGGGATGGTCAGCATGGGTGGGCTGGGAGACACCCCCTCCTCCTTCCCCGCCAGACCACCAGTTCCTCCAGGAAGGAGGCCAGAAACCCACTCGGGCCCAGATAGCTCTGGGTTCAAGGTTCGCACTCCGTTCGGGCTGCACGACCTCCCTGGGCCTCAGTTTACCAGTCTGTACAACAGGAACCATATCCTGGCCACACAGGGCTGAAGGAGCTGGAGAGCCGGTCCCTGCCGTGGCCAGCCTGCTGTCTCCTGCTGCAAACGCCCATCCCTCACCTGGCGGTCCTCGAGTCCCATCTGCACCCTTCCCCTAATTGCTGACACACCACACCTCACCAGAGCGCAGCACCTCAACTCTCCGTGTGTCCAAAACGGGGCTCCAGGGCTGACCTTCCTGCCATGCTCAGGCCAAAGGCCTCAAATCTCCTTTGACTTCCCTTCAAAACACATCCAGAATCCGACTCCTCCTGCTGCCACCATCATCCCCCTTGCCCCCCGACCCGCTGTCAACCCAGATCCTGTAGGCCCCCAGCATGCGAGCAAGCAGCCCTCTGAGAGGAGGCCAGGCGCTTCCCATGCCTCGCCTGCTCCCGCCACCCCCACTCTGTTCCGCCGCCTCCCCCACTCTGCTCAGTTGTCCCCACTCTGTTCCCGCCGTCTCCCCCACTCTGTTCCCCACTCTGCTCCACCCACACCCTGACTCTGTTCCCCCACTGTGCTCCCACTCTGCTCCATTGCCCCCACTCTGCTCCCGCCGCCTCCCCCACTCTATTCCCGCCGTCCCCCTACTCTGCTCTCGCCGCACCCCCACTCTGCTCCGTCGTCCCCACTCTGCTCCCGCTGCGCCCTCCTCTCTCTCTCCTACTGGCCAGGTGCCCGCCTGCCCAGCGCCTTTGTCCCGGGAGCCCCCCCACCAGGCACGCCCCTCCCAGAAGTGCCCCGGGGGCTCCATCTGTACGGAGCGGGACCTGCCCTGTCCCCTCAGGGGGCCGCACACAGCTCCACGGCACTGTCCCCACGTGTCCATCCCGCCGGCGCACACTATAGTGTCCCTACAGGACTTGCTGTGACAATGGACGAGCTCCAGTCCAAGGTGTCCATCCTGAGGGCGACACGTGGACAGTGAGAGCGCGGCTGAGGAACTGAATCTGTCCCTTTACTTCACCTAAATTAAATCAAACTGAAACACAAATCCTCCCAAGCTGGGCAGGGCCAGCAGCGGCCATGTGGGCTTGACCCGCAGTGCCCAGCCTGTCACCTCTCTGGAGAGCCAGCTCTGGGAGGCAGGGTGTGAGTCTGCCTCTCTGGCAACAGCCCCCGGCGACATGGGACGTATTCTGCAGTGAGGAAACTGAGGCAGGGAAGGGTCTGGCAGGGGGGCGGCAGGCGGTGTGCTCAGGACCGGTCGGATGGGCGGGCTCCCTGCAGCGGGTCCCCACAGGCCGGGGAAGGGCCACCAGCCCCTCAGGACCTGCCCCAGGGCTGGTCCTCCCAGAGCCACCTCTGGCCCCCCGGCTCTGCCTTGGGTGGGAACTGAGTCCCAGCCCCTCCCGACCCCTGCCTTCCCAGAGAGGAAGAAGGGGACCAGGAGGTCCGGGGTATCAGACCAGAGGCTGTATTTCTGGGCTTGGGGTAACCTGGCTCAGGGCTGCGGAGCTCAACAGCGTGTCTCTGGCCACCAGGTGCTCACCTGTGGGGCTGGCATCTCCCACAGGGGAGGGGACCTGGGGCTGCCCGAGGGGACCTGGGACCTGGGTGACCGACCGTGCTGGGCAGACCGGAGGAACAGGGGCACTCACCAGCTTGTTGTTCTCGTAAATGTTTTCCTTCCTGAGTGCATCGAAGTCTCTGGAAGAGAAAAAGACAGCAGCTCAGGGCGGGAGACCGAGACACAAGGTCCCCCTGCAGCCATGAGGGGGTGGAGCTGGCCCTGCTCCGGGCTCAGCAGTGCCAGCCGGCACCCCGGCAACCAGGCCGACCAGCGCGCTCTGGGCAGCGGGTGTCCACGGGGTGGGGAAGGGCCACAGCCAGGGCAGGACCCGCCGCAGGGCCCTGTCCTCCCAGAGCCACCTCTGGTCAAGACAAAGGCACCAACCTGGGGAGGGCAGCCGAGCACACGTCCGAGCGGGCTGCTTCCGAACACCCAGAAGCTTGCGAGGCTCGTGGGTCACGGGAGGCCTATGTCCCAGGGGTGAGAGCAGGGGTGGATATAAGAGACAATGGGGGACGGAGCTCCACGCCGCCCACTGGTCAGGGCACCCCCCACATGTGACCTCGGGGGTGCCGGATGTCCGAGGTGCCAGCCCCAGCCTGGACAGGGCTCCGTGTCCCCGCCCAACACGGGCACATCTCAGTCCACAGCCCTCTGCAAGGCCTCAGAGCAGGAAATACAGCAGGCCCGGCAGCCACCCATCTGAGTGACACGGGCCACTCAGATACCCACCGGCGGGGCTGCCACCGCAGCTCCACCCCTTCAGTGTACGCTGGACAGTTCTGGAAGCCCCGCAACATGGGGAAGGGCTCAGGCTGGGAGCTGAGTCCCAATCCTGCCGGGCTGCGCTGTCGGACCCTGGGGGGGCCTCTCTCTCTCTAGGCCCTCAGCGTCCCCGTCTGGGATTAGGACGGCAGCTTCCTACGGGAACTGGGGGGGTCTGGCTGTGGAGGGTGCGGCGACCTTGGCCCTAGGCCACGCAGTGGGGAGGGGACAGGGCTGCGGTGTGCCCACCTCCCTCTAAGGAGGCCCCCACCGGCCTCCAGCCCGCGTCCATCACCCTGCCCGGCTTCAGGGAAACCTTGCTGTGCGCTTGGACCACCCCCCGGGTAACGTGTTCCAGATGCTAAGACCACCCCATGAGCACACACAGTGCTTTTGTGCACAGGACAAGATGGCGGCAGCTCCGTCTTCCGGACGACAAGTGGCCAGAGGGGCGGCAGGGGCGGGCGCAGCACCCTCCTGCTTCCTCAGCGCGGCCACGCACAGGTCACCCCGGGTCTGTCCCACCAACATCCACGGCCCGCAGAGGGGCCCCTCTCTGTCGCCCAGGGGGCTCTTGGCAGGCAGGGCCCTCCATCCGTAGGGGCCCCCTCCCCCCGCCACCCCATCCCTTTGAAAGTTCAATCTCTTTTCCAGACCTGCCCCGGGTCACTGACCCACACGGCCGCATCCTCAGCAAGATGCCCCGGTGGTGGGAGGGCAGGATAACAAGTTCTGTTTTGTCTGCAAACACGCAGGCGAAGGAGGCCCCCGGCCCCCTGCATCTGCCAGGAGAAGGGGGTGCAGCGGCTCGCCCGGCGGATTCGGCGGGGGCAGGGGGGCCTCGCTTCACCCGGACCCCAAGGGAGCACCTCACCACGGTGGTGCCAGCCCCGCTGAGCAGCCTCCAAAATGGGCACGTCGGAGGGTGCTGAGGGGCCCTTCCACTCAAGGTCAAGGACCACCCCCACCAGGACCCTGGGCCCTCAAGGCCTCCGCAGCAGAGCCAGACCCCCCTGGCCAGTCTCACGGCCACCGCACCCCCTCCTGAAGCAAGCTCTCTGCCCAGGGTCCTGCTCTCCCGGCCACCCAAGCTTGGCCCATGCTACTCCCTCCGTGGGGAACACACTCACCCTACATGATGCACCCGCCACGGCCCCTCCCCAGACGCACCCTGCAGGGCCCTGGGGACACTTCTCTGCCTCTGGCTGGTGGCCGGGTGAGCTCACAGTCCCCGCAGCTGGGGGCTCGGCCGGCGTCGCCTTTGTCCCTGAGGGCTGCCTGGCCCGGCACTCTGGGGCCGGCTCGCTGGCAGAAATCTCTGGACAGAGCTGCCCAGCAAACCCTTCAGAGAGTGCCAAGGAGAGACCACACCCGTCCCTGCCAGGAAGTCCAACACGACCGGCTCTCTTCCATTGGGGACTCTTGTGGGGACAGGCTGAACCGGGCCCCCCCCAGTGATTTGTTGGAGAGTAACCCCCAGGACCTCAAAACGTGACCTTTGGAAACAGGATCTTCTTTACCGACAGAATCCTGTTCAAATGAGGTCATGACAGTGGGCTCTAAAATGACTGGCGTCCTTATAAAAAGGGAAATCAGGACCCGGACGTGCACAGAGGGGAGCCGGCCCTTCACTAGCCCAGGGAGGAAGCCCGGAGCCTCCGGAGGGGCCCACCTGCCCGCCCCTGACTCAGATGGCGCACATCTGTTGTTCTAGCCGCCCTGCGTGTGGTGCCTCGTAGGGCAGGCCTGACAGAAGGGCAGCCCGGCTTCGGTCAACCCTCCGAGAGGCGGGGAAGGTGTTGTGTAAGGCCTTGCTGGACCAAAATGCATGAGCTGCCCCTCCGGGGCCGTGCACGGCTGCCCCTCAGCGAGGTGGCTGCAGCGCAGGGCACCCCCACCCCCTCCCACCCTGGTTAGATCATATTTTAGTCGAATTCCTGTCATTTAAATTCAGTTCCGTCTGGTGCGACTCCAAGGTACCCGGGGCTCTGCACACGCTGGGCTGAAGAATTAGTTTCCAAGCCTGCCGTGCGAGGGGACTTCTGGGGCCTCCATCTATTCTTTCGACGGCCAGTGAAGGGCTCATTGGGGCTACGCGTGGGTCCTGTGCCGCTGACTGGTGGGCCGGGCGCCCGCGTGGGCCCAGCCCCGGCCTGGCCACGAGAGCCCAGAGCACGCCCCACCCCCCACCGCCAGCCACAGCTGACCACAACTGTTGACCTCAACTGTTGCGCCAGCCCGCCTCCTGCCCCCAGGCTTTCGGGGCTCTTGGGAATGCGTACCCCCTTCCGAATTCCTGGAGAGCTGACCTCACGCTGTTTATTTCCCGGAACAAAATGCAGCCACGCGGGGGGTGGGCGCTGGGCTGGGAGGGGCTGACCGAAGGGAAGGCGCCTTTTCCAGGCACCCCCAGCACATCTGGAGTTAATCCCACGGGAAGGGGAGCGGAGAGCAAGAGGGGAGACACAGAGACAGACACACAGGGATGGAGAGGGACAGAGACAGACCAAAGCCGCACGGCAGAAGTCGGGGGAGCGCCGGGCAGACGCTAGCACAGATCTCGGGCAGGGTGGACGGCACGGGGAGGAATGGGACATGACAGGCACCCGAGGCCCGAGGCAGGGAGAAGGGTCCTGGGAGGGTGCAGGGCCAGGGCCCAGGGCCCCACCTCCCCGCCCCCGGTGGACAAGTGAGACCCCTCAGCCTCACTGCCCAGCTGCAGGCCTCCCCCAGGCCAGAACAGACCCTGACCCCCAACCCTGGCCCAGGGTAGGGCCCAGCCGAGAGGGAGGGCCCACCTAGGGCTTCCATGGTGGCCTGAGGGGGGGTCATCACAGGGCACTGGCCCCGGGCGGCCCCGAGGCAGTGGGCTGGCAGGCCCTCCTGGTCCATCCTGGAGAGTCCGGCCAGAAGGCGGCCGTGGGGGCCTGGACAGCAGGCCCTCAGGCTAGGGAACAGAAGGCCTCTGTCCCCAGGCAGCTTCCTGCTGGCCAAGAGGCCGGTGTGGGAGGGGAGGCCAGCTCGGCTGCCTGGGCCCAGCCCACCCTCTGCTCTGGCCCAGGAAGGGAAACAGTGCTGTCTCCGAGCGTCTGGGTGGGGGCCTCTCCGGACTCCAGACTCCATGCGAGTCGCAGGGCGCGTCTCAGGAGCCCTGCTGCAGCCAGGGAGACACCCCCCAACACACCGGCTCTGCCCCAGCCCTGACGTCGGCCTCCCGAGCTGGAAGGACCTAGAGAAAGAGCAGGCCCCCCCACCACGGGGCTGAGGGGCTGGGAGGCCTGATGAGTCCATAGCCGAACCCCCACTTGCTGACAGCATCCACAACCCCTACAAATGGCCAAGGGAGCCTGGGCGCTTCTGCCAGCTGCTGGGAAGGCCTCCTGCTCCCTCCTTCCCGGCGGCAGCCGCCACCCCTACCTCCTACCTCTCCCCTGAAAGCTCAGCCACCCCTGGTCAGCCCCGAAGGGGAAGCAGCTCCAGCCCTGACAGGTCTACCACCTGAGGCAGGAAGGGGCTGTTTGTTCTGGGCGGCTCCGCATTCACCTGCTTGGCAGAGGTGGCGTCACTGGGGACACAGACCGTGGGTGGGCACCCTGGAGGCCCACCCGAGGAAGCCTACAACTCTGGGGCAGGCTGACCAGAGAGGGGCCCGGGCTGCGGCTATCCGGCCAGCTCCGGTGGGGTGTCTCCGCTGCGCCCACGTCCTGGGGTCCCCTGGGCCACTGGCATGTCACACACGCCTCCCGGAGCGGGGCCACGGGAGTGGAGCTGTAGCGTGAGGCAGCCGACCACCACCTGTCTGGCTCAGCACCCGGGCTCCTTCACAGCTGCTCCCCAAGAGGCCGCGGGGAGGAAGCGGTTCTGGTGTAGCAGGAAGGCTGGAGATGGGGCGCCGGGAAGGACTTCCTGGTGGCAGAGTCAGAGGACGCAGAGCCGGATGTCCACTCTCCTGTGGCCAGAAGGCTTCTGAAGGACGGGGAGCATGGGGGGGGTCTCGCCCGAGTGAGGCCTCGGAGGCGTCCCTAGGAGGACGGCATCCTGCACTACTCCTTACTGCGTACTTCCTCCCCTCCCCGCACCCCTGGGGACTGGGGGTGGGGGACGGGTGCACAAGGCACAACAAAGAACACGCGTGTGTCCACACTCAGCGTGTACACAGCACCAAGTACACGCACAGCGTTCCACCAGCCCCTTCAGCGCCCGCCACACATCAAAGACTGTACTGACATTCTACCACTGACCACAAACCCACTCCCTCCCAGTTCCGGAGGCCAGAAGTCCACGGTCCAGGCGCCGGCAGGGCCGTGCTCCTTCCGGAGGCTCGCGGGGACATCTGTTGTACCTCCCCCCGGGCTCCAGGCGTTCTTGGCTTGTGGTCCCATCACTGAATCTCAGCCTCCGTGGCCATGTGGCCTCCTCCCCCTCCCCCCTCCACAGAGGTACCTGCAGAGCCTCTACCTTGCAATGACACTTCCCAGACCCCTACTATCCCTACGGACCCCAAGTGCATGCCCTTATGTGTAGCTCTCCAGCTATGTGCTCCTACCTACCAAGCGCCTGGCACATGCCAGACACAGCTCCAGGCCCTGAGGGCAGGCAGTGACCAAAAAAGACATTCCCACCCTTCTGGCGCTGAAGACCAGTGGGGCCAGAGGGACAAAAACCAAGTCAGCAGTAAATGAGTTAACCAATGCCCTCAGTGTCACTCCCCGAGGCAGGGGCCAAGTCCACCTTCTTCAGTTTGCACCGCTGAGTACACCGCAGGCGCTCATTAACGGTTAAAGGACCGGTTGTATAATGCCTGCTTGTGCCAGCGAGGTACACACCCATATGTGCACACCTGTGCTCACGCTTGGGCAGTGCAGGCTGGGACAGGCTCAGGCTCCACACACACACACACAGAGGCCTCTAATCCAGCAGAGCAAGGAGCAGACAGAAGGCCCCAGAGCTTGGAAAAGCCCCAAGTCTCCAGTGACACCCACGGGGTCGTCCTCAGGCTGCCAGCCCGCAGAGGGCCGTACCCTACTTGCCTGTAACTTCAGACTTTTTCCGCAGCTCTGTCCCGACTGCCTGGGCTCAGACGCCAGCCAGCCTCACCTCGGACCCTGCATGCTCCTAGGGGGTCTCACCCTGTCCGGGTCCCACCCTTAGCCCTCCTCCCCATCAAAGCTCAGCTTAGGGTATTCACTGTGGACGACCACTCTGCCCAACACCTCTGCCTCCAGGGGTGACTGAGGTACACATCTGGGCAAGAGGCAGAAGCTGCTGCCCAAATGCCACATGGGGCGTCCCCAGGAGGCTCCAGCAATGCATTTCACAACCTGGGGCAGGAAGGAGCAGGAAGTACGTTACGTGCAGGCCTTTGTCACGACGAGCTTCCCCGTAGAGTGCCTGGGAGTACAGAGTACATCTGAGTGCAAGGGAGGGGCCCCGAGGGCCAGCCCTGGCTCTGCGGACGTGCTCTGTGCCCTCAACAGGCTGTCTGGTCTCTGGGCCTCAGTTCCCCCATCTGTGCAGAGCGGGGCCTCACCGAGGTGCTGTCTCTGGCCTCTCCCAGCCCCAAGACCTCCCTGGCAAACACACACCCCACCCGACCCCTGGATCCAGCCACAGCTTCTCAGAATGCTTTTGAACACTATGCTTTTTCCAGAAGGCAGGTGGCCTTCTGAGGGCAGCCTTCCTGAACCCCTGTGCCCCAGTCCAGGCACCCTCCCTTGGAGCTTTTACCCATCTCTAGTTCACACAAGTTGGGGACCAGACCCTCATCACACAGACCTCTGCCCCAGCAAGCCAGGTCGCAGTCACTCAGCCAAAGAGCATTTGCTGAATGAATAAATGACGGAGTGGAGACAAGATCCAGCCTGCCAGCCGCGAACTCCAAGAGCCTCCTGGGGGGAGTTGTCCTAGTCTCCTAGTTCCCCTGCCCACGTCCCTTGGCTCCCAGGGATAGGGGCTCAGCCTCCACCTCATACCTGTCACCCTAGGGTGCCCAGGCAGGCCTGTGTGACAAGAGCTGGAAGACTGGGGCTGCCAGCTCTGTGCCCGTCCCTCCCCCACAGTGTCCCTGGGCTGCATTCCTAAAGGTGTGTGGATCCCCAGGCAGGGGCACAGCCGCTCGATCTGGGGGGCGGTCCCTGGGCAGCAGGGCGCTCATGGGGACGCAGCAGGGCAGCCCTGCCGGCCCTCTCCCCAGGGAAGCGGCTGTGGCCAGAGCCCGGACGCCGGCCTGACTCACGGACTGACTAAGCCAGCGGGGGCGGCCGGCCGGCCTGGCTCCGGCCCAGCTCCACTCGGCGGACCGGCAGACTGAGGCCGCCAGGAGGGTCGTGGCCGCAGAGCCCCCGCTCCGCGCCGCCCCCCGCGCGGCTCCCCACACGCGCCCCGCCCGGCGGCCCCGGCCTCAGTGTCCCCGCCTGCTCCGGTGCACTCACAGGAGGTCGGGCCGGTGGCGG
>LNAC01000028.1:6297020-6351321 GCA_002007465.1 Ailurus styani | reverse complement strand
GCCCCGCCCACCCCCACTTCCCCTTGGTTCCGCCTCGACCGCCACTATAATGGGGCGGTTTTCGGGACTTTCTTTTCAACGCCCCCACCAACCATCGTGGAGGAGCCACTCCACAGGTGGGGAAACTGAGGCTAGGAAGCGTTGGAGCGCCCCGGCCTGCATTTGGCCCTGGTACTCTTGACCCCTGGGAGGCCTCCCGAGACCCTCCCAGCGCGGGCACGCCCCTCGCGTTCCTGGGCTTTCGGGGGAGTTTTCCTCCCGGGTGCTCACGCTGGCGGGGGGCCAGGCGAGGACGCGATCCCGCCTCTCGGGTTACGGTCCAGGGCGCCGAGGCTGGGAAGGGGGCACGCCCCCGCGTGGCCCCGCCAGTGTGTGTGTGGGGGGTCATGCCCTCTAGGAGCCTCCCTGCCCCCGCGGGCCTGTCCACGGGGCTGCTCCTGGGGCTCCGCGCCTCTCAGTGCTGATCCGTTGTGCTGATCCGGCTTTTCCACTCGGAGCATCTGTGACAGAAGTCATGGGGGAGGCGCTTCTCCTGTGGGACTACCCGGCCGGCTCCCCTCCACATTCTCATGGAGCCCTGGCTGAGACCATGCCGCCGGACAGCCGGAAACACACCAGAAATGGGAGATGACCTCACCTTCCAGGCCCCCCAGCTCCAAGGCTTGTCCAGACAAGGCCCACAGGAAGGAGGGTGTTTCCCCATGATTGGCCCCTGCCAGGGCTACAGGGTAGTTTCTCTGTGTCCACTTGAAGGAGCAAAAACCATGGTCTTCCAGGTCAGAGCCAGCACATGGCATTCCAGCTCTTTCCTGCCGCTGGGGCCTGAGGGGTAGACATCCAGCTGTCCAGCAATGCAAGTGAGGCCTGTGTGTAGATGGTGAGCTCCCCGTCAAGGGGGCATGCAAGCAGGTGCTAGACAGGGAGCTCCCAGACCTGGGATCTCCCTGGGATCAAGGCTGGCCATGACTACTGCCCTGATCTGCTGGGGGTTTCCCAGCAGGAGGACAAAGGACAGTGTTATGCCAGTTTAGCCACGCTGGTGGCTGGTCCCGGAATGAGGAACCAACTGGGTTTTCCTGATCCCCAGGGCAGCAGTTAGGAGAACTAGAAAAGCCAGTGAGGAAGGGGGAGTCCTGGGCCGGTCGGGGGGGGGGGCAGAGGGTGAACACAGGGACTCACAAGGGACACACAGGGCTGGAGGCCCACCTCCCTCAGAAGGAAGAGTGGGGGATGGCGGGAGCTCGGGCCTCCAGGGGTTTAAGCTACATTCTTGCCCCTGCTGGTCACCATGCAGCTTCCTCTAGGGACAGTGACTTGGGAAGCATCTTTGGTGGTGGGATCCTCATGAGCATGTCACGTCTTTCCATTGGCCCTGCTCCCTTCCAGGCCTCCAAGCCAGGGCACCAACTTCCCCCTACTGCCCCCTCCCAGCTATCATAGCCCACCCCTCCCCAGCAGCCAAGGGAGATTCTAGAAAGGCAACTGGACAAGCACTTTCCTGCTTGGCCTCTGCAGCACTCGGAATAAAGTGCAGGCCCCTTGTCATGCTTCCTGGTCCTTATCACCTCTGCCCTCCCTGGCCTCACCCTCCCCACACCCCACCCTTCCCCTTCTGGCCTCAGAGCCTCTGCCCTCCTGGTCCCCTGAACTCAGCCCCTCCTCCAGGACCCCAAACAGGCCCCGCCCATGGCCGGCCACACAGTGGTTGATGGCTCCTTCCTGTCTGCTCCATGTCCAAATGCAGAAAACCAACCACGGCCACCCTCTCCGCTGCCACTATCTCCGATGTGAGCCTTGATTCCCACCAGAAACTTCTGACCCTGCCTCCGTGTCAGCTTTGCCACCTATAATGTATTCTCAGCCAAAATTTGTAACAGTGGGAGTGAGAGCATGCTGCCCCTGATCAAACCCTCCTCTGCTCCCCAGGAAAGTCCTGTCCTCATAACGGACCATCAGACTGGCCATCCTCCCATCCTCCCATCCGGGGCCCTTCCGGCCTCTCCTCCCACAGCCGCGCTCCCCCCGCCAACAACACGCTCACGGTCCTGCCTCTGGACCTCCGTGTTCGAGCTTTCCTCTGCCAGGGTCGATCTTCTAGCTTCTCCTGCAGGATGGTGGGCCGCGGGACTGAGTTCTGGCTAGTGGAGGGGACGGGCACACCCGCAGACTCCCTGTCTTGCCTAGTGCGCAGGACACTCAGGGGAAGGCCATGGCCCCACTGACCAGGAACAGCTGTGTGGGCCTCTGGGCGAGTGAGACATCGACGTGCACTGGGCCCAGTTGGCTTTCCCCTCCTGTGACACAAGCACAAGCAAAGCCCAAAGTGCCCTTAGGATGGCACCCCAAGGGCACACGAGGTGCCACTCACTCAGTGGTAAAAGAAGGACCCTTGGTTCAGAGGGTGGTAGGGGCATCCCTGACGAGGGAGCACTGGAACTGAGACCTGAAGGGTACGCAGAGAGGGCAGAAAAGAATTTCCCAGGCAGAAGGAATGGTGCGTGCAAAGGCCCTGAGGCAGTAATGAAGGTCCGAAGAACACACAAAGGCGAGGGCAGCTCCCACAGAGGAGCTGGGGAGTAGGGTGCAGGCTCACCAGGCCCCCGAATCCAGCCTGTCACTTTTCACACCCATTTCTCCTTAGTGATGATGGGGCCCTACCCTGGGAGGAGAGGATGGACAGGGCCAGAGTTATCCTTAATCTCCATCCAAAAGCCAACCCCAGTTTGTGTGTCAGTTTGGCTTCCAGAGGAGGTGTTAGCTACTGGGCCCCGGGAAGAGTCCCAGTGGTGGGGTGGAGTCCGTAGACCCGTCAACTGGATTCCACCCCAAATAACTAATTTGACCCAGGACTGATGGGCCAAGGGGGAACAGCAGTGCCTTAAGCCTCTGAGGCAGAGAGGAGAAACCAGGAGAGAGCGAATGGCTGGGGGGGGGGGACAAGGGGGGCTTGAGATCAAAGGGAGGTGGCCTGGCCCTACAGCTTTCTCTGCAGGACTTCTCAGAGCCTTTATGTCCCACGGTACATCAGGACTGCCACGGGAGCAGCCACACTGCACAGGGGTGCCTACAGAACCCCTGCTGTGAGAACGTGTCCCAGAACAGAAGCGGGAGCCCTGGCTCCCTCAGAAGACATGGCTCGGCGTCAGACATGTGGGCCTAATTGGCATTCTTGGTCAGACACTGGTTTGTGGTGGGATCCTATGAAAAGTTCCCCACTTCTGAGGCTTTCTCATCTTCAGGGTAAGACAGGGCCTCTCATTCCTGGGCGTTTAGGGAGGATGGCACCAGGGGTGACTGGTAGAGATACGGTTTCCTGCCCGGGCCACGGGCCACGGCAGTCATGGTTGTAGAACATGGATACTTGCAGGGCAAGGTGGGCAGAGCGCCCCCGGAGTGGACCACAGCCCCTTTGCACACGGCCCGCACAGGAAGGACGTTTGGGGGGTCAGGCTGGCCTCACAGCAGAACATCAGGGATGTCCTTCCTCCCCCGGTTCCCAAGGCCACAGTCAGGTCGGCTGCGGGTTCACCCAGGCTGCCGGGGATGCCAACGCTGTGCCTGTGGCCCCAGGCAGGAGAGGGAGCTAGAAGCTGTGACACCCCATTTTAAGGGGCCACCCATTAATTAATTAGGCCCAATGAATAATGCATATCGCCTGGGGTATATTAATAGCATATTTATATGGCGTGTTATGGGTAGTACACATTCGCGTCGGAACACTTCACAAATAATTCATGACCCCGCTCCTTTCCTGGGCTCTGGGAGAGCCTGGCCAGTGCTTCGGCGAGGGCTCGTGGGTTGCTTCCAACAGCCAAATTTTACATTTCATTATAAATGGCTTTGCTGGGCACGTCGGTAACTTCTCCATTTCCATCCACTTTATTATTAATGGCTTTCCTGAACTGTAGCAGCCCAACGTCGCACACAATGCATTATAAATATTTGATCCAGCATCTATAGTCTGCCATTTATCATTTATAACGGGTTACAAAAACATTATAAAACATTTACCGCACATTTATAGATCATTTTCGGCTACCACGACGATGTGTTATAAATACATTATTAATCCTCCTCACGCCATTTATAGGAGCCCCTTGTAATGAGTCCTGGCCCGCCCAGCCCCTGGTAAACAGAGCACGCAGGGGCTGGTGGGGGTGGCCAGGCAGCAGGCCTGGGGCCCGCGGAAGCCCAGCCCTGCTTCTCACGGCTGTGTGTCCTTGGGTGAATCACAGCACGTCTCTGTTCACAGAGCAGGTCATTTACTGAGCACTTCCTGTGTCAGATGCCACTCATGGCCACCTTGAACCTTGGGCTTCACCTTCAGGCCCATTTCACAGACGTGGACACAGGCTCCGGGAGGGGGAGGATTTGGCCGAGGCACAGCTGGGTTGGTGTTAGAGCCGCGGGTGGTCCCAAGGCTGGGGGTGAGAGGTCAGGCAAGGCAGCCCCTGGCCTTATGGAAGCAGGACTGGAGAGCTCAGAGGGTGGGGGCCTCCCACACTGGCCTCTGACCTGGCGGCCCCTCGGCTCCTGCGGTCACGTGCTTTGCCATCCCAAAGGCTCTTGGGGAGGCAAGTCTGGCCCGTGGGCTCCTGGGATGCGGGCTGTATTGCTGACCACGGAGGAGAGGGTCTGAGGGGCCTCTGGGACCCAGCCGTGCCTCCATGGTACCCCAGCTCCAACTCCGCATCCTCTGGAGGCCCCTGGGGAGGCTGAGGCCAGGGGGGTCAGCCCGGGTATGCAGCACAGATGGCAGCCAGCCCTCATACGGTCACAGGGCCCTGGGCCTTGCCCCTGAATTCCTGTGCTCACCCAGATCCTCTCTGCCTGTGGCCCTGTCACCTCCCCCCGACGCCTCCTCTCCCCATTGGAAACAGCAGGACCAGACCACTTGCCAGACAAGTGACCACCAAGCTCCACTATGTGCAGGCTGGCCCCTTGTTCCCCACCGAGCCCCCCCATCCCCCCCAGGCCGGGAGGGCACAGGCAGAGAACCAGGGCTGTGGGCTCACCACTCACACCCAAAGAGAGACCAGAGCCCTGCGGCCCCAACAGTAGATTGATAGGCGGAGTCCTCACCTGAAAAACTCCTTTTCATCCTTCAAGACCCACCTAGCAAACTACCTTTCGTGAAGAACTCTTCGCATAGGCACTGGGGTCTGGACTGGTGAGTGGGCTCTGGGGTAAGGGAACTGGACAGTCCTTCCAGAGTGTTCCCAGCAGGTCTTGGTCTCAAGAGGGAGGGGACAGCAGGCCCTGGGGAGGCCTTGAGCCACACCCTCCCTTCCAACACCTGAAATAACCCCACCTCGGCCAGGCTGGGCCTAACTGGGTCAGTCCTTGTTTGCTCTAAGGAGACGAGGAGGAGGGTCCCGACTCAGTACCTGAGCAGAGCTGCCCTGTGAGCCCTCGCTGCCCTCATCTGTGAAACAGGGGTGCCAGCCAGCCTCCCACGGTGAATGTGGGGGCACAGGCCCTGGGGAGCCTGGTGGGGAGGGAGCCAGGCCAGTCAGGGCCCACCCCTTCCTGGGACTGAAATGAAACCAGGTGTTTGTCCTGAAGCTGTTGGGGAGCCGGTGCCTGGTCACCACGGCAACGCCTCATCCAGCCCCACCCCTTCCCACCTGCAGAAGGAAGCCCAGGGACTAGCTAGCTGTCCCGGCAGTGGGGCTGGTCTTGGCCCTGTGACCTCCCCCAGGGCCTCCCTTCTCTCCTACAGTGAAGGGGGCCATGAGTCTGGCGCTGGACTACTTCGGAGCCCCAGAGCAGTCCAGACCACACTGGGCCCTGTAACGGGGAGCTCACTACCCAGCTCACCACTGGCCTTCGCTGATCGAGGACAGACGGGAGGGGCCTCATCCTCGGGGGTCCTGTTAATGTCCCCTCCCCACAGCTGGACCTTGGGGACCCTAGGCTCTGAAGGGGGTGGCCACCGCTGAGGAGCTTGGGGGATCGGAGAGACAGAGGCCAAGGTCACGGGTGGGCTCTGTGGTCTCTGCTCCACCCACAACCTGTCTGTCCACCCTGGGGCAGCACCACCCCTGTGACCTGCACACCCTCTGCCTTCACATTTCCCCACCCCCGCACCTAGCGCCCCGCACGGACTTCATGTCCGTCTCGGCCTAGCCTTGGCTCTGGGGTCCCAAGTCTTCAGCACACCCACTGGCAGCAAACCCAGGCCTGAATTGCAGCTCGTCACTCATGGGGCGCCAGGCCCCCATGCCGCTGTGGCTCCCACTGTCCCTCGGGGGCATGGAAAGGCCTGGTGTGTGCAGGCGCCACGACCGGCGTGACCCCAGCCATCTGGGTACCCCCACCATGTGTTTCATGTGGCGACCGTGGCTCAAACACCTTCTACTTTCGCGGTGGGTAGGTGCGTGCAGCGCCTCTTAACAAGAGGGGAACGGAGGCCCAGAGACGGGAGCTCTGCTGCCCCGGGTCACGTGCCCAGGACTGAAGCCCCAGTGGTCTCTGACAGCCCCTGTCCCACCACTGGGAGTCCCTGGGGAGAGCCCGGGTGTGAGGGCCGGGCAGGAACATACACACCACAGTTCCCCCTGCCCCGGCTGCCTACCCAGGGTCTGGAGCTGAGACTCCCAGAGACCGAACCTCCTCCCCTTCCTCGGCTGCTCGGCACGGCCCACGCCAGGAACAAGCAGCCTCACAGCCAGGCCCCCACCTCCAGCCTGCAGTGCAGTGACAGGCAGCACAGAGGCGCCGAGTCCAGGGTGCTGACCTGGCGGGGAAGAAGGTCCGGATCCAGAAGGTCCTAACTGGGCTGGAATGCAGGAACCTGCTAAGCCTGTGGGGGCAAAGACCCCATGCTCAGGCCAGGGGCCGAGTGGGCAGGGGCAGGTCATGACCCTCTGGGAGGTGAGGTGACCCCAAATGGGGGCTCACCTGGCCCCACGCATCCTCACTCCTGTGTGCTCCCTCTCCCACAAAGCTGGGACCTGGGGGTGTGCACACCCCTACCGGGCCCTTCCCCACACTTGGCCCAGGCTGTGCTCTTAGGTGGTTGGGACATCTGTCCATCTCTCCACTCGAGGAGTGGCGCTGGCGGTGGTCAGGGACACAGACTCTGGCCCCACGGCCCCCAGCGCTTGCGTCTCATATCAAGGACTGGCCGGAGATCCAGAGCCTGGTACTCCCTTGTGCCTCTTTCCTGGCGTGTAACACGGAGACCACAGGATCAGGAACGGACCGCCCGCCACGAGGTAACCGCCAGCATCTCAGCACTTTGCACGTGATAGCCGAACCCCGCACACCTGCGTCGAACCCCGCCGTCCCTCCGCGTGTCTCGTCCATGTGCCCAGGTTCCTCGTGGTCCTGCGGGTGACCCCTACTCCTGCCACCCAAACCAATGCTGCAGCGACCGGCCTGCCTGCCCACGCCCATGCCAGGACGCCTTGATCTTCGCTAGGCTGAAGGGGGCAGGCGGCATCTCGGGGCTGCTGGGGTTCCTGTGACACCCACGGCGGAGCTAAGCCCCTGCCTCTTGCCCTTCAGTGTCAGGCTGCTGTGGCACAGTGAGGGGACCAGCAGGGGAGGCCAGGCCAAGGTGGGCAGGGGCCCAGGCTGCATCAGGCCCTGAGCTTCCCTGGACCTTGGCTTTAGGCCCAGAGATGGGTGAGCCCGCCTTTCTGCCTACTGGGACCCTTCCCACATGCCAGTGCCAGGGGTTCTGTGTGCAGGCTAGTGGGGAGCCCACCACCCACCCGCTGGTGATCCTGGGGTGCCCTGGATGAGGAGGCACCACTCTGGGGCCCTCTGTCTGTGTGACATGATCCCAGTAGCCAGGGCGGGCACCCCTTTGGAGCCTGCCCTTCTCGGGGTCTCAGGGCTATGGTGGTGGTGGTGGTAGGGGGTCAGACCAGGGTCACGTGCCCCAGGCCAGGCACTGTGAGCCATGCGGGACGGGGACAGCACGTGAGAAACAACAGGATCTGGACCCGGGGGGCTGTCCCTGGGGCGGGGGCATGGAGGCCAACCTGCAAAGAGCTCCAGACCAGGAAGCAAGGGTGCCTGGGAGGGGGCTTGGGGGAAGGAACACAGCACTAGCCGGCTCCACACAGGGAAGGGCACCGCGGCCGTGCCCATGCTGAGGCCAGGCTGGGGTGCAGGGGCCTCTGGAGTGAGGGGCAAGGAGCACGGGCCAGCCAGGCGTGCACCAACTCTCACCCAGCCTGAGGGCCAGCCTCCCCTGGAGGCTGAGACCAAGGCCCAGCAGCTTTGGGCCAGTTTTTTAGCCACAGTGCCCCCTGGTGGCTGCACTGAGCAGGAGCAGGGAGGGGACCTGCCGGGTGGGGGGCGCAGACAGTAGCAGGTAGGAGGATAAAGTGGGGTGACATGGGTGCTGCTGGAAGCCTGGTGGGGTGGGGGGCTCCCCCGTCCCACCCCAAACTGGTGAGATGCTAACAGAGCCAGGAACCTGGGGCCTCGTGGAAGGGGCCAACTTCATGGGGCAACCCCAATGTCCCCAGATCAAGTTCTCTGGCAGGGCCCCCATCCCCCTCTCGTGGATGGGATAATCCGGGGCCCCCAGCCAGTGATTGGGGGCAATTTGGCTGGCTTCTGCGCAGGTGCCCACGGCCAAGGGTCCTGGTATGTGGCCCCTCCCAGGGTGGGACAGGAGTCAGGTCCGCAGGTGCCACCCCCCCCTAGCCCCCACCTCAAGCAGGCGCCCAGGGGCTGACATGTCCCTCTCCTGACCGCCCAAGAGAGGGAGCAGAGGGGACCAGTGCGACAGCGGGATTGAGGGGCTGAGGGACTAGCCCAGCAGATAGCCTCCTCCTCCGGGGCCCTGCTCAACCCCCAGAAGACTCAAGGGAGGTGAACACCAGGCAGCCAGCACTCAGGAAATTTACAATGTTTCATTTCAAACCAGCCCCTTGCTGTGGCTCGCCAGGACATCAGCGTCTGCTCGGTCACCGCAGGCACAGAGCCCTGGGCCGTGGAGGTTGCTGCGGCGGCTTGACGCCCTCCCCGCTCCGGAGGAGACCAGCAGGCAGTGGGCAGAGACTTGGGGCCAGCGTGCGGTCAGGCTGCCATGCCGGCTCACATCACCGCCTCCATGTGCAGGATCCTCAGGGCCTCGGAGATCTGGACGCTGGTGTCCATCTGCCCGTACATGCCCACCAGGAAGGCCCGGTGCAGCAGCACTGCCGCGTGCTCTGTGCGAGACAGGACAGGACACGTCCGACCCCGATGAGCTGACAGCTCTCGGAATCAGGGCGTCTGGGCCCCCCTGAGAGCCATGCTTCAGGCGGTGAAGGTGTCGGGGCACTAGGCGCCCTGCGCGGGCCAGGCCGGGCTCACCTTGGCAGAGGAGGGTGTACTCGGGCAGGTTTCTGAGTGCCGTCTGCACCACCTCGAAGTCCCGGCTGCCCAGGCAGCACATGAACGTGGGCAAGAAGTCCGCTGCAAAGCTGAGAAGGCATGCACTCAGGTGGGTGGGCGCCTCTCCCACGCCCGAGATCTCCCTGGAGCGCCATGGCCAAGCCCTGAGCCGACAGTGCCCAGACAGGGACAGGGCCTGGGGCGCTGGGGATGCTGGGCTCACCTGGGGTTGTTCTGGATGGAACGCAGGGCCAGGCCGAAGGCCAGGTTGCGGCAGGGCTCCTCGGCGGAGCTCATCAGCCGCTGAAGGTTGGTCTGCGGGGGACAGGGGTGTTACCAGGCTGCTCTCCTGGCAGGAGCTCAGCCCCTCAGCCCCCAGGCGTCCCGAGAGCAACCACAGACAGTCGGTAGGGGACCCTGCTCCCCACGCCCCCACCCCCACCGCCATGGCCTCAGGACCCAGGGCAGGGAGCACTGGTTGTCTGCAGGCTCCGGCCCAGACCAGGGGTGGGCTCCCAGCTCAACTGTGAGCACCTGGGGCAGGGCCAGGTTCAGATGCATGGGGCCCCGTCCCCAGGCTCGGCACGCGTCCTACCAGAAGGCTGATGGGCTCCCCTGGCCCCCAGCTCGCTCACCGAGAAGAAGCCCAGGATCTCAGGTCTCCGCCGAGACATCTCGTCTATGTCACTCAGAACTTCCAGCACATCTGAGAGAGACAGAGGAGCACATGAGGACCATGTCATAGCTGCTGGACTCAAGGCCGGACCCATGTCCCCACGCAGCCCAGAGGCAGGAGGGGGCAAGCCCCGGGACGAGAGCCACACTGACCCTCACCCCGCCTGTCAGGCAGAGGCAGAGTGTGGGGCTCCACAGGAACCCCGGGTCAGCCCCTGGGCCAGCCTCGGCACAGGTTCCAGCAGAGGAAGCCCCCCGTGCTCTGGCTGCAGTGTGGCCCTGCATGATGCCAGTGTACTCCAGAACCTTCCATGCCACCTGAGTGCCAGGTAAGCCCAGGAGTCCCCAGCACCTCCAGATGAAAAGCACCACGACTTGGGCTGGCTTTCCAGTCCCCCCAGACCAGCGACCCCAAACTGTAGGTGCTGGTTGACAGGGAGGCTTTCGGAGGTGCAGGCCCCCGTTGTCTGGCAGGTAGGAGGCGGCCGGCAGTCTGCGCTGGAACCCCCCGCCCAGCTGCCTGTCCCTGGCCGCCCAGAGCCACTCCTCCTGCCAGGTAGCACCCTCTACACGGGGACACCGACACCCAGATGCACACCCACTTCTGGGGGCCGCCAGCACCACGGTGCATCCAACAGCCCGAATTCATTCCCCTGCACACTGCTGGCCCTTCCTCTACCAGCCCGCACCCACACAGGTGAGGCCTCCCTTCTGCAGGTGCCCCTTGGCCCCGGGAGTTCCCCATGTCCTGCCATCTGCAGCCTGCTGCCCAGTGGGACCGCCAGCTGAGCAGCCTGTCCCTGCCTCCAGCCCCTGTGTCTTCCCCTGAGGCCCTCTCTGCCCCCCGACCGTGAGGAGGCAGCCCCGCTCCTCCTGGGGCCTGGCAGGGACCCTGCTGTCTTCTGGAGGGCCACGGCACCACAGGGCTCCAATGCGAGCCCGCTGCCACAGGGCTGACCTGGCCTGCGGGAGCCAGGCTCCCAAACTCACCCTCGACAGTCTGGCCCCGGGAAAGCCTCTTCATGTAGGGGGCCATTTCTGCTGCCGTCAGAGGAGTGAACAGGGAGACGCTGACCAGGGGCAGGGAGCCGGCCGAGCTCTCATCTGGAAGCCAGGAAGTCAGTGCTGTCAGGCCAGAGCTATACAGAGACGGCCCGCCCCGGGAGCACCGCCCGGCCAGGGCCTGCAGGGAGGTCCGCCTGGGGGGAGCGGCCAGCCAACACCCAACGCCCAGGCTCCAGAACCTGCCTGTAAGCAAGGGCTGTCCCTACCAAGTGGCCCCTGGAACCCCACGAGTCCAGAGGATGAGGCCACTGCCCCAGGCCTGAGCACAGTGCCTGGGACACAGTGGGCACCCGACAAATGTGTGGGAACCGTGAGCCTACTGGGACCTGCCTGGAGATAGCACTTTACTTCTCTGAGCCTCCTAGCCGCCGCAGAGAGTGTGACTTCATAGCAGGAGCAGTGACAGCCCAGCTGTGGCCCAGGCACACCCCGCGGACACCGGGACGGTCCCGAGGGCTGCCAGGCCCATAGAACCCCTGTGGGCCCCACTCACCCTCGCCCTCCTCATCCAGGCCCCGGTCAGCTCTGCCGTCTCTGCTGGGAAGGCTCAGCCCCGCAAGGAGGGACTTGAGCATCACTAGGTCACTGCTGTCGAAGGACAGGTCGCTGGGGAGAGCACAGGTGCTCCGTGAGGAAGACGCCGCAGACGGCAGGCAGGGCGGGGAGGCGGGCGGGTGGGTACGGGAGGCCAGAGCTTCGGGAATCGGGTTCAGAGCACCGCAGCACAGATGCAGCCCCACAGCCCAAGCCCCCGCCACCCTGGGCTCTAGCACTGCAGGCAACCCCCCCTCCCCCCACGGCTCAGGAGCCCCTGACCCCTGCAGCCCTTCAGCCCTGAGGCGAGACCCTCACAGGATGGAGCCCGTGCGGGCCAGAAACTGCACACACTCACTATAGCGCATCTGCGTGTTTCTGCAGGAAGGCTACGGCTGCTGGGGCATTGCAGGTAACGTACTTGTGGGTGAAGTGCACGAACTTGTGGATGAAGGGTGCCAGATGGCGGGAAGATTTCCTGTAGCTCTGCAAAGTGGAAACCGTGCGTTCACAGTGGAGCGCTCCCGCCCTGTCCCCCGCACTTGCCCAGGAGGTCTCAGTACGGATGCGGACGCCAGCAATGCCTGTGCTAGAAACGGCCTTGCTGCTCATGAGCTGCCAGTGCAGCCAGGCCGGTGTCTAAAGAGCATGACAGCAGCCGGCCACAGAGAAGGCAGCACGGAGCCCGACCGCGGCTCCTGGCCAGCTCCCTGCAGAACACAGGCCTTCCCCGGCACGAGACCAGAGGGGAGCTGGTCCCCAGGGAGGGCGGCAGAAGCCACTAGAGAGGCCCGCCCTCGATGCAGGCGCCCAGAGCTCTGCGGAGCCCACATCCAGTGTCTGCCTTCACCCAACAGCCTGAGGCAGAAGTCAGGCTGGGCTTGGGAGCGGTGGGGGCCGTAGGAGGGAACAGTGGGCAGAGGAGGGACGGGACACACAGGCCTGGGGAGCGTCCCCACTGCCCAGGCAGACAGAGACAGACGCACCAGAAGCAGGCGCACGAAGGAGCGCAGACAGTCCCACAGCGCCCCCTGGTGCTCGTTCTGGAACACCTGCGGCTGCAGCAGCTCCAGGACCCCCAGCACGTGCAGGAAGAACGTCAGGTGGTTCTGCTGGCGGAACTCCTGGAAGTTGAGGTGGGTGCGGCCGTGAAGGAGCGCGGCGATCATGGGCAGGTGCCTGGGGACAAGGAAGAGCGCTGGCTGGTCCGCTCCCCCAGAAAGCCAGCACCCTTGCCCAGCCCTGCAGGAAGCCCACACTCGGGGACACGAGAGGCAGACAGGCTCACCCGGGCTTCCCACGGGGTCTGGGGCTCACAGACGTGTCCACCTGCAACCTGGCCACCCTGTCCGTCCCAGCCGGTTCCGGGTCTACAAGGCAGTGTCTCTCCAGACCCCCCTCTACGGCTCTCCCTGGCCTGGCTCCAGCTCAGTCAGGAAGCAGCCGTCGCCACCACGCACTGCACACGGTAGCTCACGGACGCAGACCCCGCTCTTGCACAAGGCCCCAAACGCAAGCAGGATGGGAAGAGCCCCCAGAGAGGCAGGGGAGGGAGGGGCCCCCTGGGCGCCCGCACCTGAGCAGCAGGATGGGGTGGGCCACAGCAAGCTTCCGGCAGGCCATGTTAGCATCGGCCACTCTGTTCTCTGACGACCGGGAGTCGCTGGTGTCCGCGAGGAGGGTGATGAAGCGGTGGATGAGGCCGTCCAGCTGAAGGGACGGGAGCGGTGAGGCCCAGGGGCCGCTTGCAGCCCTGGCATCTCATGTGCCTGCCCCCCAGGATGGCCACCCAGACGCGCCGGCACCACCCGGGTGTCCTTGTCTTCCTTGAACCTGAGGAACTGCATTTCTCCACAACTGGGCTCGGGTCTCTACGCCAGCAGTAAAGAATGGAGGCAGCCCCGAGCAGCCCCCGCCCCCCACTCACCTTGCAGGTGCTGCCGCCAGTGGCGCCTCCGCTGTGCGGCAGGACCTCAGGCATGGGCACCCGCAGCTCCGGCCACTGAAGGTAGAGCTGTACCAGCAGGTCCCGGCAGCGCCTGCCCAGCACGCTGCAAGACACAGGGTTACACTGCTGGGAGGGTGGGGCTCCCGGGGGCAGCGGCCTGGGGGCCCACGAGCAAGGGGGCCAGTGCCCTCACCTGTCGCCCCACTGCTGGATGCAGCCGGTCAGGTGTGCCGTCACCTTCCGCACGCTCTCGTCATGTCCACGGCAGCAGCTGAGCAGCAGGGGCAGCCGGGCCTGGAGGAGGCTGCAGGCGGCGGCGTCCCCGTCCTGGCTCCTGGCCTCCGCCTCCGCCAGGATCAGCTCCACCAGGCCGATGAGCTCCGCCACCTGCACCCGCAGCACCAGCTCCTCCCGCCGCTTCTGCAACCAGCACCGTTGGTCAGTGCCGGGACGGACCGGCCAGGCCCGCGCTCGCCTCTCCCCACCCTGCAGGGTGGCGCACCCCAACACCTGCCTGGGGGGTGCGCTGGTCCCTTCCCTGCCAGATCCGTGGAACGTGGATGCAGGCCCAGAGGAAGTCCAGAGAGGCCGAAGGGTCAAACCTGCAAGGACGCGGGAGCTTCGCCTCAGTTTCCAGGCGGGAGACGAGAACAAAGGGTAGGACGAGCCGTGGTGACAGGAGCTTTGGGCCACAAACACCACCTCCGGATCAGCTCTCGAGGTACGGGCCTAGGTCAGCTGTTCAGGGATGTACACCCCTCCTCCCGGCCCGCCCTCTCCACACCTCACACCAGCAAAACCAACACCGGCCCTGCCCACCCTCTGGGCCTGCTGGCCACGTAGAGGGGGCATCTGACTCCCCTGCATACAGCGTGGATAGCAGCTATGGACGCCCTCCGAGGAGCGGACCGTCTGTCCCGGTGGTCGCCCGGAGCAGGGACACCTGGACCAGGTGGGCTCTGTATCCCCAGGGTGGTGACAGCCCTGCAGGAACCTCTTCCAGGGTACTAGTGTGGGGGACACCAGGCCAGATGCCCAGAGGGCCCCTCGATGCTGCTGCCACATTGCCTGGCCTGCCAGGGAGGAATGCGGGGAGGGAGTGCTCACCTCTGTTCCCGGTTCTTGCCCAGCAGGATGCGGATACACTGGTGCAGTGTGGACCAGCTGGACTGGTGAGTGAGCAGGGCCAGCAGGTAGGGTCGGAAAGACGGCACCTGGGGGCCAGGATGACCTTTGCCCTGGGGAGGAAGGACACCGGGGATGGTCCCTGCTGGCCTGACTGGCCGCCTGGCCTCAAGCCTCTAGAAAGCAGAGAAAGGGAGCCGTTTCCAGAAAGACCCAGAGTTCGTCCCTGGGAGGCCGCCTCTGGACCAGGTGGGGCCCGGCTGGGCCGTGCTGTAAATGTGTGCTGACCTGAACCAGCTTCTCAGAGACAACAAGGGCCCGCGAACAAAGACAACAAACCCAAACCCCCAACTCCCACTCCCAGAACCCCCAGAGTCTTGTCCAAAGGCCATCAGTTGCAGGAGCACCTTGGGAGATTCGGGGACACAGGAAGGTGATGGCGAGGGGTCTCTGAGATGCCCAGCCTCCCCCAAGGGCTCCTCGGGGCATCCATCCCCAGCGCAGTGCCAGGCTCCACTCTCCACTCAGCTCAGCACAATGCCTCCCGTCCTGGTAGGCGGCCCTGGGCCTCTACCTGGACACCTCTACACAGGACACCTGTGTGAGCCAGTGAGAGTCAGGCCCAGGCTTCTGCTGGAACCAACACAGAGAGACCGTCCAGGCAGGGGCTACCGCGGGAGCCCGGCCCTCACCACGCCCAGGTTAGTGCCTGTCCTTGGTCCTCGGTGCACCGCTCACCTTGCCCCGGGAGAACAGCAGCCTCTGCTGCAGGTCAGGGCAGCTGCTGATCACCTCAGGGTCCAGCATCTCCAGCCAGTCGACAAGGAGCCCGGAGCAGGGTCCCAGCTGCACGGCCTCCAGGCTGGAGGGAAAGCAGGGAAGGCTCAGAAACGGCCAGCCAGGGGCACGCACGGACCAACTGCAACCCCGCCAGCTCACCTGCAGCCGTCGGTTTCCAGGTCCCCTGGGGCTGGGGGCTCCTTCTCCTGCAGCAGCAGGGAGCTCACCACAGCGACGGGCCGCAGGGTTGGGGACACGGGGGCGGTGGCAAAGAGCGCGGCCAGCAGCTCCTCCAGGTGAGGCGACCCCACCTCAATGAGACCCTGGAGGACTGTGGGGACAATGGAACACGGGCTCCAGATCGCTCTGGCTCGGCACGCAGGCCCTGGACCACCCGACTCTAGGACAGATGGCCCCCAGGCTCCCCAAGGCTAACAAGGCCCCTGCGTGCCTAGGCCAGGGCTACCTTGCTGGGGGTGGGCCCTTCCTGGTGGACGGCCACTCCTCCCCACAGACCCTATTTCAGGGGCACCTGGGAGTGGGACCTCTGCACTGGCAGCCAAGCTGGGGGCCCTCCCAGTTCCTGGTCCTGAAGTACCTTTGCCGACAAGCTCCGGCTCCACGCCACACTTCTCCCCTGACTTGAGGGTGGTGACCACAGCCCGGACAGTGGAGTTGACCACCTCCAAGTCCCCTCGGAACGCCAGGGTCTCGGCTAGGCGCAGGAGCCCGCTCCGCACTGCCGGGAAGCACGTGTGTGAGCCGGGAGACAGGCCTCCGTCCCTGCGGCTGTGGCCTGCCCTATCCCGGGAGCCCCCAGGCCCCACATGCGTGTCCTGCCAAGGAACCCACCTCGCTCCCCAAAGCCTAGCTTTCCAGCCGTCGGCCACGTCCACACGGACGCCCCTTTGGGGCCCACAGAGCCTGAGGGCTGACAACCCCGTACCAATGAGGCTATCTATCGCCCCCTCTCCACTGCCCCTAGGGGAGTGGCAGCAAGCCTGAGGCCCCCAGCCTAGGACGCGGCTGGCCCTCACCATCGCTGATCCTGTGGCGCGCGGAGAACTGCACGGCGAACAACTTGAGTTGGGCCTGCAGGGGCCCCCCCTCGCCCGTGGGGCCGTCCAGCCACTGTAGCGTCTGCATGAGCACTTTGAGGAAGAGTGACGAGAAGCCGGTGTCCTGGGGCACGCAGCGCTGTGGGGACAGGCAGCAGCTCAGTGCGGGCGCGGGCCAGAATAGTCCCAGGCCGCCACGCTGCCCGGGTAGGCCAAGGCCTCAGGTGGAACCTCTCAGACACCCCGGCTGACGGGGCATCCCGCTGCTCCTGAGCCACCATTGTGCAGCTCAGAAAGGAGAGACGCCCCGTGGACCCGCACGGACACAAACATCAACACGTTCACACACTCGCGCAGAGAAGCAGGTATACGGCAGAATCACGAAATCCAGGGCGCGCCCAGGCTGGGAATGACCCCCCGTGCCTCCTTCTGAGTCCTGAAAAGCCTCCATCAACGAAGGTGGGGCTACATGCCCAGCTCCGTAGGAGCCCGTCCCCTCCGTCCACTGAGAGCCAATCCCAAGGCCTGCAGCTGCACAGAGCTGGGGCGCTCAGTGGGGCAGAGCC
This sequence comes from Ailurus styani, assembly GCA_002007465.1. Taxonomy (NCBI): domain Eukaryota; kingdom Metazoa; phylum Chordata; class Mammalia; order Carnivora; family Ailuridae; genus Ailurus; species Ailurus styani. Next base: position 6,334,228 of record LNAC01000028.1, on the reverse strand, counting down.
GGGGCGGCCGTGAGGCTCTGGGAGACGCGCCGCGGCCTCCTGCAGGCCCCCTGCGGCCCTGGGCTCTGCCGCACATGCACCCACCTGGTACTGGCAGAGCTGGCGCATCAGGGGACAGGCGAGGAAGTGGCTCCGGTGCATGGCCATCACCAGGGCCCCGCTGTGCGGTGAGTTGAGCAGGGTGGCGATGGCCTGCAGCAGGCGCACCGTGACGCCTGTCACCTCGGGGCTCCCCTGGCGGATGTGGGCCAGCTCCTGGCCCAGGGCCTGCTGCAGCGCCAGGGCAGCGGGGCGGGCGCTGGAGATCTGCCACCGCGGGCCTGGGCTCAGCGGGAAGATCTGCGGCAAGGCAAAAGGCAGCATCAGGTCACGCATCAGGACACGCTTTGACTGCTCATGCTCAGTGGGCCAGACCATGCCCGGGTGCCGCCGGCATCTCCCTGTCCCTGCCACATGCCCTCCAGAGGCACAGGGAGGGGCCCCGGGGCTCCCGACAGGCCTGCACGGGGAGCCCCACTTGTGCTGAGCCTGCAGGCAAGCCACCGCCCAGCAAACGCTGGCTCCTCCGTTCACAGACCAGGCACCGACCCTGGAGGGTGTGCGCAGATGGCAGCCAGCGGGTCAGGGGCCCCCCAAGCACGGCCCTGGACTCCAGAGAAAGCCACTAGAGAAAAAACGCGCACGCAGGGTGCGAGCAGAAAGAGACATGCGCTCGGCAGCGACCGTGGCCGTGTGACCAGGTGAGCTCCCGCACGGAGGACCCCGGGCTGCAGGCTGCATGTGTGCAAGTGTGTCGGGAAAAAGCAAAGCCGTGCAGGCAGGGAGCAGGGTGGTAGCCAGAGAGCAAGCGCTCACACAGCTGTTGTAAATGCACAACTCCTGACAGGCTGAAGGTCGGAGACCGCCCGCTGTAGCAGGAGCAGTGGGGGAATAACGCCCATGTCGCAGAGTGTGTCAGCCCCCAGGATGCAGCTGGCGGCCAAGGGCTTGTGCCAGCCACTCCTCCAGACCCCACCCCCAGAGCGAACCCAGCTGACATCCCAGTGGCGGGGGGACCATCCCTGACCGCCAGTCCGGACAAGCGTGCTGAGGCCCACGGCAGGTGAGCAGCCTGGTCGCGGTCGCCCCACTCGGGCCCAGCGACTGCTCCAGAGCACTCCCCCTCCCACTGCGGATGGGGAGTTCTGGGGTGAAGTCCCTCCCCCTCTCTGGGCCCAGGGCACCCCGCTTCTGCAGAGCCTGTCCCAGGCAGCAGTGGCAGTACCTGCAGGAGCATGCCGGCCAGGTCGTCCTCGGGGGCAAGCACCCGCACCTGGGTCACAGCCCGGGTCCAGCCCGGACCCGAAGGCTGCTCCGGGCTGCTTTTGGGTTTGGGCGCCTCTGCATTGTCTGCAGAGAAAGGGGGAGAGGCTCCCGCTGATGATGCTTCTCCGCCAGCCTCCAGCAGGGGATGGCATCCCCCAAGCACCCCAGCCTCCCTTGGACCTGCTGAGGCCCATGAGGAACAGGGACAGGAAGCCAGACGCTGGCTGGTGATGACCATGTGTCCCAGGTCTCGGCAGGCTGCACGCTGCCGGGTGCTGAGCTGTGAGGCAGGGGGACGGGCTAGTACCTCGCCGCGGGGGCAGGGAGGCCGTGAGCAGGGAGTGGAAGGTCTGGCCTCCGGACGCTCCTCTCTCGTGCTGAACTTCAACCAGGTGAGCCATGTAATCTGCGAGCCAGCAGCCAGCAGTTAAACACCTAAGCCCCAAAGGACCAAGGGTCTCGCCTCCCCATCTCCCAAAATCTGTGCTGGGGACACCACCCTGTCACCCGAACACCCCAGCACAGGGTTTCACAAGCTGAGCTACAGGGTCTTTTAGCCAAGGACTCAGTCATGCACGCGCACCCCTGTGGCTCCTCCCTTCTCAAATCCCGGAGCACACACGGACGCCAGGGACGCGCTGGGACAGGGCAGCCCAGCCACTCCTGGGCGTTCCAGGCCTGATGTCCGGCTAGGTGACCGCCCCCAGTGCCTCCCACCCCCAGACCATCCCTGTCGCTCGTGCTAGGCCCGAGGAGCTCAACTGGGGTCCGTAGCACCTGCAAAGCCCCCTGACCCTTACTCTTGTCCATGATATTCTGCTCCAGGGTCTGGGGGTCGTGGGCCACCGCCTGGTCCAGGTACTGCAGCAGTTTGCTCATGCTGGACACGGGGATGCCAAAGGACTGCACGAAGAGCAGCAGCTGCTGGGGCTCCAGGTCCTGCAGGGCTGAGAGAGACGCTGGCTCCGTGACCCCCTGCCCAGTGCCCCGGGCCCCTCTCTGCCCCAACCGGCCCGCCGCTCCCCGCCCGGCTCACAGCCAGCTCCCCCACCCCACGCCCTGTGGCTCCTTCCCTCTCGCCCCCAAGCTCCCCTAGAATCATTGCTGGCTCCCGGCGGCTTGTCAGGAGCCCAGCTCCTTGGAGCGGCGTGCCCTCCCCACACTTGCCGAACTCACCCCACTGTGCACCAAACTGCCTCCCAGGCTGCCCCCCACCTGCCCAGGTGCTACCTGACCGGACACCGCACTGGCTGCTGTGGGACCAGCACTCCTCCTGGGGCGGCCACCCTGCTCCCACTCCATCCTCCCAGAACTAGCACAGAGGACATGGCCCTTCCCTCTTCCCTCGAAACCCTGTGCTTTGGAACCATGCGCTCCTCCCTGCCTGCCTGTGGGAGGCCGGTGGGCAGGGGCAGGCAGCGCGGCCCCGGGCGCAGGAGGAACCGCAGAGGCACCTGCGGGTTGACAGACGCCCTGGCGCCGACCAGGCTGCTGAGCGGCCCTCTCGCACGCGCGGTGGGGGCAGCGCCCAGCCCTCCCGAGAGGTGCGAGGCTGGCCCAGACCCGTACCGGCATCCACCAGGCGGGGGACCTCCGAGCGGATCATACGCAGCTTCAGCCAGTCGGGCAGCAGCAGCGCCTCCTCGGACGTGTCCACCAGGAAGGCCGTGGGCAGAGGCTGCTTCTCCGGGAACCAGATATCCAGAAGGGCCTGGAACTCGCTATCACCAGCTTCAAGAGAAACAACGTGGTGAGCACAGGACAGCTCAACAAGGCCACCCCATCCTTTGCAGCGAGAACGCCCCAGCCCCCAAGGGACCGGAAGCCGAGCTGGGAGAGACACATCTTCTTGCGGTGTATGGGGGTACGGAGAGCTAACTGGGAGCTGCGGTGCTCCTGAGCCAACCCCACAACTCCGCTGAGGGCACGCAGGGGCTCAGAAGCTGGCCAGTCCACCTCGGGGGGCTGTGACACATGTCAGCACCGTCCTGGGCTCCTGGGCTCGGCTAAACCAGCTCCCTCCCTGCTGCCAGGCTCCGGAGACTCCCCAGGGCTGACAAGAGGCCAACCTTCCCTCGTTGCCCAGGCCTCGTGAACTCTGAGGGGACGCATTCTCTTCGCCTGCCCCCGGCAGGAGCCACCTTCCCAGTAGAGCCCCTGCCCCTGCCCTCCCATCCGGGCATGAGCATGTGGCAGACCAGTCCACGGCAGCTGGCCAGGAAGGGGCAGAGGGAAGGCTGCCGGGCCTGCGAGGGGAGGGCCTGTGCAGACGAGCTGGAGCTCACAGCTCTGGGGCTCGGTGACCGCTCGGCGGGCAGCCCTGCGTCCACGCTTCCACCTCCAGAGACCAAGAGCTTCAGTGGCTGCACCAGGAGCACCCAGAGAAGCAGACAAGGCAAAGCATCACCCCCCGTGGCCGCCCCGCTATGGGGCCAGGGCGGCGAGGAGGGGCCGGAGATCACAGGCTTGTTAACCTGAGGAGCCCCCCGGTTCCCGAGATCTCTCCTGCCAGGCCGTCTCCGACACAGGTAGGGATCCTGCCCCCACCCCACGGGGACCTGCCCAAAGTTGCGGTGGTGGAGAGCAGGCACTCCTCCTGCTCTGCGCGCCCCTGCCTGGCGGGGCTGGAGCCTGCGCGGCATGCAGGACACGGCCTGTTGGCACAGACCCTGCGACTGCCCCTCGCGCACCCGCAGGCCACTCACCACGGGGCGGCCCCAGCGTCAGGAGGATGACCATGGCGTGGACCACCAGAATGTGCATGGTGGCCGTCTCCCCACTGGTCCAGCGGAGGAAGACCTGGTCCTGGGACTCCGACTGCAGGAGAAGGAGGAGGGTGGCTGGGCTGTGCTGGGGCGCCGGGGGCTCCACCCGGGGAGTGGCCCGCCAGCCTTACCCAGCTGTACACCTCCTCCCCCTCCTTGCTCTTGCGCATGCGCCTCACGTAGCGGGAGAAGATGGAGAGCAGGGCGACGAGCACGGCGTCCGACTCGGTGCTGCAGGAGCGCTTGGAGAACAGGTGGGACATGATGGTGGAGCGCTCCACGACCAGCCGGGCCACGTCCTGGGGCAGCGAGCACGGCCGTCAGGGGGCCTCCCCCGCTGGCCCCGCTGTCTCCCGTCTCCACGCTGGACCGACGGCCAGCGGTGGCCCACCACGACCCAGCGGCAACGGGTGGGCGCACCGACAACGGAGGGAGGGGCCCTCGTGTACACGGGGTGGTCAGACCACCACGCAGCTGGGCGCGGCAGGGCAAGAAGTGACAGACGCCCTGAAGGCAGGGACGCCCAGCTGGCCCCAACAGGGACACTGCCGTCGTGACCCGCCCTGCTCACAGAGGAGAGCCCGTGCTGGCGAGGACAGGACGCGGACCCCTGGCCGTGAGCAACAGGCGCACGCCCTTCTTAAGACCCAAAGGGAAAAGCCAACGGCTACACGAGTGTTAACTTGAAACCCGCAGCAACAGTGCTGGGCACACAGGCCACGAGCTATCCGCAGGCTGGCCACCAGAGCAGACTCGGGGCAAGGTGTCAAGGCCTGGGCTGCTGATCCCACCCAGCCCCGCAGCAAGGAACCCACACTTGGAAGGAACCCCACCTCCAGGGCCCACTAGCTGCCTGCATCCCTTCATTCCACAAAGCCCGGAGCCGAGGACCCACGTGAGGCCCAGGCCAGAGCGAGTGGATGGGACATTAAGGTCCCAAGAAAGCCGACCAGGGCAGTAGGTGAGGAGGAAACGGCCGAGCCCCGGGCCCCACTGCCCGCCCTGGAGGAACAACCCCACGGAGAGCTGCCAGAACACCCCGGGGTTGGCCCTGCTCCCCGTCTTGCCCGCCCCAAGCCAGTGTGCCCGGGGGGGGGGGCACACCCCACCTCATAGCCCAGGCACCATAGCCCTGGGGGCAAAGACAGCAGCAAAGCCAGCCAGGCCTTGGTGACCCCAACGGCTATGCTGACACCAAGCCTGCCTGGACCCTTGTGTCCTTGATGCTGACCCTGGGCAGAAGGTCACGGGGAAGTGAACGGGGCACGTGCAGGCCCGGCCCCCCGTCATCCCCTCACCAGCGCCAGGTCACTGTGCTGGCCCTGCTCCTCCACAGGCGTGTGCTGGGACAGGTAGACCAGGTAGGCGCTGATGGTCTGCGGGTCGGTCTCCATGTGGATGGCCTGGGGACGGAGGGCCGCATGAGCTCCCGCCGCAGGCCCGTGCCCCGCCGTGCCGCCCAGGCCCCGCAGCCCCACCTGCTGCAGCGCGAGGGCGGTTGTGGGCCTGACGCTGTCGAAGAGAGGCAGCCGGGGCAGGTCCCTCAGCAGCCACTGGTAGCCGCGCAGTGCCTCCGGGTCCCCGGGGTCCTCCTCCATCGGGGGCTCCTTCTCCTCGCCGTCCCGCACGCTGCCCTCCGACAGCACCAGGGACAGGCCCTGCAGGCACACGTTCCCATGTCACGTCTCGGCCCCAGCCTGCACGTGCGTCTCAGGGGACAGGCACGTTCTCTCAAAGCCCCAGGAAGATGGGGGCCGCCCGGCTAACAGGGACGCTGCACTCGGTCACAAACGCTAGAGCCAACGTGACACAGGAGCAGCGCAAGCCGGTTTAGACAGTCGCCCAGGCCCTCAGAGGACCGGGCAAGGCCGGTTACGAGGTCACTGAATCCCTCTCGGGCTCCGGCTCCCTCAGACAGCACCCATCACCCCTTCAGCACGTAGAACCCACTGGACAGAACCCAGGGGATACAGGCTTGCCCATGCCGGGGATCGAGGGTGCGGGGGGCCGATGGGCTCACCTTCATGGCCAGCACCCTGGAGGCCACCTGGGAGGAGCCGAGGCGCCGCAGGAAGTAGTCCAGCACCTCGCACGTGGTCTGCTCGTCGGCCTTGGGGCCCAGCAGCAGGTCCTGCAGGCGGCCCAGCAGCTGCCGCTGCTTCTGCTGCCTCTGCAGGGGCGAGCGAGACCCCCGATGGGACTGTGGGGCTGCAGGCAGGACCTGGCACCCTGGGGGGTCTGGGGGGCGAGGAGAGGGCACCGACCTGCCGCTTCTTGGCTTTCTGCTCTTTGCTCTCGCCCTCCTCCTCCTCCTCCCCGGAGGTGGCGTCGTCAGCTGCGTCGTGCAGCAGGAACTCACACAGGCACTGCACAGGCAGCACGTCCAGGGAGCCCTCGCTCGACTGCACCAGGTCAGCCAGCCAGGGCATGGACTGCGAGGAGGCCTGGACCGGGCGATGCGGACCTTCAGCCCTGCCCTCAGTAGCCTGCCGCTTTTCCACTGCGGCCCGTCTGCCTGCCACCCCGCACGCCTGCGGCCACAGGGCACAGCCCCACTCGCTTGCGGGCAGCTGCCTAGAGCCCAGGAGCCCGTCCTCCGCGGCCCTGTGTCCAGGCTGCCATCTTCCAGCTATGGTCTCACTTAACGCCAGAGCCTGGGGACGCCTCTGCCAGGCCCCTGCCCCCCACGCCCCGAAGCCACCGCAAACTCGCCTGCCTCTGGATGATGTTAAGGAGGAAATCCGGGCTTCGGCTCCGGCACAGCAGGTGTCCGAGACGCAGGGACTGGTTGAGACCTTTCACTTGGTCCAGGATGTGGGGGGGAGGCCTCCGAGGGGGTCCTCTGTAGGTCGCAGAGGACACGAGCGTTAGGAAGCCATGTGTGTGCGGAGTCCCCGGAGCAACAGCAGCCCGCGAGGGCAGGGGGATGGCTTGTGTCCCACATGAGGCCACCCCCCACAGAGGCCCGACGGTTCCTCCGCCTTCCTGACTGAGTGCACTGAGCTCCGCGGAGAGTCCCGGGGGCTGCTCCTCCAGCCTTGCTCCCCAGCCCCACCACTGCCTGTGCCGGCTTCGCCCAAAGGCGTGAGCTCAACGTACTGAGGGTCCAGGCTGGTAAGCTGTGACAGCAGAAGGCTGCTGCTCTCGGTGATGGTCTGCTTGGTGGAAGCCGCCGCCAGGTGGCCCTCAAACGCCAGGATCTCCTGCTTTTCCCGCTGTGAGGTCTGCAGCTCCCGGTTAATCATCTCTGTCCGGGTCTCCTCATCCGTCAGGGTGCATGGTGGGTACGAGTAGTTGCTGGGGACCCAACAGGAGGAACGCGCTTCCGTGCCCGTCTGAGGCTTGTGGCCACCAGACAGCAGCGCACGGGGTCAGGGAGGGTCACAACTGATGCCCCACACACAGCCTCGGCCGCCAAGTGCACCGGAGAGGTTGGCTGGGCCGTCAGCAGTGCTGCTGGGTCGGGGCCCTGGGATGGAGCCCCTGTGCCTGACAAGCTGCTCTCCCTCCACAAGACAGCACATGAGCCACCTCCAGCATTGGGCCCAGTGGGTGTCAGAATCCTGCACGCCTGCTCCATACCCCTGGGGCCAGAACCCCTTCCAGCGGGCAGGGTCCCAGCTCACAGGGTATCAGCAGGCAGACCAGCTGCTCCCAGAGCAACACGTGGCTCCGCTGAGCAACCCAGCTGTCATGGGTTCTGAGATCGAACCCACCGCCTGTGGTGGCCACTCGGGAGCACATCACATGCCCACCAGCCACTGACTTAGCTCCGTGGGAACACACGCGCGGTCATAGCAGGGCACAGTCACCCAGCCCAGCTGTCGGGCACCTGTGCCCACCGTGTAGGCCGGCGGCCATGGACCCCAGGCAGCCTACCCCGGTGGACGTACTTGGTCATCACCATTTCCATGAGCATCTTCAGCGTGGGGTACTCCTCCCAGGCAGCCAGGCCTGGGGAGCAAAGAGACAGCAGGTGGCAGTCAGAACACAGCACTCCTGGCCTGCCCAGGGTCCCAGCCCACCACCCAGTCCCTGGCCAGGCTCCAGCCCGGGTCCCAACAAGCAAGAAGCCCCACCAGGATGTAAGAGCAGCACGCAGGGGGATGACCGAGCGCTGGCTGGGGGAGGCTCACCAATGTTCTCGGGGTTGAACGCGGCGACCACCAGCAGGAGGGGCCACGCCTTCCAGTAGAGGGTCGAGATGGCCAGGTTCGGAGGCTGGTACCTGAAACGCAAGGACACCCTGTCATGGCTCGGCCTCAGTGGCGCGAGGCGGTGACGGGAATTGGTCCGGACCAGGGGGAAATGGCCCGGAGATGATGTGGAGACGGACCAGCGAGGGGACTACTTCAGAGAACAAAACGTCGACACCTGTAACTCCATGACCCCCGGATCTGGTCTGCCAGCAACACCGGTGTCCCCAGGAAGGGCACTGCGGCCACCGCGACACTGCCCGGAGCCCAGCCCCAGGACTCACTGCCCAGGTCCCCATGCCAGCTGAGCCCTGAGTGCCGTCTACAAAGTGCAAGCGACGGCGGTCACGACACGAGACCTGTGTTCCTTATGAGCCTTATTCTCTCCATTGGAGAGCCGGAAGTCCTCTACCCACCACGCAAGCTAACACCGCCTCCGTGATTTAAAAATCACGTTTACGATGCCCTTCTGATTAAAGCGCAGATCTTTCGGGTGACAGAACGTTCCAGAGAGTGAAACAGAATGCTGCTGCTGCCAAGAACAAAGGCGATCTAAGAAGCCGACCTGGAGAGACGAGTGAATGGGCTGCCACATGAGAGCGAGCAGGTTGGGAAACAGAGCACGTGCTAGCAACTCGAAAGGGCAACGAAGAAATTAACCCTGGGCAGGACAAATAGCATTGGGAAGAAAAAGATCCTCAGGTACAAACATAACATAAGATGTGGGAGACTAACCCACTAAGGGCTACAGGCCGATGCTGAAAAACAAGAGATCTAAACAAATGGAGACCAGAGCTTCAACACCGTGAACGTGCCAACACTCTCCAAACCTGTCTGCATCCACAACACCCGTCAAAACCCCACCGCGCTTTCTTCTAGAAACTGACAAACTGACTCAAAAATTCACGTGGAAACGCAAAGGCCCAAAGAGCCAAAGCAGTCTTAAAGGACAAAGTTGGAGGGCTCCTACTTCCCAGTTTCTAACTCAGCACCACCCACAGGTGTGAAGAGAGCGGTACGGGTGTGGGATAGACACACAGACCAAGAGAACAGAACTGAGAGCCCAGAAGAAAACCCACACGTCATTGTCACCTGATCGCCGACCAGGGTGACAAAACCTTCAACGGGACAGGGAACAGGGAACAGCCTTCAGCGCACAGTGCTGGGACCACGAACCGTCCATGTGAGGGAGAATGAAGTCGGACCTTATGAGCTAACTCTCGAGTTCTTAGGACACACGAGAGAGCTCCGTGAGCCCGGGTAGACCACCACAACCAGCGACAGCACAGCGGCCCACAGGGCCACATCATCAGTGCAGCCCCGCACGGAGCAGAGCCAGGGCCCCTGGACAAGCCATGTGAGTGTGGCCAGCCAACGGTGCTGGGGCAACAGCTCGTCTATCCGAGGCTCAGTGAACCTGGACCCGGCCTCTCCCTCCACGTACACAAGGGTTGTCAAAGGCCTAAATTCCAGAGCTCAAACCGCAAAACACAGACATAAATCTTCACAATCCCGGAAGAGGCAACGGTTCCTTAGAAATGACACGGGGCGGGGGGTGGTGCCTGGGTGGTTTAGTGGGTTAAAGCCTCTGCCTTCGGCTCAGGTCATGATCTTAGGGTCCTGGGATGAAGCCCCACATCAGGCTCCCTGCTCAGCGGGGAACCTGCTTCCTCCTCTCTGCCTGCCTCTCTGCCTACTTGTGATCTCTCTCTCCATCAAATAAATAAATAAAATCTTAAAAAAAAAAAAAAGAAATGACACAAGGGGACAAGAAACAGGAAAGAACTAGAGGAACGGAGACTTTTCCAGAAAGTCTCCCAGACGCTCGAAGGGCGTGATCCAGAGCCCAGGAAGACAACCTGCAGGACGGGAAAAACACGTGCAGATCCCGGGATCCAGACCCAGAATAAAGAATTCCTAACAAAGTCCAAACCACCCAATTTAAAAATGGACAAAAGACCCAGGCAGACATTTCTCCAGACAAGACGGACACATGGCCGAACAGCACACAAAGAGAGGCTCAGTGCCGTCGGTGCTCAGAGAAGCGCCCGTGGGAGCCATAGCAAGAAACCTCCGCACACCGGCTGGGACCACGAGCGCAGGAGAGACGGGCATGGGCGTGGCAAAGACGGCGGGACTGGAACCCCAGGGCACTGCGGGGGAGAAGCCGGCGGTGCCTCGGTTAACCACGTGACACCCCCTCACCCCCGGCCCCCTCAGAAGGAGCGCTGGAAATGCAGGTCTGCACGGGAGCGCGCCAGAACGTTTTCCGCAATGTTCACGGTGTACCACGAGCTTAAACAAAGTGTGGCCTCCACAAGGAGCAATGCTACTCGGCCAGGAGAGGGAAGGACCCCAGCTGAATCCTGGCGATGTGCGGCCAGATGCAGGCCACGTGTTGCCTGCTTCTGTTACCGTGAGGTGTCCAACAACATCCCGGCCACAGGGACAGAGCGCAGGACAGGGGCTGCCGAGAGTCCCGTGGGAGTGGGGCAGGGACAGCTCCTGGGGGCGGGTTCCTTGGTGGGGACAGACGCGCTCTAAACCAGGACTGTGGCGGTGGTGGCACTGCCCCATGCATTTACTGAGACCAGTGCACCAGTGACTCCGAGTGTGTGAGGCGTACGCGGATTCCAGCCTGATAAAGCAGACGAGGAACTGCAGGAGCCCCTGCTGTCCGCCTCGGAAAGCGCGTGTGCCCGTCAACAGGAAAGAAGAGCCCGTGAGGTGCGGGCACCAGAGGGAGAGAGCGGGGCCGCGAGCCCGAGATGCAGGTGCGGGCAGGACAGCAGGCCCAGGGCCCCTGCAAGCCAGCCAGCCCCATGTCCGGCTTCGCGGCCGTCTGCCCCCAGCTGGGAGCAGGGGTGGGAAGGGAGTGGGGGTGGGAAGGGAAGGAGCACCTTACCCCGGGGGGAGCTGGATGTTCTCGGGGTGGTGGTAGGTGCACAGGTTCAGGACCGCGTCGATCAGCTGGATCCTCTCCACCTTCAGCACTTCCACGTCTGAAACCGAGAGGCACGTGCAGCTTCCAGAAGCCCACTCACACGAGCCAGGGGAGGCCCCGAGGCACAGGACTTGGGCCGCAGGAAGACGACAGGCAGACAGGGCCTTGCTCTCCAGCAGCTGAGGTGCGGGCGGGGGGATGGGCCCAGACCCCAGGGCGAGCCCGAGAGACACAGCGCCGTCACCACCAGACACACGCCCGCTGCCCCATCCCCGATTCCAGGGACCAGTCGGGTCCAGTGAGTAGGGGGCTGCAGACGGAGCAGACACCCGGCTGGATGCCCAGACGCAGGCCCACCTGAGGAGCTGGAGGGCAGACACGCAGGCGCCCAAGGGGTATCTGCAGGGGTGCGGGCGGCGGAGCCCCGCTGGGAGAGGCCGTCAGCGAGGGGGTGCTGGACCATCAGTAGGGACCCTCACCGTCTGCCTGCACGGCCGCAGCTCGCTTCACCAGGTGGTCGGCAAGCTCCATGGCGTCCGCGGGGCCCAGTGGGAGCTCCCGGGACAGCCCGATGACCAGGATGCGCATCAGCGTGTCCTCCAGGATGGGCACCTCTGAGCAGAGGCGGAGGAAGAAGCTGCGGGTGGAGCGGGCAGAGGCTGGGCTCAGCGGGGGGTGCACATGCCCCCCCCACCCCATGCAGGAGAAGCCCCAGCTCGGAGTCTCGACCTGACAGGGAGGAGCGCCACCGCCGCGCTCCCGTGCTCACTTGCTCCCGAGGCCTCCGTGGATGAGGTCTGGCCACGCCAGGGAAGAATGCAAGAAGGTGCCCGACCTCCAGGGCACAGACGCACCAGCCACTACCCACCACCTCCCAAACTACAGCACAAGGAGGGGTGGGGAGCATGGGGTGGGGGTAGGAGCCACGCAAGCTGGACTGGGCAGCAGGGACCCAAAGGTGAAGACGGCCAGGAGCCACTCGAGAACCTTCGGGAGACGGGGCCACAACACCGACCACCAACCCGAGAAGGAAAAGCGGGTGCCTGTGGCTGCTTAGAAGCACAGAGGGAACAGTGAGTGCGAGGGTCCCATGGACACGGGCCAGCTGAAGCCCTGGGAGTGGACGGCACTGCAGAGACAGCAGGTACAGCACACTGGGACGGGGGAAGGGAAGGGATGGCGATCAGGAAGAACAGACAGAGGTGGGGCTGTGCTTGAGGGAGCCCTGGTGTCCACGGTGCTCATGGGAGCAGACCCCCCCCCACCACCCTGCACACATGGCGGGCATGCTCACTTGCGGTCACTCTCAGGGGGCCAGTTGTCCCACTTGTAGTAGGTCTCCGGCTGCTCTGTGAAGAGCACCTTATGCAGGCTGAGGGGGAAGAGGGGCTGTCGGTGCGGGTGCCCAGAGGGCTCTCCTCACCCCACTAGGCCCCATAGGTGCCGAAGCTGCACGTTCCAGGCAGGGGCTCCCGGGGCATCTTCTGGAGCCTCCTGTAGCCCCCTCCCCCATAAGGTGGGCAGACTAGACCCCACAGCTGAGCTCGTGTCCCTCGGCTCAGGGGCACATCCCTGGCTGAGAGGCCTGCACCAGCGGGTGGCCGCATCTGGCGTGGTGGGCTCCCGTGGGCTGAGCCCAGGGAAGGGGCTCCCGTGGAAGCAGAGTGAGCCAGGCCCGTACCAGTGCACATAGTCCTTGGGGGCGAGCTTGCTGATGGAGGGGACGACGGTGTGCAACCACCACACGGCATCCCGCTGGATCGCGGCGATCTGGTTCTGGAAGGAGCGCAGCACCTCGAGGTCTGAAAAGGACACGCAGGGTCACAGTGCACCTGCATGGCAGCCTCCCGGGGTCAGGGGCAAGGTGGGTGCTCGGACAGGGCTTCTGAGCATCTATCCTTGTGTTTCCCATGGGCCATGGGAGGGACACACAGAAGGACACCGATGCAGCCAGAGGAACGCTCAGGGAGCACCGTGTAAGCCTCCTGTGGGCCAGGGAAACTCCAGATAAAGGAAATCCCCCAATTCCAATTGAAGTCATTCCTCACATTTTTCATGACTTCGTTAAGGCGCCTGGGCGGTGTCCCAGCAGGCTCCGTGAGGAGCCAAAGCAGCAGAAACACCCACCATGCCCTCCTGCCCCCCTGCCCTTCTGCCCTCGGAGGCAGACTGTGAGCCCGAAACGGCCCCCAGTGAGCAGATGACCCAAGCAGACAGCAGACCCTGGACGCAGACAATAGGCAATAGCTCCCTGAGGGTCCAGGGCGGTGGGCTGGTCCCCCGGGGCACGGCCTGCAGCCTCGGGAATGCCCCCCAGCGCTGCCCTGGAGCTGGGTGGTGTCGGGTCTGTCCTGGGTCCTTACTCTTCTTCTCTCCTTTGTCCCAGGCGGTGCCAGCCTCCTTCACCTGGGCCGTGATGCCCAGCATCATGGCCACGGCCAGCACATCTGTGATGTGCACCACAAACCGCTCCTGCAAGCACAGCCCCGCATGGCCAGGTTCGCGTGGGGAAGGGGCCTGCACCCCAGAGGCCCTGCTCAGGCCCCCAGCCCACGAGCATCTGGCGCAGGAGGACGTCCAGGGAGCGCTGTGCCTGGAGACCACCACGTGAGGAGGTCTGGGGACCAGAAGCAGGTCGGCACAAGCCTCAGACCACGGAAGACAGTTCAGCCAACAAAGCTGGGCAAGGCCCACCCTACAGAGTGTGGGGCCATCTGCCGACTCCCCCTTGTGGCCCTCGAGACCCTCCACAATCTGCCCCCGTCCTCCTCCTCCTTCTCCCCCCTCTGCACCTCAAACTCCAACACCTCCCTGGGGCAGACCTGTGGCCCCACCGGTGCCAACTCCGTCCCCACCTCCACGCCTGGCCAGAAGGTCGCCCACGTGTGGCCACTCCCTCCTCAGACCCCACAGAGAACAACACCCAGGCCACCCTCTAGGACTGGCCGCTGGCCGCACGGGTTGCAGGAAAGGCCGTGGAGTGTGGGCCAAGGGGCAGGCCGGCTGTGGCACCTTGAACTCCATGTCCAGGTACTGGGGTTCCTTGCGCTCCTGCATGAGCCCGAGGCAGAAGGCCTGGAAGTTGACCTCGTGCTTGGTCTGCTTGATGATCTCCCGCAGCAGCGCCCGCGAGGCCCGCAGGTAGTCGTCCTTGTTGGTCAGCAGGTCCTGGAACACCATGGCCAGGAACTGGGAGGAGAGAGGACACGCAGGGAGGTCAGTTCCCACCGCCAGCTCTCCTCCCGCCGCAGGCCTGCTGTTGGGGCCTCCCTCGGCCCTTCCAGGAAGATGGCTCTGCCTGTCCCCGTGGAGCACGCCGGGCCCGAGTGAGCACAGCACGGCTTCCACACTGGCCGTTCCCAGACAGCGCAGCACAGCAGGGACATGGCTCCTGCTCTCTTGGCAGCGGGCTCGTGGGAGACTGGTCCTCGTTAAACGAGGGAGAAGATTAACGAGGACACTGGCTGGGGGTGTGGGCCAGGCGCTCGGGCTGTGGGGATGGGGACGGGGGGATGGTGGTGGTGAGAAGCAGCGTGCCATGCACCTGCTGCTGTGCAGGCAGCCACGCCGTTCACAGACCTGGCTCGCTTCAGCAACGACTCTAGTGCTGCTCTCTGCTCTCTCTCCACGAGCGCCCGGAGTCCAGGGGACTCCTGTAGCTGGAACCCAACGGCCAGTGCCAGAGACACCGGCCCCGTGTGGGAAAGACCAGCCCTCAGAATGGTGGGACAGGCCTTGGCTTGGAAACGGGCATTTTTGGGGGGCTCAATGCTGCCTCCTTCTGAACGAGCCAAGCCCTGGCTGAGGAGGACGCCCCGTGGCGGGGCTGCACCTGCTCTGGACCTGACCTGAAGTCAGAAGCCACCGGCTGCTGCTCGCTGGGCCCTCTGGCCCCTCCTGGGCTTTCTCCCACACAGCTCGGCTTCGCGTCACCTGCTGCGTCCCAGTGCCCAGAGCTGCAGCTGCTGCCACGTGCTTCTCCCTGGTCTGGGGCCCCCACCTCCAGCAGGGTGCTCCTGGGCTTGCAGCTGACTCTCCACGCTGCGGAGCGCCCTACCTTGGGCGCCAGCTCCGAGCTGTGCTGCAGCACCGTGTAGAGAATCTGCATGTTGTTGGGGTTCCGGGCATTGGAGAGCTCATTGAAGACCACGAACTTGATGGTGGTCCCCAGGTTGTCCTTGTGCGCGCTCAGCAGCTCCCTGGACACAGGGCAGGCCAAGGGGCGCTGACGGGGACGTACCCCTCCCAACCTTCCTGCCTGCTCCTGCCACCACCCCCACTAAGCCCTGTCCCGCCCTGTCCTGCCCCACCTGCTCCGGCCCGGGCCGCACCTGACACACAGCATGTAGTGGTTCAGAAGAACCTTGGGCTTGAGGCGGATCTTGATCAGGTGTGAGATGACGTCCATGTCCTCGGCGCCGTGCGTGTTACAGTTCATGCACACGGACATCAGCAGGTCCTGGGCGGGCCTGGTCAGCTACAGGGGGGCCAGGTGGTGCCCCATTAGCCTCGCGTGTGGCCCGGCCCCCACAGCGCCCCGAAGGAGGCCCCACCCCCCACCCTCACCTTGGGGTTCTGCAGCCACATCTCCAGCCTCTGCACGGCCATCAGCCGCACTTCCTTGTAGCCGCAGGTGGACGTGAGCAGCCGCAGGAGGTTCCGCGACACGTTGTCGATGGGCTGCCGCCGGTTCAGCTGGTCACGGAGCATGTCCAGGACATACTCCTCCACGCTCTCCGCCAGGTCGTCGTACCTAGGCCAGAGGGGGGGGGAACAAAGGAAGGAGGGCTGGCCCTCCCTATGGGCCCACCCCACCAGCCTCCCAGCCGCATGCAGGGCACCACAGGCGGGGGGCCACCCAGCGCGCCTACCTGGGCATGAGCTGGCCCTCCTGCTCGGGGCTGAGCTTCTCCTCGGCGATCAGGAGCTCGGTCTGGCTGTCCTCCTCCTCCGTGAGGGAAGGGTGAGGGCTGCTCCCTGCGGACCCAGCCACTTGTGCACGCGTCCCCCAGCTGCCCTGCGAGCACCCACTCCCGCCGACAGTGGGCTCTGTGGAGGGAGGCGACCCCAGCCCCTCCCTCACGGACACTCTGTCCTCTCCCAGTCCGGCCACCCAGCGTCTCTTACCAGCACTGAGATCCCCGCCGCTGCGCCCCACCTCCCCCTGCAGAAGCATGCTCTTGGGGGGCATCTTGGTGTTAAATGCCGTCTGGATGTTGTCCACAAAGGTCTTGCAGTGCGGGCTGTCCACCCAGATCCGCTCCCCCAGGGAGTCTTCGATGTAAACCTGCACGGGACAGCTGTCCACTCTGGGCCCCGCTGGGCAGCTCTCTCCTGCCTATCCTCTGTGGCTCCCAGGACAAACTCCCCAGCGACCAGCACAGGAGACAGACGCCCTAGGCACCAGATACAGCCTCCGGAGGCACACTCAGGTTGGCCCCTTTGTCCTCCTGGGGTCCAGTGCTCTGCCCCTGTCTCCCCAAGCAGGGCAGACCTCCTGGGGGAGGCGGACCCACCTTGACAAAGATCTCGGGCCAGTTCTCATCCTCCTCGTATGCAGCCATGAGCAGGTTACAGGCCAGCACGGACACCAGACTGTTCCCCTTGGCCTTGAAGTTGATGGAGGCGTCCCGCCGCAGGAGGCTGCACAGAGCCTGCGAGAGACGGCGCGTCATCGGGGAAGCGGCGCCCTGCACTCGGGGCAGAGCCAGCGAGATTCCAGGGGGGGGGGGCGGCCTGGGGCGGGGAACTCGAGGCCAGAGCGAGGGCCTGTCTCACTCGGCCCAATCCTCACCTCAATGACCCCCTCTGTGGCGAAGATGTTGGGCTTGATCTTGGCCAGGTACATGAGACTCAGGTACAGCGCACCGTCGGGCTTGGCCCGCGTGGCCTTTAGCTGCTTCACGGCCCCACACAGCACGCCCTCGATCCGGCCGTCGTTGCCCTCCAGCTCGGCGGCCTCGATCTCATCCAGCAGCGCTGACGGGGGCACTGGCAGGTGCGAGAAGGGCGTCGTCAGGGCGGCCAGGAGCAGACCTGCCCTCAGGCCCCTTCCCAAAGCCAGGGGATGGCAGGGCAAACCTCCCGGCTGGTCTCCTGGAGGACGGAGCGCCGGCACAGACTGCTAAGCTCGCTACAGGGACGGCCCCTTGCCAGCACTTGCTCCAGCAGCACGTCTGTGCCTGAGACCCGCCTGTGCCACGCTGCCCTGTTGCCCATTAATACTTCCCATCTCCGGCCCACAGTGTGGAAGCACACGGGGCAAAGGCACCTGCATAAGGAGTGCTTTGGATAAAAAACTCCCTGATGACTCTTCTCCACCCTCCACCAAAGAACCCGTGCTCAGCTCTGGCGCTAATCCCAGAAGTGGCCTTTAGGGAACCCCCAGGTGACGGCCAAGGGTGGGATGTGCTCTCTGGAAAGCCCAGAAACGGACTTTACCTTCAATGGGGACCACAGATGGCTCTTTAATGGATGGAGAGATGGCGCGCTTTTCTGCCACTGCAGCCTCAGCCAGGCGCCCCAGGGCACTCAGAGGGGGTGTGGACGAGAGTTTGGGGCGCTTGGTGAGGCCGGTCAGGGCTGAGGCGCCCGCCAAAGCAGCTGCAGCATCCCGCTTGCGCTCGGAAGGCAGGCCGGAAGGGGCAGGCTTCAGCAGGGTGGACGCCGTTTTGGATTCATTGGCCTGACCCTTTGAGCCCAGAGCAATGAAGTCTCCTGGTGGAGGGTGCCCTGCAGAGAAGGGAGGTGAGGAAGCGTGCACTTTACACGGCAGTGGCAGTGGGAAGGGTGCTGGAGACGGACCGCAACCTTCCGCTGTCTCCGAGGGGATTAAACAAGGGTCAGGGCAGGCAAGGGACAAGTGGCCAGCAAGCCCGGGCACGGCCGGGTCTGGAGCGCTCAGGGACAACCGCAGCTGACAGTCATGTGGTGCTCACTAACGAGCAGGCCTGGACAAGATTCTCCGCCAGGCCCCATCCTCTCGCTTTGCAGAGGACGGAAACAAGAGGCAGACCCAGCTCGCCAGGGGCAGCCTCCTGTCCTGTTCTCCCAGCCTTAAGAGGCCTGAACAGGGAGCCCGCCTCCCGCAGCCCCGCCTCCTGCAGCCCCCGCCGCCGCCCAAGCCCACACCTGACGGCTTGGCCGCCGCGCTGGGCCTTCGCACCGTCGCGGGCTTGGCCCGGTTCATCCTGTCCCCCGCCCCGCGCTGCTGCTGGCCGCCGAGATGTCAACTGCGGAGGAGGCCGGCGCCCGGTCCGCCGTCCCCGCGCCCGCTCATTCATTCATTCGTCCCGGGCCGACCGGGCCTGCCGCCTGCGGGCGAAGGGACACGGGACCGCGGGGCGGAGCGACTCCGGGAGGCCGCGCGAGGCCCGCCTCCGATCGGCCGGGCGGGGAGCGGCGTCGCCGGCAGCCGCGGCCCACGGAGCCCCGTCCGCCAGCACCGGCCCAGCGAAAGCACCACGGCCGTCCCGGAACCGGAAGTCGCCTCCGCAGCCCTTGGCACCGCCACTTCCGGAAGCACCGGAAGCAAACCCCGCAGCAGGGGGACGGCGGGCGGCGACGGGGCCCCGCGACGGCTGCGTGCTGCCTGCTGCGCTCTCTGGCGGCGGGAGGCCGGCCGGGCGCCGAGCGCTCGCGCACCTGTTGTCTGCAGGTGAGGGTGACGCACCTGAGCGACGCTCCCGCGGACAAGCAACTGGGGAGGGGGCACGGGGATTCGGATCCCGCCGTGCCGCACCTTCGGGGTCCTGCTGTCCCGTTTAGTTGTCCAAGGGCAGGGTCTGGGGTGCCCACGGTGGGGCGTGAGGAGGGACTAGGTAGGGCTGGGAGTGGGGGCGCACGCGCGCATTAAAACCGGGGGTGGGAGGGAGGAGAGGCATCCGTCCCCGCCTCAGTTTCCCTGCTTGCACAGTGGGGCTCTGCAGCCTCGCCCAGTCCCTTTGGTGGCAGAAGACGTGTCCACCCTACCAGAGTAAGGGCTCCATGGCGACAGAGAACCCCACGCCCTCCTCCTCTCTCCTCCTCCTTTCAGGGGTCTCTGTGTGTCCTGGCTGCAGCCCCACCCAGCACCAGGCCCGCAGCGACGGCCAGGCCCAGAGCCCCACACTCACAAGCTGGGTGCCTTTCTTTATGGAGCAGGTGGCCTGGCATGAAGGGACAGGCCATGTGCACAGACACTGGGCTCCAGGCTCCTACCACACCTCGTGCTTTAGCGAGGCAGAGGTTAAGGGACCTTAGTCCATTGTGGCTGTGGACAGGAAGGGCTCCGGTTCAGGAGAGAGGGAGGGCGTGGGGCCCAGGGGAAGACTGGCAAAGGGCACTCAGCATGGAGGCACGGCCAGCTGGGTCCACGGACAGGCGGTGACCAGAGAGGGGAGATGGGGCCCAGCCTCCTGATGGTCCTGTTCACGGGAATGGCTGTGGGTCCCGGGGTGTATCCCGGAGGGATTCAGGAAGGCTCACCATTGCAGGCCCTTGTTGGCCCTGCCTGGAGTCCCTCCGTCATTGGCCGCTGGTAGGACTGGTGGCCTCAGCAGGCAGGAGGGAGGCTCCTTTGTCCCAGGGAGAGGGTCACTCAGAGCCCAGAACCATACTCCCTGGTGTGGCTGGTGGGGCCCTTCTGTCCACCACGGAGTGGGGGGGGGTAGGCAGCAGTGGGGCCACCTTGCTGGGGGCAGTGTAGGGTGTAAATCAGAAAGCCTTGTGGAGGTGCCTGGCACCTAGTAGCACTCCCATAAACAGTGCCCACTCTCCCCGCTGTGGTTGTTGTCATTACTCAGACCCTCGGGCTCCAGGAAGCAGACCAGGAGGTGAGTGGGGGAAAGAACTAAGGTCCAGGGTCTGCGCAGCCCCAGGGCTGGAGGGCGGGGCCCCTGTGATGGGATTAGTGCCCTTATGAGAAGAGATCTGTGCATTGTCTCCCACTGCTTGGCCCCTACCCCCACCCCCCAACGTGAGGACCTGTAGCAAGGTGCCGTCTGCAGGCCAAGCAGCGGGCTCTCTCTCCGACTCCCAGCCTCCAGAACCTCAAGATGGAAGTGTCTGTGCTTAGGGCCCCACGTGGTACCATGCGATAGCAGCCGGAACCAAGGGCCTGTCCAAAGCCCTCCTCCTTCTGCTTTGGAGGGCTGGGAGAGGGAGACGGCACTGGTTCCAGCAGGCAGGTGTGGGACTCACAGCGCAGAGGCTGCCAGAGGCCTCACGAGGTTCCAGCCACACCTGCTGGCAGCACCCCCACCACTGCCTTCCTTGTCTCCCCCACCCACAGCCCCCACCCCTGCGGGAACGCCAGGACCCATGTGCATGAGCTCAGAGGACAGGATGGGCACACATAGGAGCTCAGAGTGGAAGGATGACCACTGGATGCCGTCACCCCCGCAGAAGGACAGACGCTAACAAGTGCCGGTAGGGACGTGGTGCTGGTGGGAGGTGGGCTGTTGGTCACATGTGAACAGAGCTGCCACAGGACCACTCAGGTACACTCCTGAGCACAGACCCCAGAGACCTGAGAGACAGTGCTCAGATGCACACCTGCTTACCGTGTTCACGGCAGCACTGTGCACAAATGCCTAGGGGTGGAAACCAATGTCCTTCAGCAGATGAACGGACACACAAAGTGTGGTCTACCCACACCTCGGAGTATTATTCAGCTGTGAAAAGGGAGGAAACACAGATCCATGCCACGCCATGGATAAACCCTGAAAACACGCTGGGAGAATCCAGACGCAAAAGAACTCATGTTGTCCGGCTCCATGGTTATGAGCTGTCTGGAAGGAATCCGCAGAGGCAGGAAGCAGATGGGGGTGGGGTGCTGGGAGTGGGGGAGGGGCGGCGGGGGAGGGGTACTGCTCGGCGGGCTCCAGGTTTCTTTTGGGGTGATAAACACATCTGGAATTTGATGGTGGTGCTGGAGGCACGACATGCGTGTGAACACACTACCAGCTGTGGAATCGTACGCTTTGAGATGATAAACGTTACAGTCTGTGTCCCAAGGAAGTTACTGAGAAAAGAGCAGGTGGGATGATATGTAGTGGGGATTTTTTCCTGTAGCCAGAAAAAAATGGTCTTTTCCCAGCTTCACGGATGTGTAATTGACAGCAATTGTAAGCATTTGAGGTAGAGAACGTGACGTTTGACATACGTGCCATTTGTGAAATGATTCCCGCAATCCAGCAGGTTCTTGGTTCCTTGGCCTCGCCTGGTCACCGCTTGGATGGCACATAGTAGTTTGGACACAAAGTAGTTTGGATACAAAGTGTGAGCCCCCGACGATGAGAGGCGGGGTCTCCACTGCGTCTCTCTGGAGCAGCCGTGTCTCGGAAGCTGTGACACGTGGCTCTGCAGGGGGCAGAGCCCCAGAGCGCAGATGCGCAAGCAAGGTGGTGACTGTCGTTACTTGAACTCACTAAGGTGGTTTTTGTTTTTTTAAGATTTATTTATTTATATGGGTGGGCAATGGTGGGAGGAGCAGCGGGAGAGAGACTCTTATGCAGGCTCCATGCCCAGCACAGCAGGGCTCGATCCGATGACCCTGAAACCAAGAGTCAGATGCTTAACGGATAGAGCCCCCAGATGCCCCTTAAGTCACTAAGGTTTTAAAAAAATTGGGGGAACATGATTTCAAACACAAAGAGTTTGTAAGAATGGAGCCCAGTGTTACTGGGTAGACTTCATCCTAAATCCCTCCACGGTAACTGTGTACTGTCTTCGTTTTTTCCTCTTCTCTCTCCCCGTAATTTTTCCTGATTACTCTTGATTACTTGATTTGGGGCGGGGATGGGGTGTCTGCTGGATTTCTCCTTTCTTTCACCACCACCCCACCCCCCAAACTTTCAGCTGCTAAGCTTCCTCTTGGACCCATGCCTGACTCCATCTCGAGGATCCCTGATCGCCGTTGGTGAGTGGTGCTTCTCGGTTTCCTTCTCCATCCTGGGTTTGTGGGCTGGCATTCCCATGCCTCGAGGAGCTGCCCTCCCCCCACCGGTCCATGACCTTCCCATCAGGATGGACTCAGGGATTCCTCATCCAGCAGATGAGAGTAACCCTTCACCGTCATTATTTATTTGAGGCACAAATGCCCCAGATTTTGGACAGTGGGGCCCTGCCTAACTCATTTGTGGCTTGTGGTCTTTCGACATGACTCCATTGTTATGAAACTCATCTTTCTTACCCTTCCCTCTCACTTTTTGAAGCCACTAAGCGTGGAGGTTGTTTGGTACAGACGGCTGGGCTGGAGGACGGGAGGAGTGAGGGGCAGATGGATCGGAGGAGGGAGAGAGTGGGGCGTCCTCCGTTGCCTGAGAGGGGAAGGTGCCGGAGCATGGGCTGGGTGGCAGTTCGGGGCGAGTGTGCTGGACCCACAAGGAACTGCTATCAGCTTCCGCACCTGCCCCTTCCAGGTTTCCCAGTCCTCAAGCCTCCCTGTGGCGGGCGGAGCTGGGCTGCTGGTGGCTGCAGGGTCAGGGGATGGTGAGAAGGGCCAAACCAGCTTCTGTCCATTGCCAGCCGAGTGTGGGGGAAGATGGGATGTCCGTGGGAGCCATCAGAGAGTGCGTTGTGCCCAAACTCTGACCCCGGATTTGAGCCCAAACGTGCAGAAATGCAGGCTCCAGCTTGACCATCGCGGGGCCCCGCATTCAGCCACTCGGACCGCTCAGTGCAGCTGCAGGGCGTCCACACAACCTGTTGCTCTGAAGCTGCCGTGAGAGGCCCACATCGACCCTCTGGTGCCGAGACGACCAGACGGCGGGGAAAGGGAGCTGCTGATGGCCCCGTCTGCATGCAGCAACTCCTCTGCCCCAAGTGGGAAGGAACACATCGTGGTGCTCACGGGGGTGTGTGGCTTCATTTTTGCAATCACGTGGATTTCCCAGGAGAAAGAAAGTTTCGGTCAGAAAGTGAAGAGGAGTGTGCGGACCAGTGGGCTGTATCAGACCCTGCTCCGCAGAGACCACGGGGCTGCCTCCCCTGCTCAGGTCCCAGGACTGGTCACCGAGGCAGCTCCACCCCAAAAGTGCAGGCAGGGACCTGGGGCAGGCCAACATAGGTGCCCCTGGGAGATGTGCTGAGTCCCCTCTGAGGGCTGCTGAGGAGACCTGAACAGTGGAAGTTCATTCTCCCCTAGTCCTGGAGGCCCAAGATCAAGGTGGCAGCTGGCTGCGCCCCCTCCAGGCTCCAGGGGACGGTCCTTCTGGTCCCTCCCAGCTCCTGGGGCGGCTGGTGCTGCTCGCCCCCCTGGGGCCTGCTTTCCCCCCAGCCCTTGCCGCCTCTTCCGGCCTCTTCTGTGGCCTCCGCCCTCTGTGTCCCTGCCACCTGCTCTCCTCCTAGTGGATGGAGGGCCCACTCGATCCCAGGGGGATCTTAGACCCTTACCTGACTTACATGTGCAAGGACTCTGTTTCCCAGTGAGGCCCGTTCTGTGTTTGAGGGCCACTGGCGCTCCACACCGAGGACCCTGGGGGTGCCGGGGGCTCTGCTCTCTGTTTCCGTGTCGGGAGCCCCTGGCACGCCCACGGCTGCCCTTCCCCTTTGCTGGTCTTTGCTCAGTGTGGCCTTCTTCCCTCACCCCTACAACCATGTCCCCAGCCCCACCAGCCCTGGCTGGCACCTTGACACCCTCTGGTCACTGCTGAGTGGCCTGACGCGAGCCCCCAGTGGCCCCGGCTGCCACCTCCTGCTGCGTCCAGGGGCCACATGCCACACGCAAGAAACGTGGCCAGGACCGAGGAACAGAACACAGAGCAAGGTCCCTAGCAGGGAAGCCGTAACTGTTAGGAGCTGGGCTCAGCCAGAGGGGTCAGGTGGCAAACGCAGGCCTCTGAGGCCTGCACACCCAGTCCCCTTTGCAGGGACCCTGGGTCATCATGAATCTTATCTGCCACTGGCCCTGACCGAGCGGCTGTGTGCAGCCTCAGGAGGGAAGGAGGGAGGTCCCTGCAGTGGGGACCGGACGGGGCAGCCCCTCCCGGAACCTGAAATGCCGGGGCTAGTGGCCAGCCGGGTGGGGGACAGAGGTGAAGAGTGGCCGGTTTAGACGCCCCTCCGGGGGGTGGGGAAGTGGGTAGGCGCAGGTCTGCAGCTGCCTGCGGTCTAACGGCCTCTAAGCCAGGAAGCAGCTGCTCTCCCTGCCTGGCCTGGGCCCCAGGGCTGGGCTCTGACTTGGCTGATGTCTCCTTGGGGTCTGGGTCTCCCCGCCTGCATCAGGTGTCCCCAGCCCTAGACCAGGTGGGGCCCTTCCCAGCGCTCACGGTAGGGGAACGGTGAGCTGAGGCACAGGGCGCCCTGGGGGGCGCTAAATTTAGAAAGCGCTTCACCCATGTTGGAAGCCCCACCAGCCTGGTGACTGGGTTTCAAAGCCATGAGTCAGCGGTTATTAGGACTCGGATGCCCATGTCCTGGCCGGGGAGGGGGGGCATGGTGCAGGGCAACTTGGAGACCCATTTACGCTTAGGCAGACATTTGGGCTACTTCCTCCGCCAGCGAACATTCTGGCACCGAGCGTTCGACACCGGAATCCGCCAGTGAGACGCCCCTGTGGTGGGGCCGGCTGGAGGCGCCCGAGGAGGCCGTAAGGACGGCTGTCCGCCCGGTGCCCAGGAAGGCTGGGCGGCCTGATATCCGAGACTCTGCTGGGCAGACGCTGGCCGGCGAGCGGAAACTCTGGGGAGGCAGCCACTGGCTGGAGGCGGGGAAGTGCTTTCCAACAATTGTCTGAAAATAGAACGGGCTGGCTCACGAGGAAATGAGTCTCCCGTCACGGGAAGGGAGCAAGCAGCAGCAGGAAGACTGCTTAGCAGGCAGGGGATCCAAGGTGTCTGAACCCACCAGGTCCTGAGTCCTGTTTCTTACCTGCTGCCCCCTCCCCAAATGCTTGGGACCTGGAGCTGAGAAAGCAGGAGGGGTGCAGGCACGTTTCCCCCAGTCTTGCTGTGGCGGGACAGGGGGCTGGCAGAGAGCACTTTCTTCGGGATCGCAGGCGTGCGGAGCAAAGAACCAATGGAGGGACCCGCATGGTCCCATCTGACGGCCCTGTACCCCTCTCCCTGGGCCTCAGCTTCCCTTTCCCTTCAGTTAGCATCAGGCTGCAGCTCTTGATGCCACATGCTGACGTCCGGGCGCTCAGCATTCTGCACCCCGAGGATCCCACACTGGGGCAGCAGGCAGCTGTGAGGCTGAGCACCAGGCGGCCCAGCTCTGGGCTCGCAGAGAAGGAGGCCTGCGCTTTTGTTCTGAGCCAGTTGTGAGCTCCCTGCCTTTGAAACACCACGAGAGGAGGGCTGGGCAGATAAAAACTGGGTGCCCCTGGGGCCCCTCTGCATGGCTTGCCCCTGTGGGACCCTTGGGTTCCGGGAAACACAGTTTAAGAACCAGTGCTAGCGTGGCCATGGACTGAGGAGTAGGGGATCCCATAGCCCAGCTACACAGGCTGATCCGGCACCTTGCCCACCTTCCAAACTTTCCTGTGGAATGACTGAGGCTGAGGACGGGCCATAGGCTTTCTTTGGTGGCTGGTGGGAGCCCCCCAGGGACACTCTATGACCCATCAGCTGTGGTGGGGGGCAGAGGGCAGAGGTCACGGGCATGAGGCTGGGTAGGCTGGAGGTCGCAGCTCATATCAGGCAGGACAGAACGGTGGCCTGGGTGGGGAGAGTCTTGTCCCCCAAACACAGCATTTCCCCTGGGGATGGCAGACGGAGAACCTGGGTCCCCACCCCTGGGGCTGTGCCCCCCTCCGTCCTGCAGCTGGGTGGGGGGGGTGGGAGGGGAGGCACCGGACCAATGACGGCCTCCCTCCTGCCCCGCCCAGCACAGACTTGACTCCATGCCTTCGTCTCACTGTCCCCGTGTGCCATCCACGTGTCCCCCACACTGTTGGGGCAGGGGGCCACATGCGGTTTGGTTTCTTTATCTGGCCTTGTTTGGATTTTCTGCAAAGAGCATGCAGTATATTCGACATGAGGAAAGGACCCTCTTTGACTTTTCTTATAAGTAAATACATACATGAAGTTCATGTCCCAGAAATTCCGTGTCCTGATCGCAGTTCCCAGATGCTATCTTGTTTACGGACAAGCGCCACTGCATGCTCATGCTGTGATGCACGTCCTGACTTGTGGGACAGCGATTGCGGTCAGTCCACGTGACATTCTCAGGTTCGGCAGAGGACGAGGCATGTCCAATTTCCAGGGGTCTCGTACAGATTGGCATTGCTTGTGCTGTTGATTATTTACAACCCACGTTTGTGCAGCGGGTGTCTGAGGTGACCGGGCACCAGGCATGGCAGGGCTTGTGCCCGAGGCTGGCCACGTTCCTCCTAACGCGGCGAGGGTTCCCTGAGCAGGAGGCCAGGCAGAAGGCGTGTGGCCGTGAAACACGTGGAAATAAGGAAGATTGTGTTTGGTCTAGGGTCCTGGCACCGAGCTTCTACAACCCTTGAAATTTTCTGAATGGTGGGAGACTCTTTTGTTATTCCCGAAGAGCCCCCTTGACCTTACCCGAGTTTGAGCTAAGGAGGTGACTGCAGGAGGCCCCTGGGCGGCCTCAGGATGCAGACCGTCTAGGTGGCTTCGATTAGAGGTCTGGGCCTCCGGGGAGGGGACGGGTGGAGGCAGCCCACCAGCTAATCCGTCCTGCTCCCCTAACCTTCCAGACAAACTTGTGAACAAGAGATTGGAACAGCTCTGCTGGCCCAGGGTGGTGGCCTGGGGAGGGCGGGAAGCGCAGCATCCCTCTTCCCGTTTCTTGCCCCTGCATCTCCTCCTCCAGCTGTTCCCGCGTGGCTTCCTATATGGTAACACCGTATCCCTAGGTATGATGTGCTCCCGAGTTTTGCGATTTGAGCCTGAGCCTGATTTTGTTGTCGGCCGGCAGAAGTGGCGCGGCCTGGGGGCCCGGGGCTTGTGACGGGTGCCTGAGGTCGCAGGGGCGGCTGGTGGGCCCGAGCCCTTCACCTCTGCTCTGTGCAACCCGCGGAGGTCGTGGAGGACTGCAGTGAATTGTGGGACACCCAGTGGGTGCTGGAGAGCTGGAGAGCTGGTTGGTGTTTGGGCAAACAGGACGCTGGACCTCACGACCACTGTCCACTGTCAGTGAAGGCTACCGGGAAGGCGTGGCCAGCTTCAAGGAGAAGACGCGCTCCGCGGCTTCCCTGGAAGTTGGGGTGCGCTCCAGTCACGGAACTTGGCTCCTTGCCTGCCGCGGCCACAAACATCCGGTCAGGGGCCATGCCCACCGGCTGGGGGACATGTGGGTGATTCCGCTTGGGAAGTTGGTGAGTCAGGCAAAGATAGATGCTCGTGCAGGGGCCTCCCACTCGATCCGGATTCCACCTGCATGGGGGCGTCTGGGCCCTGGGCCTGGCTCTCTACGCTCCCTAACGTGGAGACGACAGGGCCGTCCGGCCAGGCTCTTCAGAGGAGTCTCGTGAAAGCACACTAAGTACCTAAGCCCGTGTCTGGCCCACAAGAGCGACTAAGACTCACAGCTCTCTGTCGGCACCGTGGCCATTTGGGGGTGAGGGAAGATGGCTGTTGGACGGTGACTCCCCTGTCCCCTCTCTGTATTTGGTGCCGGACCAGTCTCTGCGTGAGGGGCCGTCCTATGTGCGGCGGCATCCCTGGCCTCTACGCGCTAGACGCCAGCGGTAACCCCCGCTCCCAGCAGCCAAGACCAAGGACGGAAGGATGTCTCCAGACTTGGCTGAAGGCCCCCTGGAGGTGTGTTTGCAGAGTAAATGGGGGCAAATGTGGCACACAACCCCTCTGCCCCGGAGGCACCTGGTGAGGTGCCCCGAGGCAGGGAGGTGGCCTTGGGCACGGTCCCTCAGAACTCACAGGGGTTTGGCCCCAAGCCCTTGCAGAGGGTAAGAGCCTCGGTGGGTTGCCGGCGGCCCTGAGCAGGCTGCTGGCTTCAGCACTACCTGGGTCCCAGCTGCTCCCCCCCCCAGAATGGGCCAAGCTCTCCTGCTGCACTGGAGTAACGGGCAGAGCAGGGCGTCAGGTTGGGGTGGTTACGGACATGAATTGCCAAGGAGGGCGTCCAGACGCGCCCTGTCCACTGGGCCTGTGGGCAGCTGGCGGGGAGAGCTTGTAATGGGGCAGCAGGAGCCTCACTGGTTTGCAGAGAGGATGTGACTGCCGCCCCAGTGGTATGGGGTCAGGGCAAGTACCGTCCTTCAGGAATCTTGACCCGGTTGTTCTCAAAGGATGAGTGGAAATCAACTCTATTACTTCATAACAAAATCATATCATCACAGCGATGGAAATCCTTTCATTTGAGAACTCTGCATTTTACAGAGACCTTCCCACGTCTCGTCCTCCGTCAGTCCTAGTCCCAGTGCCGGGCTGTGCAGACAGGCTCAGCGACCAGGCCACCTGCCCAAGGCCACACAGCTGGCGGATGCCAGAGGCGCGTCTGGAAGCCAAATTCTGCTCCCCCCAGGATCTGAAGGGCGGAGGGACCCCTTTCCCCTCTGCTAGTGGAAAAAAAGTGTTTTCAAGGCCGGCCCCTCCCCAAGCTGAGCCGACCACCTCCTTTGCCCTAGAAGGGAGCAGGGGACAAGCAGACAAAGGCTCTCAGCCACCCCCAAGTGCCCACCGTAGCCATCGGCTGCTTTCGGGCAGAGGACCCAGGCTGCCAGGGCCTGGCTGCAGGGAGCTGGGCTGGACATGCATCCCTCTGGGGAGGGAGGGCTGAGGCCCTGAGGAACTCCCCAGCCAGGCTGAGAATGGGCCCTGAGAGCAGGTGGATGGTGGCGTCAGAGGCAGAGGTGAAGGCAGCATGTGCTACCTGGGGTGTGGGGAGGGGAGCTTCTCCCTCATCCTCCAGGCCACCCCCAGCAGGGGGTGAGGGAAGGGCATCGCCGAGTGCTGCTGGCCCTGCACAGAAGCATGAGTCATCTGTTCCAGGTCAGCAAACATCCGCCTGCAAAGGCTGCCCCTTACAGGGCGTGGGGTGCAAACACCCCGCCCCACTGACTTCCTAGAGGGCTGTACTGGCCTGCCCTAGGAGGGTCGATCATGCAGCAGGTTGTCCCCAAAGCCAGCCTATCCAAGGTGCAACCCCCCACCTTCCTGGGCTCAGGTGTCCTGGGGGCCGTGACCACTGGGGCCCCTTCAGGGGGAGCAGTTGCCCCCACAGGCTAGAGCTAGTGCGGCCCCTGCCTCTCCTTTTCCCCCAGAGTAATCGGCGTCCCTCCCTTGCCCTGGACCTTGCCCAGGGCCACCTGAGTCCGCCCCGTGGCACTCCCTACATCGACTCTCTGGAAGGAGGGCGGGGCAGCGTGCCCAGCTGGCCAAGGGGCAGTCCTGCTGCTCTCTGGGGCCTGACAGTCTCAGGACTCCCCCACCCCTGCCAGGGTGAAGAGGGGCACTTTATCTGGTATAAGCAGATGCTCGTTATGAGCTTGTCCTTCCTGCAGTCTCCCTTTGGCAGGGACAGACACACAGACACCCGTTTTATCTCCCTCCGTCCTCACGCTGAAGGCGGCACAGTGAACACACCGTGGGGCACCTTGCCTTTCATTCACGATGCGCCCCACGTCCTACACACCTGTGCCCTACACCCCCCCCCACAGATCTTTGTGGAACTTTCGCTGCTGCCTGGTGCCCCGGGTGCCCTTGCCCTGCTGCTCAGTTAGCTGGCCCCTCAGCAGTGACGACTTGATCCCGCCTTTAGCTATGACACCGGTGCCACCGCCATGAGCTGCATACACCCCAAGCTGACTCACGAACAGGTGCACCTGTGGCACGGGGCTCTCGAAGTGGGGAGGCTGGGTCTGAGGTTGAGTAAGGTCCACAGCGAGGAGAGAAGGCACCTCCAGGTTGCCCTCCTGCACCCCCACCGGCAGCCGCGCCTTCCGTTCGCACCCGCCTTGCCCTCGGTGGATGCCCCCTGATTCCTGGGCTCTGCAGGACGCGAAACAGAACTTCGATACTGCTTTAATGTGCATCTCCGATCATGCACACCTTTCTCTGTGTTTGTCTTTTTTTCCCGTGGGTTTTTTTCTGTGAGTGATCTATGCCTATCCTGTGCTCCTTTCCATTTGTGTCTTCCTTTCATAGTCCCGGGAGCCTTTTGTAGACTGGGGAGCTAGACCTGTGCGACATGGGTTGCAAGTATTTTCTCCTAGTGTATACTTTGTGTTGTGACTTTGCTTAGACTGATTTTTGCCTTACGTCTTTCTTATGTGTCTGGGTTTTGAACTGGGATTTAAAAACATTTTTCCCACTTGGAAATTTTAAAGGGAGACACTCGTCTTTCACAAATATTTTTAATGGTTTTCTAAATTTCATTTTTTTTTATTGCAGTAAAAGATACATAATCTAAAATTTACCGTTTTAACCACTTCTAAGCGCACGGTTGAGGGGCACGCATACGCCCCCAGGGCTGTGAAAGCATCCACCACCCATTTCCAGAACGTTCTTATCATGCCCGGTTTCTTGTTAAAAGCATTAAGTCTTAGATCCAGCTGCGGTGTGCAGTGCTACCGTGTGGTGTGGACAGACTGGGCACAGCCGCGCCTTTTGTAAAGGGTCGTCACATTGTTCCATCGTCACTTACTGAGGAGACCATCCTCGTTCTGTTTTACCGAGACCATTTTAGAGTTGGGGAAAGTGAGATCAGGAGTGCGTGCCCTGCCCCAGGTCCCAACACCCAGCGTCCTGCTCTTCCCACCTTCTGGGATCTGAAGGGAAGTTACTGTGAGTGTTCTTAAAACATAATTAATATAAATTAGCTAACATAAAAGTCCGCAGTCCAGTTGGGGGGAAGAGGATACTCATGAGAAACCAAACCGCACCCAGCGTCAGGGAGCCCCGACGAGAGGCCATGGAGCGATGGCTCCAGCTTTGCCTCCGAGGACAGGGGGTGTGGGGAGAAGACGCTTTCCCATGCCAGGGGAGGTTGGGGGGGAGTCAACCCCTGGAGACAGGGGCTGGTCTCGCTCTGGTATTCCTGAAGAGGCCGTCAGCACACACTGAGCGCCTGGTTGTCGCCCAAGGCCGAGTGCACCCAATGAGAACAAGGTCGCTCAGAAAGAGGTCTGCTTCTGTGGACTGAGAAGCCACGGGCTGCTTCCTGGCAGTTTCTTCTGTTTGTTTCCCAGGATCCCCCTCCCCCCTGCCAGGTGCCGGGTGGGCCTATGGGCACCCCTCAGCAGGTGCAGCTGTGCCCACGGGAGGCCAGCTGTCACCCCCAGAACCTTAGAGCATTTCCTCTTTCGTCCACACTCGGCCTCCCATCCAGGTGCTGGGGACAAGAGGGCAGCGCTGGTGGGCTGGTATGTGACTTGGGATGTGTCAAAAGTTCCCACGTAACAGAAGGAAAACCAACCAATCACTCAAGTAGGACTTACTTAGTTTATCGTGCATACACCAAAAAGACATTTGGCAAACCAGGAGCATTCCGACCGGAACATGGCATGGGGCTCAGGGCAGCCAGGAGCACCCCCGCCAGAACACAGGGCTCAGGGGAACCGGGAGCACTCCCGCCGGAACATGGGGTGTGGCTCTGGGGTCACACAGCACGTGAGAGCACAGTGAGTGTTTTGTTCACCGTGATTGGTTATCACGTCAGAAGTTTCCTAAATGACAGGGACCTGGGTAGCGGTTCTTTCCCAACAACCTCGGGAAGCAGTTTCGGTTTTGCTTCTGATTTTCAGAAGCACAAGCAGGGCATGACCTAGGGTCAACTTAGCCTTGCAAAATAAGCTCAGTGAAGCCTTCTGTGACTAAACTGGGACTTTTCAAGGTTGGTCTGTTTTGGGTTTTAACAGTTCACCCCTGTTGGTGATTGTCAGTGGGCTTCTCTTGTCTTCGCTAGCTGAGTCTTCAGGCTGGAGGGTCTTGTTGAGACCGTCTTCATTGTTTCTGTGGCTCTTGTTGACTTCATCCAGGTCTCTGGTCCTTGTGGGCTCCGTTCAGCACATGGGTGGCTGACCACCAGCATTTAAACCCTGGAGAGTGTGTGACATGCTGGGGAGGCCGGTATGATGACAGTAAGGAGGACGATAGCCAGGATCGAAAAGTCCCTGGGAGCAGAGGTTCACAGGAACCAACATGTCACCAATCACATATGTTAAATGGGTTGCAGTTGTCTGGAGTTCTTTACAAAGGTGTGAACGAGGAGTTAGCAATCCCACTGCCTCACCACTGAGTAGGACAGGGAGAACTTGAGGGCACTGCTCTTCATCGGCCAATGTTTTAGATGGGCTTCCACCAAATCAGGTCTCGATACGATGTGAGCAATCAGGTAATTTAATGATAGATGCATCTATGGAAACACAGGAAAAACAAAGGTTAGCACTTCAAGCAAATTATAAATTAGTTTCTGAGTTTGGAGAGCAGCCAGCTGAGTTTCTAGATGTTGGGTTTGGAGCATCTTCAGATGGGGTGACAGCAGGCCGTGGTGATCTGACCCATCTTCCTGGATTGCAGTGCGAATGTCCCCGGTGATCTTTCTAAGAGGCCACATAGCAGCAGGCATGGAGACTGTTCTCACACGAGCTGTTGTGGTGACTTCTCTGAGGTTGACATCAAGATGTCAAGCTTTCGCTCACATAGTTCTGGGACGGTTTTAGTTTCATATTGATTCTAAATCAGGAGAGTGGGAGAGCTGGAGATGATAGCTTGGAGCATTCTAGCCAAATTTTCGAGGAAACTGGAATTCAGGATCTAGTCCCGTCTACAGCTATAAAACAAAACCTCCAAGATAAGAAACAGCACTAGAATCTGGTATTCACAAAGATTGTTATTATTGAAACATATTTTTTTCTCTCTATGATCATCCCCCATTTCTATCAAAACTAACCATTGTAAGACTAATTTGTTTGCAAATTAAGACTAGTTTCAATACACTCAGTCCAATTATTTATACAAGTGCACAAGAATAGTGATTGATCATATAGGTGCTTTTAAGTCTGCTTTGCTGGAGCTTTTCACAAGGAAACTCAGCCTGGACTTTAAAGAACCTCTCCAGGCCAGAAAGCCAAGCCAGTTGTGTCCTGCTCTTGGGAGAACAGAGTCTTATTGCACCAATGCCAACACACATATTGTCATGAAAAATAAGTATTTAATAAGAGTTTCTGAATTCTGGAGGATCAGTTAGGGGAAAAAAAGAAACAGGTTCCAACCTCTGTTGCAGAGATCCACTTCACCAAATTGTACATCATAGATAGCTTAAGATAGAGGAGAAAAGGGGTCCTTTACACCTGGAAAACAAGACATGAAAGAAACAGCAATGCTATCATCAAGGTCATCCAAATTACAGTCATCTCCATCGGTTTGTTCCATGTTTTGTAATTAATTCTTGCTTTGCTTCATCTCGGGGTAGTGGCTTTATGAATCAATCAGTTTTCCATTAAAATTTTAGAAATTCGTGCTCAGTTCAGTGCTATGGTCTTGAGGTTATCAGAAGAGCTTCATTCTAGAGTGCTTGTCGGGATTGTTCCTGGGAATGTTTTTGAAAAAGAAGCATTTTTGCAGGAACGTTTTTGCAAAAGCATCAGAGCAAAACAACAAGTGTCTGTAAATGGCAAAAAGACTTAAAATGGTCATGGTTAAAGATGTGTGAGAGTTCGTTATAATGCCATCGACAAGAAAGTTCAGTTATTTCTGTGGCACACATTTTATTTTTTTAATTATTTTTTTAAAGATTTTATTTATTCATTTGACAGAGAGAGAGAGAGATTACAAGTAGGCAGAGAGGCAGGCGGAGAGAGAGGAGAGAGGGGGAAGCAGGCTCCCTGCTGAGCAGAGAGCCCGACGTGGGCCTCGATCCCAGGACCCTGGGATCATGACCTGAGCCAAAGGCAGTGACTTTAACCCACTGAGCCACCCAGGCGCCCTGTGGCACACATTTTAAAACAATAACTAGGATCATGACTGATAAATTATAGTAGGACATGTCAGGTTTTTAAGAATCTCAAAAAAATTCTGAAATGCGTATATTCTTAACATATATTCACACAAATGTAAGCTGAAGAAAGTTTATCTTCACTTCTTATTTGACAATGCTTCTCATATAATGTAACATATCAAATAAGCCTAATTAGTTCCACATTTCTCTGTTATAAGAAGAGAGAACAAATCTTTTGAGGGAGTCCAGGGACCCTTTTTAAAATCCCAAAGTTCGTTTGAGGTCAAAAAGACTTCATTTAGAATATGGTTTTTGTGGGATGCCTGGGTGGCTCAGTCCAGTAAGCATCTGCCTTTGGCACGGATCATGATCCCAGAGTCCTGGGATCGAGCCCTATGTCGCGCTCCCTGCTCAGTCATCCATTGATACCAAAGTGACAAAAATTTCAAAGGTAAATACAGAAAGTTACTAAGTTGCAAAAATGACCTTAGTTCTTTTAATAGAAAAGACTCAGTTGTTTTTATAGGTAATCAAAGACTTGGTAAAGACAATGTGAAGCACAGGAAAATTATATTCCTAAAATACAGAACCTCTGTTTCATAGACAGATTACATTAAAAGTAAAGAAACCTGTGTTTAAAATTTCTGATTGGAGCAGACGGATAACTGAAAAGAAAATTTTGTGATTTTAACTGAGCAAAAACCAAATTCTAACTTTGTACCAGTGTACTTTTGATATTAAAAAGTGGCCCCATGCCCAACATGGGACTTGAACTCATGACCCTGAGATTAAGAGTTGCTCGTTCTAGTAACTGAGCCAGGCAGGCACCCCCTAAAATTCTTTTTTTTTTTTAAGTTAAATAAATCCAATCGTAGTCTGCTTGACCACACATTAAATTGCTTTTTCGAGATCTTTCCCCACAAACTTCTTGCAACTTTCTATATCCATTTAGGCTTTTCCTATATTTTCCCTGTCTTATTCCAGAATAATCATTTTTCTGTAAGACAAAGTTACTTTCTTTTTCCCTTACCAACTCCCACCAAAACCAAAACCCAGAACAAAACAATAACAACAAAAACCCATGTCTTTTATACCTTTTCCTGTTCAAAAACACATTCGTAGACAATGGGATGCATCCTTTATTGTCATGCCGAAGCTGATAAAAGACAGGACTCCAAAACACAGCTCCAAAAGGGTCCTTACAGGATGAAAAATAAAAAATGTTTCACAAAACCCCTTTGGCCATCTGGGCATGTATGCACATTGAAGTTGCAGAGCTTGGAACACCAGAGAGCAGAACTCAGATCTGAAAGACTCACCTGGAAACCTCAGGGTTGGTGAGAAAGCACTGAGCTTTGTGGGCTTTGTGGGTGCCAGGGCCTGTCTGCACAGTAGCCTCAGAGTATTGTGTGTGTGTGGGGGAGGGTGTCCTTTTTTGGGGGGGATCCCACTTCTGACACCATGAAATGTCAAAAGTTCTCACATAACAGAAAGAAAACCAACGAATCACTCAAGTAGGACTTACTAAGTTTATTGTGGACACACCAAAAAGACACCTGACAAACCAGGAGCACTCCCACCAGAACACGGGGTGGGGCTCAGGGGAGCTGGGAGCACTCGCACCAGAACATGGGGCTCAGGGGAGCCAGGAACACTCCCTCCAGAACACGGGGCACGGCTCTGGGGTCATATAGCACCTTCCATGGTGAGAGCTCAATGAGTGTTTTGTTCGCTGTGATTGGTTATCATGTCAGAAGTTTCCTAAATGACAGGGACCTGGGTCATGGTTCTCTCCCAACAACCTCAGGAAGCAGTTTCAGTTTTGCTTATGATTTTCAGAAGCACAAGCAGGGGATGACCTGGGTCAACTTAAGCCTTGCAAAATAAGCTTAATGAAGCTTTCTATGACTAAACTGATTTTGTCTGTTCAGGGACTTTTCCAGGTTAGTCTCTGTTTGTTTTGGATTTTAACAGAGGGGGCCTCTCCCCAGCTTTGTTCTCCACCTGGGACAGGACCAGGCTGCTCCCTTTTGGAACCAGAGGCACTGTTCTGGGCCTGCCTTTGCAACCATCAGCTGGGGTTCAGCTGGGCACTGTTCCCCAGGCTCCCGGGACCTTGGAGCCCTTCATGCTGAGGCCCTGGGCCAAAGCTCCTTATCACTGTGCCTATAGAAGAGAAATAATTCTCTTTATCCACTTCTTTTTTTTTTTAAAGATTTTATTTATTTGTTCAAGAGAGAGAGCACAAGCAGAGTGAAGAATAGAAAGAGAGGGAGAAGCAGACTCCCCACTGAGCAGGGAGCCCAATAAGGGACTGGATCCCAGTCACCCCAGGATCATGACCTGAATGGAAGGCAGACGCTTGACCAACTGAGCCACCCAGAAGTCCCTCTTTACCCACTTCTTGATCAACAGAGGGAAATCAAAGGACAGATGGGGATGTCCCTGGTAGGGGCAATGCCAGCTGCCCTTTCCTCACTCGTGGGGCCCCTGGCCCTGGGACAGGGAGGTATGCCCTGCAGCGCATCTGCTCCTCTCTGGACAGCGCACTGTCCCGAACTCCCTGGTGTTCGGGACACCCAGCTGGACACCCCTGGTGGAAACCCTTGTCCCCAGGCTCGCATTGGGACCACTCCTGGGTACGGCAAGTTCTCCTGAGGGCTCCATGGGTATGAGGGAATGCGCCGTCGGGGAAGTGGGGCTCCAGAGGAAAGCAACGCGGCCAGGGCGCGGTGTGGTGGGAAATGGGGGTGCCCCCGGGTGGGCTCACTCAGCGGGGGCGACTGAAATCACGGGGGGCGCACGACACCTGCGGGCACAGGTGCAGCCACCAGCCTAGCACAGGCGGGGCGGCGGCGCGGCGGGGCGGGGGCTCGGCGGACAAGGGGAGGGGCCCAGCGGTGGGCGGGGCCAGGGGCGGGGCGGCAGACTTTAGCTGAGTTCCATAACTTTGAAGTGATATATTTTCCTTACCATTTAGTTCGGAATTTTTCTAATTTCATTCTGATTTTTTATTTAGCCAGGAGTTATTTAGAAGTATGACATATCCATGTATTTGTGGATTCACTAGTTATCTGTTATTTATTTCTAGCTTAATTTCTTCATAGCAAACATTCTCTATGATTGTAATATTTGATATTTTAT
>LNAC01000028.1:6275888-6287212 GCA_002007465.1 Ailurus styani | reverse complement strand
GGGGGGGTGTCTCATGCCGGGGGTGTCGGGAGGTATGGAGGGAGGGTCCGCAGGAGGTTCACGGCCCTGCAGCCTGGACGGCGGGGGCTCGGGGCTCCGTCTTCCACCCCTTCCTCCTGAGAGTGGCCTGCCGCCATCCTCCGGCCGCTGCAGGAGCCCCCTCCCTGCCCTGAGCTCTGGTGCCACAGGAGGAACCATTTGTCCGTGGGGACGAAAAGCACCGTGACCTTGCTTTAGCCTTACCCTAGACCTGCGGAGGGAGGGAGGGAGGGAGGGCTGCCCGAAGGGCAGTATGCGCGTGCACGAGTTCTCGGGGTCGCGCCTGCCATTGCACCAGTTGCTCAGCAGTGCCGGGGCCTTGGGGGAACCGCTCGTGGGGGGCGGTGGGGGGGCTCCGGGGTCCACGCGGCAGAGTTGCAGGGACGTTGGGAACTGTCCCTCTGTCCGAGTGACTCCAGGGAGCGCCCTGCCGAGAAGCAGCCGCTACTGGGCAGGGAAGGTGGAGCCCTGTGCTGGGAGGGTTGGCAGGGCCTGGGTTGGACGTGCGGAGGTTCTGTGTGGAGTGGGGTGAGGTGAGCAGGGGGCTCAGGACTGGGCTGTGGCTCTGCTGGAGGTGATGGGCGGGGCCTGAGGGTGAGGAGGGTGTGGTGACAGGGGCGGCAACATGGCAGGCAGCTGGGCCTGCCTCCTGGGGGCACCTGAGTGGTCTCTTGGTGCAGAGGACAGGGGGACACAGCCACCATGGTGCTTAATCCTCGCCTGGAACCTTTACTTGCTCTTTCTGGCACCTGGAGCCCCATGATCTGGGTGACCCTCGCTGGGGCTTCCCACCCCTGCAAGCCTCGATCAGTCGGATTTCCCGGCTTCTGTGTGCTGAGCTTGGACTGCCCCACCCAGGCCCTGCTGGAGAGAAGCCAGGGTTGCAGGGGGCCTAGGGGTGGGCAGTGAACTCAAGCTCCTGGCCTCCTCTTGGCCCTGCAGCCCACCACCAAGGGAGACCCCCAGCAAGCCACAGGCACCCTGCCCAGGAAGAGGAAGGTCGGCAGGGCAGATGGCCCCAAGGGCTGCATCGTCGT
The DNA here is from genome assembly GCA_002007465.1 of Ailurus styani. Classification (NCBI taxonomy): domain Eukaryota; kingdom Metazoa; phylum Chordata; class Mammalia; order Carnivora; family Ailuridae; genus Ailurus; species Ailurus styani. The sequence continues at coordinate 6,286,136 of LNAC01000028.1, read as the reverse complement.
CCTGCGTCTGCTGTCAGGAGTGACCAGTGAAGGTCGGGGGCCCCTGCCGCATCGCGTGCAGCCTTGGCCTTGTCCTGGGGGAAGGTGAAGGGTCTGGGTGTGCTGGATCCTTATGGAGCAAAAGGCCCAGTGTGTTTAAAAAAAAAAAAAAAAAAAAAAAAAGCTGTTGATACCATAGCCATGGTAGGTAATCCACATTGGATATCAATAAGGACCATGGGGAAATATTTAAAAGAGAGAAAGTATATATATATATAAAATTATATACACATTTTATCGTACAGATTTTTCGTAATTTTCCTGTTTTTACTGTAAATCCGTAATAGAGCAGAGCTGCAGTTGGGGTTAGGGTGGGGGTGGGAGCTGGTTGGCTCCGTCCCCTGGCTCTGGGGAGGGAGACCTGGGCTGCTGCCCTCTGCTTGTACCCGCCGCACTCGGAGCACCGAGGCCCCACGTGGGGGGACCCGGGACCGGGAAGGAAGACCAGAGCCTTCTAGTGCTCTGCTCTTCAGCTCACTGAGATTCCACTGTCACAGGTTTAACGTATGGATGTTTTTTATGTAAGAGAAACGTCAAGGGCCTCTGTCCCTGGGGTCTGCCCCCTCCCCTCCGGGGCTTCAGACGCGCTGGTCCTTCCCGGGGGCGGGGCCTCCCGCTTCCTTGCCTCCGTCGCTCGGCTGCTCCATTTCAATATTTATTTTTGTGCTACTTTTACCGTGGTATAAGTTATTGAGAAGCGACCCCACGTCGTGGTCCTCGTCCGTATGACACGCGCCCCGCGCCTGCCCTGTCCCCTCACGGCCACCACCTAATTTATTGCTGTACATCTTTGCCGTGACGCTTTTGTACCTTTGCAATAAAGAGTTTTCTGGTTTCAGACCCGCCTGGTTGTGTGATTGGTGCTGGGAGGTTACATCTCTGAGTGCAGGGCACCGTTGGATGTGCAGGGCCGTGCCCCCCGATGTCCCAGCTCCCTCAACTAGGTCCTGCTCACCTGCTGCGAGGTCCATCGGGACGGCCACAGGGTGGGGACCAGGTCAGGCCGAATGGTGGCCCAGTTGCCGAGTGCCCCAGCCGCCCTGACCGGGAGCCCCCAGCCTTCAGACATAGCTTTCCTCTCCAGCTCAGACGCCCCTTTCCCCAGTGGTATGTGCCCCAATCTCAGGCCAGGTGCTGCCGCAGGTGGGGAGACTGGGCCTGGGGTGGAGAGCAAGGGCTCTAAAGGGCCTAAAGACCCTGCCAGGGCCTGGGCGCTCCTCACGGGCCTTCCCACCCCCGTCCCTAAGAGGAGCAGACATGTCAGCACTTGGCCACAGCCTCTGCAGGGGGGCGGGCTTGCAGGCAAGGTCTCGGGGTTTCCAAGACCCGCCAGCCCTCCTGCCTCACCTCTGCCTGAGCTGAGGGGACCGCTCCCTCCCTCATTGTCACTGTCAGCTGCTCTCGGGGGCGGGGGTATCCTTGGGGGGCCTGTTCTCTCCCCTTCCAGTCCGCCGGCTCTCTTCTGTGAAATGGGTGGGGAGTGGAGTGTGCCAGCCCCTTGGGATCACCGTGGTGGGCTGCCACGAAGCCAGATCTCCCCAAAGCCAGGCCCACTCCCCCTGCAAGAGCCCTGCCCGGCGGCCCAGTGACTGGAGCTGGAGGACGCCCGGACCCCAGCCCTGGCAGGGCCCCTGGGAAGTTGGTGAAGGCTCTGGCTCTGCCCAGCCCAGCTGTCCGGCACTCTCAGGACTGCCTTCTTTGGGGTGGATTGCTGGGGCCATTTCCCAGATGAGAGTGCTGAGGCCAGGACAGCCCCGTGCAGTGGGGCCCAGAACTGGGAGCTCACTTTGTCATCATAGATGGCAAGACGTGCCAACCCCCCCTCCTCGAAAGCGCCCATGCTCCCCCACAGGAGGGCGAGGCGGGGGGTGGGGCGCAACTGTGACCCACCTGCAGGGGGAGGGGCGCGGCCTGACTTGGTTGCATCAGGAGAAGCCGGGCTTTGTCCCACAGAGATGTCTGTGAGGCCGTACGAGGGTGACAGCTGCCTCCCTCTGTGGGGCTAGTCTGCCTCTTGCTGGTTCTGTGACCTCGGGCCAAGGCTCAAGCTCTCTGGGCCTTGGGCCCCTTTCCTGGGGTTGTCGTGAGGATTCCGTGCATGTTGGGGTCTGGGCCCGGCCCTCAGCACGCCATGGACACAGCCCGCGGGCTGACAGGGCCATCCCCAATGCACAGGCCTGGCCTGCAGGCACCCCCACAGCCGGGAGCCCGCACTGAGTGTGGTCACTGGAAGTGGGTCCTGGCCCACATATACTGTGCACACGGTTTAGGCAACTGGGGCCCTAAGGGGGTGACCCTCCCCGGGCGGGGCCTGCAGGGCCGCACCTCCCCCCTTCGCTCCCAGCGGGGCTGGCACCAGGCCCCCCTGCGTCCTCCAGACAACCTTCTGCCGTGGTCGTTCCCAAAGCTGCTGACTGAGCGGGGCAGGGCCGGAGCACGTCCCACCGTGGTCCACCAGCTGGGAGGGTGTGATAAGGTGGGTGGGGGGCTCCAGCGGGGCTGCAGGGGGCGGCGTGGCTTATCTCACCCGGCAGCCCGGCGGGGCCCTCAGAAAGGCTGCGTCGTGTCTGCAGGCCTAGGGAGCAGGGAGGCCGCGGGGCAGTCTTACTCTGGCTGGGACACTGCTGGTCAGTTCCTGCCGGGCCACATCTCTCCGGACCCTCGGCACCTTTCCCCGGTGACGGGTGTGGGTGGCTGGGGGGGGTGGAGGTGGGCACTGGGTGGTACCCACCAGGCCTTCTTGCCTGCTGCTCTGGCCTGGCCAGCCAGCCCTGGCTCCACACACCCGCGGGCTCTCAGGCACACAGGCCCTGCCCTCCGGCCCTCCAAGAGGTCTGCCTGCTTTCAGCCCCTCTCGCGGGCCCCTCACAGCTTCTGGAGGGCAGGGCGTGTGTCTCCCCGGGCACCGGCCTGGCACATGGGAGAGAACGGGGGAAGGCAGGCTGAAGCTGGGAGCTCCGTCAGCACCCGTGCTCTGTCTGGGCCTGCGTCATCCGTGGCCTTCTTGGACCCGCTGCGGGCAGGGCTGGCTGGAGCCCCATCTTACGGAGGAAGCTGAGCTCCCAAGGGAAGGGGAGTGCTCCGGGTCTCCCGCGGGCACGGTCTTCGGTCTACCTCTGAGCTCTGTGCCCTGCTCGGCTCTGAGCAGTGCCCGGACCCTTCCCCCAACAGCAAGACTTGGCACCGTGGGGCTCGTCTGACCACCCCGCTGCAGGCCGCTCCTCCGGGACTGACCCCGCGGGAACAGAGGCCGCCGGAGTCACTAGAAAACCGAGGTGTTTATGTATAAATAAGTGTGAGTCATCTGTAAGCCACTCGTGCCCTGCGGGCTGCTCAGGACCAAGTCTCCGTGCAGGTGGCCTCAGGCACCTCCCGGACCGTGTCAGGCACGTCGGGGTGGGGGCTTCCCAGGAGTCTCCTCACCTGGAGGGGCAGCGCGGCGGCTTGGCAAGGCCCAGCTGAGGCCCCGCCGTCCCGCCTGTCTGCACCCGCAGCTCCCGCGTTTGTGGGGCAGCTGCTCGCTCTCCGGAGGCTGCCCTCCCCTGCAGGGGCCAAGCCGGGAGTCTGTCTGTCCAGCGTGGCCCTGCTGGCGCCCGCCTCACAGCAGCCCCCTGAGCGGACGGCCGGGGGAGCCCAGCGGGTCCCAGGCTCATCAGATAAGTTTGGATGTCCCCTCCCAGGGCCCAGGGCCTACCGGGGGGAGGCAGGCTGGGTGGTGGCCCTGCAGGCCCGGTAGAAGATGGGGCTTCCCCTCTGGTGAGAGGGCTGGGGGTGAGGGGTTCTGTGCTTGGCCAAAGACCTGGGAAGTCGGGTCACAGCCAGGTGACTGGTGACCCGTGGCCCTCCTACAGCTCCTCCGAGGGGATCAGCATCCGCTTCTCCACGTTCCGACTCTTCCTGACCCCCCCGGGGCCGCCTGCCGCACTGGGGTGGGCACCGGGGCTCGGGGCCTCATGTGTGGCCTGCTGGGTGTAGTGTTGGTAGGCGGGCGAGAAGTTGTGGACGGCGTCCTGCACGATGTCCTGTGGGCTCATGGTCTCCTTGAGGCCGCTAGAGATGCTGTGCATGGGGGCCTCGGGGGCTGGGGGCAAATGGCACACGAGTGGGGTCAGGGAGCCCCGGGCCCGTCATGTCCAGCTCAGGCCCCAGCCCTGGGGACATGGCCCTGCTCCCCACCGGCCTCCTTGGCTACTCAGGGGGAGACTTCAGGACCTCTGAACCGCCACCTGGCTCCTCCCCGCCGGGCCTGTCCCAGCCCAGACTCCCCAGGGGCCACAGCGAGGGGCCACAGCGAGAGACCGCCTCGGCCGGCTCCTGCCTTCTCCCCAGCCCAGAGTGAGCCCTTCATGCTGTGGTCTCACCTGGCTGCTGGAGCAGGTGCAGGCCACCCCCGCCTGAACGGGTCATTCCCCGGGGATGGCGGGGCGCCTGGGTGTGGTGGGCAGGGCCCTCAGGCTCGGGAGGCGCCAAGCCCCCACTTGAAGACGTCCAGCCCAGCCCATCTCACTCAGAGCTCAGGGCCTGGGCCAGAAGTACATGTGGCCCCCCATCAGGGCTGGGGACCTCCTGAGGGGCTGTCTCCGTCTGTGGGGCTGAGATCCCCTGGGCCCATGTATGGGATGGGGCCAGAGATGTGGTGCGGAGGGTGCCCAGAGGAAGGTAGGGCTGGCTGCGCCCCTCCCCAGGCCCACCATCCATGTGCCCTCCCGCTCCCCCCTCGCCCCCCCGTGCGCAAGGCCCGGCAGGCACACCTGGTGAGTTCTCTTTCTTCTCTGCGTACACCTGACAGGTGAAAGCGTAGCGCAGGGCGATGGAGGCAAACAGCATCTCGATGCAGATGATGAAATTCTGGTAGCCAGCGGCCAGCGTGCCGGCCCCCACCTTGCTCCCGTCGATGACCTGGACCTCAGGGATGACCCCACACTTCTCTAGGATGGCCAGCAGCATCCCTGGGGGATGGTGACAGCTGCTTAGGCACCCACCCTGCACAGGCCTTGGGAGCTGCGTGGGGTCTGTAGGGAAGGACGAGGTTCGGGCCCTGCAGAGGCTCCCCTGGGCAGCCCTGAGACATGCCATCCCCGTGGTCCTGTTCACGGAGGGAGAGGCTGACATCCAGGGGTGTGGGTACCTCCCAAGCCAGGGTCACGGCCCTGACCATGAGCATCTGGGAGCTCACCATGTGTGTGCCCCGGCCTCCCGATCCCAGAGCTGGGCCTCGCCTCTAGCCCAACCCCTCACTGTCTGGTGGTTACCCTCCCCTGCAGGGTGGTGTCCGGGAGCGCCCCCAGCCTGGCCCCGGGCCTCTGCCGGGCCTCTCCACCCACAACGGTCAGACCCGCTGGACGGCGGACTCGCCATTCCCCCGGGCCAGGGGCTGCATGGCTTCCGGCTGAGGGGCCGGTGCTTCTGACCTGTGCTCCAGCCCGGGAAACTGAGGCCAGGCCTGAGGGCACGTGGGGAACTGGGGGCGCAGGTGGGATGGGGACAGGCTCTAGGCTCCTCCGCGGCCCCCACAGCCCACCCACCCTGCCAGAAAGAGAGGAAGATGATGGCCTTGATGGTGAAGAACTTGAGGATGGGCTCGAAGGGCTGCAGGAGCTCCCTGGTGGCGAAGTAGAAGAGGAACAGGGCGTAGAGAGCCAGGCTGACGGAGACGTTGTAGATGAGGGTGACATAGAGGTAGCCGCTGTGGACGCTGGGGCCAGAGCAGGGGCCGGGGGTCAGGGCGGGCCCTGCGCCCTGGGCCCTCCCCGCTGTCCCAGCCCAGGCCCTGACAGTGCCCCAGACCTGGACCATCCCTGCAGGACAGGAGGGCGGGCAGCTTCTGAGCGCAATGGCCAGGGAGCTGGTGGGAGTCCCCACTCAGCAGTGAGGACATTGCCCTTCTCCCTATGAAGCCCCCCACCATTCCTCTTCCCCCATCCACCTGGGCGAGGCCTGAAGGACCAGGCCTGTATACTGTGGACACACAGGTGGGCGTGTGCCAGTGCGAGAGCGCGTATGTGATGTGCATGTACCCGTGGGTGTGTTCACATGCACGTGTCAGCACTGTGTGCATGTGAGCTTGTGAGTAGGGGTGTGTGCGCATGAAAGCATGTGTGTGGCTGCTCACGTGTGCGTGTGTCTGTGCACCTGCTCATGTGCATGTGTGTGCACCTGCTTATGTGTGCGGGCTCGTGTGTGCGTGAGTGCATGCCTGTGAGCGTGTGCGTGTGTCTGTGCACCTGCTTATGTGCACGGGTTCGTGTGCACCTAAGTGTGTGCCTGTGAGCATGTGAGCATGTGTCTGTGCACCTGCTCGTGTGTGCGTGTGCACCTGGTGCGGGGCTCCTTCTGGGATGTCAGGGAGGTGCCGCCGAATGACTCCCTGGGCCTGAGTGCCTCAACTCCCCCCTTGCTCTCCTTCTGGTGGGCAGGCTGCAGTGCCGGGGCTGGGGGGGTGGAGCCCACGGCTGCTGAGGCTCCGTAGCCCTGGCAGACAGGGGCCCGCTCCTCTGGGTCTGTTTGCTGTGACCTCGCCCTGGCAGTCTCCCTGGAGCACACAGGAGGACTCGGCCCGGTGCTGAGCCCCCTCCCTGACCCGGGGCCCGCACCCCTCTCCTGCCGGGCCAACCCATCCCCTCCCAGCCCACACAGCAGCCTGGCCTTACTTGAAGTCCCCGTCGTGGTATTTGCCGAAGGCCTGCAGGACGATAGTGACCAAGGCCATGATGGGCTTCACGATGCAGAACTGCAGTGTGGCCTGGGGGCGGGGGGAAGCAAGGGGTGGTTGGTGGGGGTGGCTGGGACGGGCAGGGCAGGGCAGCCCCCCACTCCCCCACTCACCTGCTTGCAGAAGCGCAGGAAGCCGATGGAGTAGAACATGCCGTGCAGGCAGCAGGTGCCGTAGACACAACTGGACCTGGGGTGGGCGAATCCGTGAAGCAGGGCCCCCGGGAGGACCCGTCCCTAGCCTGGCACTGCTGCCCGGGGCGCGGAGGGGCCCCTGCAGGCTCTGGGGCGAGACGCTTACCGGATGGGCTTTCCCCGGATCTCTGCCATGATGGCGCTCTCGCCCCCCAGGTACTGGAAGCACAGGCTCAGGAAGCTGTAGATGACAAAGGCTGCAGGGCAGGGGGCCGGGGCGGGTGGCAGTGAGCCTGGGCTCCCTGAGGCCCCCTGCTCCCCTTCCCTCAGCTGCGGGACCACCCGCCATCCCTGCTGACCCCCGGCTGTCAGCAGTCCCTGTGGCAGCGAGGCCTCACCCCGTCGAGGGCCTCGTGTCCCTATGTCCAGGCCCTGGGCCAGCCCCACTGCAGGGCCCCCACCCTTGGCACCCCCGATCCCAACCATCAGAGTAGCTGACTTGGCCCTGGAGGCCGGGGTTCCCAGGCTGGCCCTGGAGGCCTCCCCGGGCCCTCCCTGGATCTCACAGGAGCCCGGAGCCAGGCGGTGGGCACTCACCTTCATAGCAGTCACGCACCGAGTCCAAATAGATGTAGTGCTGGTGGCCCCCCAGGAGGAGGAGGCTGAGCCAGGAGTCGAAGGCGTAGATGGGCACAATGAAGAGCAGGCGGATGATGTAGCGCTGTTCGTTGGGGACCGTGTAGGAGCGCAGGTGCAGGTAGATCTGGGCGGGCAGAGCAAGGGCAGGCTTGGGGGGCGATGGGCACACGCCGGCCCCCCGCCCCTGCTGTGCGAAGCAGCTGGCAGCGCTTCCCCGGTGCGGCCGGCCCTTCTTCCCGCACACTCTGCTGGGGAATGTGTGCACTTGCTCTTGTGTTCTTTCATTCTGGGAGAATTTCCCCGGGGGGGAGGGCACCCGTGGCCCCGGAGTTTGGCATCTCAGCATGCGGGGGCCTGCAAAGGGCTGACCCCCGGAGCCCTTCCCGGGATTTGCCCCGTGGAGCAGGTACATCGGGAAAGCAAGGGTCTGTGTACGAGGCCGTCTCTCGTAGCAAGGCAGGGAAAGACGCAGTGGGGCCGGGTGGGTCTCAGACACCCAGTGAAAGTGGCATCCCAAGATGCCCACGGGGGACCTGCTCTGCGATAACGGGGTGTGGAAGCATCAGAGGACAAAGCAGGAGCGAACCCACACGTGTGTGGGGAAACTGTAGTGGACACAAAAGGAAAGACGGCACTGTCCTGTCCCTGGATGGTAGGAAATATGGCTGATTATAGTTTGGAGACTTTTCTTGACTTTCCATGTCTTCTGTGGGGAGGCGGAAAAGCAGTGAGAGGATCTTGAAGAAGAAGAGGCGCCAGGGAGCCGAGCACACGGCACCTCTGGAAGGCTTCCTGGAGGAGGTGCCACTGAGCGCGGGTGGAGAGCGGGCCATGGCAGGGAAGGCCGTGTGTGGAGCCCCGCGTAAGCCCAGCTTCGTAGGGCACAATGCAGGGAGTGGCGGGGGCGGGCTGGCGCCCGGAACAGTCCCTTATCAGTCCCTCACTCCCCGGGCAGTGGGAGGAGCCCGACATGGGCAGCCATTAGGAGACACTGATTCAATCTTGGGGCTGGCACTGCCTGGCTGGGTGGCCTTAGCAGGCCCCCTCTGTCCTCTCCCACCTTGCCTTCTCGTCTTGAAACCTAGAGGTTGAGTCCCTCTCTGTCCTTGCAGGCTCTGGAAGGGCAGAGTCAGGCTGCCCTCCTGTCTTGGCAGGCCTGGGGGTGGGGACGGGGGCGGGGGCTGCAGCCCACGGAGTCCCGGTCTGCCCCATCTAGGGGGTGGGGCCCCAGGAGTCACAGACAGACACACGGAAGTGCAGGGGGTTAGGCTCACACAGAGGCGGCATCTGAGACCCCCACTCAGGACTCTGGGGCCTGCCCCTGCTGCTCCTGGCCCCCTAAGTTACAGCCTACCCCAGACCTAATCTGGGGGAGCACCACCGGGGAGAGGTGCGCCCACCACCCAAGTGCGCACCCACCACCCACCGGTTCAGTCTTCCTGGCCAGAGCCCCAGGAGCAGCTTGGTAAGACTCCGTGCCAGTCCTGCCTCCTCCAATCAGCCCTCCCGATGGCCCCTGCTGCTCTTGGCTGTACTGTGCTCCCCAGCCCCCCTCATACACTTGTGTCTACTTCTACTCTGGTTGTTTGAAGCCATACAGCAGGCGGCTCTCACTGAGAGGGGAGTCTGCTCACCCCTCCCTGCCCGCTAGCCTGCTGACTGCCCCTGCCCCAGGCTCACGCCCCCACTCATTCCCTCCCCATCTTGAAGGCCAGCCTTCCCTGGCTGCCCGCGCCCCCCAGGCTGAAGGCCAAGCTGTGCACTGACATTCAAGGTCCCTCTTCTGTGTCCCGAGTGCCCCTTGCCCAGACAGCCCCGTCCCTGGCCTGCCCCTCTCGCTCACCTCCCGTGGCCAGCGTGTCCTCCCGGGCTCCTTGGCCCACACTCTGGCTCCTCCCTCACTGCCGGGCCTGGCTATTCCCCCTCGGAGGGACTGCCTCATCTGCCCAGGGGTCCCTGCGTGGGGCTGGGGGCTTGTGGGGCTCAGGGCTGAGCACGTCACGTCTCGTCTACTTCCCTGAATCTGGTGCCGTCCTAGTCAAGCTCCGTCCCCGGCAGAGACCTCCCACCTTCAGCCCTGGCTCCCACACCCCCTCCCCTGCGCCTGTGCCCTAGCCTGATGCCGCCCCTGAGGGCCCTTCATGCACCGGGGCCTCTGGGGGCTGCCCTGAGCCCATGGCTTGAGGTCCCGGATCCCAGCACGACCAGCTAGGCCACGTCCCATGGACAGCAGGGTCCCAAGAGAGCTGCAAAAGGGAGGGCCTACCTGGTGACAGGTGAGCACCAGGGCAGTCCACACGAAGACCCCAGAGATGCCACGGGCCAATGCGGTGGTGAGGAAGAGGCGGGAGGCACCCTGGGAGCTGTTCCCCACGGGGTCCATCTGTGGCCCGGTGGGCACGGAGGACGCAGAGGGCACGGTGGGCATGGCAGGCGGGGGGCTGGGCTCTGACCAGGTTGCTGATGCCAGGGGGCCGCGGGCTGTTCCCAGGAGCCCTGAGGCATTAGTCATCTGCAGAGGTGAGGGAGGACACGGGGAGGAGTGAGGGCAAAGGTGCGCCCAGGCAGCTGCCAGCAACCCCAGGGCCAGCCCCGGGAGGCGGGAGTGGGGGCAGGGTGGGAGGGCTCCTGCAGGCCACCGACAGGCCACAGCTCCCCTGGGCGCCCCTCCCCGTCCCTTCTGTGCGGTTTGAGCCTGACCGTCCTGCCCGCCCCCTAACTCGG
>LNAC01000028.1:6232562-6274275 GCA_002007465.1 Ailurus styani | reverse complement strand
CCCCCCCCCGCCCCCCCGCCCCTGCTGTGCGAAGCAGCTGGCAGCGCTTCCCCGGTGCGGCCGGCCCTTCTTCCCGCACACTCTGCTGGGGAATGTGTGCACTTGCTCTTGTGTTCTTTCATTCTGGGAGAATTTCCCCGGGGGGGAGGGCACCCGTGGCCCCGGAGTTTGGCATCTCAGCATGCGGGGGCCTGCAAAGGGCTGACCCCCGGAGCCCTTCCCGGGATTTGCCCCGTGGAGCAGGTACATCGGGAAAGCAAGGGTCTGTGTACGAGGCCGTCTCTCGTAGCAAGGCAGGGAAAGACGCAGTGGGGCCGGGTGGGTCTCAGACACCCAGTGAAAGTGGCATCCCAAGATGCCCACGGGGGACCTGCTCTGCGATAACGGGGTGTGGAAGCATCAGAGGACAAAGCAGGAGCGAACCCACACGTGTGTGGGGAAACTGTAGTGGACACAAAAGGAAAGACGGCACTGTCCTGTCCCTGGATGGTAGGAAATATGGCTGATTATAGTTTGGAGACTTTTCTTGACTTTCCATGTCTTCTGTGGGGAGGCGGAAAAGCAGTGAGAGGATCTTGAAGAAGAAGAGGCGCCAGGGAGCCGAGCACACGGCACCTCTGGAAGGCTTCCTGGAGGAGGTGCCACTGAGCGCGGGTGGAGAGCGGGCCATGGCAGGGAAGGCCGTGTGTGGAGCCCCGCGTGCCCAGCTTCGTAGGGCACAATGCAGGGAGTGGCGGGGGCGGGCTGGCGCCCGGAACAGTCCCTTATCAGTCCCTCACTCCCCGGGCAGTGGGAGGAGCCCGACATGGGCAGCCATTAGGAGACACTGATTCAATCTTGGGGCTGGCACTGCCTGGCTGGGTGGCCTTAGCAGGCCCCCTCTGTCCTCTCCCACCTTGCCTTCTCGTCTTGAAACCTAGAGGTTGAGTCCCTCTCTGTCCTTGCAGGCTCTGGAAGGGCAGAGTCAGGCTGCCCTCCTGTCTTGGCAGGCCTGGGGGTGGGGACGGGGGCGGGGGCTGCAGCCCACGGAGTCCCGGTCTGCCCCATCTAGGGGGTGGGGCCCCAGGAGTCACAGACAGACACACGGAAGTGCAGGGGGTTAGGCTCACACAGAGGCGGCATCTGAGACCCCCACTCAGGACTCTGGGGCCTGCCCCTGCTGCTCCTGGCCCCCTAAGTTACAGCCTACCCCAGACCTAATCTGGGGGAGCACCACCGGGGAGAGGTGCGCCCACCACCCAAGTGCGCACCCACCACCCACCGGTTCAGTCTTCCTGGCCAGAGCCCCAGGAGCAGCTTGGTAAGACTCCGTGCCAGTCCTGCCTCCTCCAATCAGCCCTCCCGATGGCCCCTGCTGCTCTTGGCTGTACTGTGCTCCCCAGCCCCCCTCATACACTTGTGTCTACTTCTACTCTGGTTGTTTGAAGCCATACAGCAGGCGGCTCTCACTGAGAGGGGAGTCTGCTCACCCCTCCCTGCCCGCTAGCCTGCTGACTGCCCCTGCCCCAGGCTCACGCCCCCACTCATTCCCTCCCCATCTTGAAGGCCAGCCTTCCCTGGCTGCCCGCGCCCCCCAGGCTGAAGGCCAAGCTGTGCACTGACATTCAAGGTCCCTCTTCTGTGTCCCGAGTGCCCCTTGCCCAGACAGCCCCGTCCCTGGCCTGCCCCTCTCGCTCACCTCCCGTGGCCAGCGTGTCCTCCCGGGCTCCTTGGCCCACACTCTGGCTCCTCCCTCACTGCCGGGCCTGGCTATTCCCCCTCGGAGGGACTGCCTCATCTGCCCAGGGGTCCCTGCGTGGGGCTGGGGGCTTGTGGGGCTCAGGGCTGAGCACGTCACGTCTCGTCTACTTCCCTGAATCTGGTGCCGTCCTAGTCAAGCTCCGTCCCCGGCAGAGACCTCCCACCTTCAGCCCTGGCTCCCACACCCCCTCCCCTGCGCCTGTGCCCTAGCCTGATGCCGCCCCTGAGGGCCCTTCATGCACCGGGGCCTCTGGGGGCTGCCCTGAGCCCATGGCTTGAGGTCCCGGATCCCAGCACGACCAGCTAGGCCACGTCCCATGGACAGCAGGGTCCCAAGAGAGCTGCAAAAGGGAGGGCCTACCTGGTGACAGGTGAGCACCAGGGCAGTCCACACGAAGACCCCAGAGATGCCACGGGCCAATGCGGTGGTGAGGAAGAGGCGGGAGGCACCCTGGGAGCTGTTCCCCACGGGGTCCATCTGTGGCCCGGTGGGCACGGAGGACGCAGAGGGCACGGTGGGCATGGCAGGCGGGGGGCTGGGCTCTGACCAGGTTGCTGATGCCAGGGGGCCGCGGGCTGTTCCCAGGAGCCCTGAGGCATTAGTCATCTGCAGAGGTGAGGGAGGACACGGGGAGGAGTGAGGGCAAAGGTGCGCCCAGGCAGCTGCCAGCAACCCCAGGGCCAGCCCCGGGAGGCGGGAGTGGGGGCAGGGTGGGAGGGCTCCTGCAGGCCACCGACAGGCCACAGCTCCCCTGGGCGCCCCTCCCCGTCCCTTCTGTGCGGTTTGAGCCTGACCGTCCTGCCCGCCCCCTAACTCGGGGCCGCCCTCCTTCCCTGGGGCCCAACCGCCTGGGCGCAGAACCGGGAACAGACCGCGGCGTCGGGTGGCCCCCGTCTCTGCTGCTCGGGCTTGTGGGAGCCCACATTTGGGGGCCCGAGATGCCTGGGAACGTGAGGGAGCTGTGCTGCCCTGTCTGCCCCGGGGTGGGGGTGAGTCAGAAGAGTGGACTGGCGCTGCCCGCCACGGCCGACGGGGGTGCACCCCAGCGCCCACTGGCCCCCTGGGCCCGGTCCGGCTGTCCAGGCGCCCGGCTGTGCTGCAGGGCCTTCAGCTTCCCAGGCCCGCTCAGTCGCCCTGGGTGCTGGCGCTCTAGCCGCTGGCCAGCTGGCCTGGGCACCGGGCACCCCCTCCTCCCACGCTGGAGGCCGACCCGGCCTCCGCCCCGGGTTCCTGTCCGCGGCAGGTAGGGACCCAGTGCCTACCTCTCAGGCAGGAAGCTCCGGCCCGGGGAGGCCCAGCCTCCAGAGAAGCCTGGCTGGTCAGTTGCGTGGCCACGTGGCCCCAGGGGCAGCCCCACTGGGGGTGGGGCAGGGCCGCTCTCTGGAGTCTGTACCAGGCTTGGGGAGGGGGGCCACTGCCTTAGTTCCCGGGGGGCCCCCGGTGCTGCCGCTTGCAGGGAGGGGCCCGGGCAGAGGGGAAGGGACAGAGGCTCGTCCCCTCCTGTGGCCGCTGACATTCTATCTTTGCTCAGCGGCGGCTGGCTCCCAGGAAGCTGCGGGCGCCAGGTGCCCTCACCTGCCTGCGCCGGCTGGGCGGCCACATGGCCTCTGCCTGGGCCCCACGTAGGCGGGAGGGGTCTTGGGGGGCTGGGCCGGTGTTTGCCTAAAAACAGGTGAATTTCTGTTCTGAGAATCTCGCCCAGTCTGCAAGAGGGGCCCTGGAAACGTTGCTGGGGTTGTGGGGTCAGGAAAGGGGGACAGGCAGGTCACTGGGCTCAGCCCGACGCCAGCAGCCCCTTTGGGAAGAGGCTCCCCTGGCTCTGGCTCTGGAGGGGCCGTCGTCGTGCAGGTCGTGCAGGCCGTGCTCTGCACACAAACACGTTCATGCCGCCGCAGGCACCAGGATGAAAGGTCTGCTCTGTGCCCCTGACGGCATCGCATGTTTGTGTCCTTTGTGCCCACCTCACGCTCTCTGAGGCCCTGGGCTGTGGGTCAAGGGCTGAACTGTTGGAATGACTGATCCCTTTTCGCTCGGAGAGGTTCATCCTCATGCGTGTCCCCAGGAGTGTGGGAGGCTGCAGGCCCAACCCCAGGACACACAACCCCGCTCCTCCCCCATCCCCCTACACCGGAGCTGCCCCCTGGGAGCCCACAGCGGGCCTCCTCTGAGCGCTGCAGGGAGAGCAGCGCTCAGAGAGGGCCCGCCTGCGACCTTCCCTACTGACTCCTCTCCCAGCCGTCTCCTTGTCCTCCCAGCTCAGATGTCACTGTTCAGTCCTGTCCCCTGTTTAAATCCCACCTGGAATTCTTGTCCTCCTGTTGGCTTTGTGCTCGCTGCCTGCCCTCCCTCCCTGGGAGCTTCCGGAACCCTGTGCCGGATGCAGTGTGCAGCTGGCCCTCTGGCTGTGGCTCCCACCAGCTCTGGCTGGGGTGGCGGGTGTGGTCTATACCGCATCCAGCCAGAGTAAGTTTCCCTTGTGCCCTGATCCTGTCACCTGCCCTGGGTGCCAGGAGGGTGGGTCAGCGCGTGTGGAGAAAGCACCCGTCACGGCCCCTGGTGACAATGACTGGGGGACACTGAAGGGCGAAGACTCAGCTATGGGGACGTGGACGGGGCTGGCAAGGGCCCAGGGAACCCCCCCACATGCCACAGGTGGGGAAACGGGGCCCAGGTCCTTCCCAGGCTGATGCTGGGGGGACCGAGCCTGCAGCAGGACACATTCAGCTCAGAAGGACTTCCTCGCTGGAGTCAGTGGGGCCAGGCCTTTGGGAGCGGGCTGAGGGGCCCTGGCTTTGGGGAAGCTTGAGGCCTGGACCCAGACAGAGGGACATCTGAAGCTCGGCCCTCTCCTTGGAGGCGGAAATACCGTGGGGAAGGGCAGTGCTTTCTGACCCGGCTTTTTGTACCGGAGGCAGATCCGGTGACCTCCTCTCCCTGTGGCTCTGCCAGTGGCAAGAGGGGCCAGGGGTCCCCTGCCGCCCAGGGCCACCCCTGCTCTGATGGTGGAGGCCAGGCCCAGTGTCACTTCTGGGTTGTTCCTGCAGCTGCCTTAACTTGAGGTCTTTTTGTTCGGCTGTTGCCTCCAGGAAGGCCTCCAGGGATCCCTGGCCTGAGCAGCATGGCCCTCCAGGGGGCTGCTGGGGGGTGTGGCGGAGAGCAACAGGAGCCCAGGTGGGGAGGCATGGGAGCCAGGGAGGGGAAGGAGCCGGGCCTGCACCACAGACCAAGTGCTGGGCTCCAGCATGGGGGCACCAGGCCCAGGAGAGCCTACCACCCAAACTCGGCCCCGCCCCCGGCAGCTGATGTCTCAGCCCATGTGCTCAGCAGGGGTGGCCGGGCCGGCCTGGCTTGATTTCCCCGCCTGGGGCTGGACGCTGACCAAGCCCAGCACAGGACAGACCTGCCTGCCCGGGTCCGGGCAGCTGGGGCCTCCGACCCCTGTTTACAGTGACCAGGTGACTAGGTTCCATGCAGGTCCTGGCTGGGCCGTGGGTGGCTAAGAAGCCGTGGCCACTGTCAGACCTGTGTCCTCATCCCCCCGCCTTGCCTGCCTTTCATTCCTGGTGACCTGATGCCCGTGGCTCATTGGCCTTACTCCTGGCCCTCCACCTCCTCCCAGATGTGCCCTGCCGCTTGGCCCCCCTTCCCAGCCGGCCTGCCATCTGGGAACATCTCTGGAGGCCCGTGGCTCCTTTCCTGAGGTCCACATGGTCCAGCAACCCCTGGGGCAGGCAGAGACAGTTGGGAGAGAATGGGGGCGGGGCATCAGGACACCATGCTCCCCCAGGCCGGCCCCCCGGGGTCCTTTGGCTCTCCGGGGGGTGCCCTCCTGCTCGTGTCGGGGGAGCTTTGGTCCCAGCACCTGCAGTAGCCCTTGGCCTCCGGACTGGCCCGGGGCCACTGTCAGCCAAGGGTCCTGGGTGCTCCGTTCTTTAAGCCACTCAGGTGGGAGAAATGGAGAGTGGCGGTGGGGCCCCAAACCTCTTCTCCCCTCCTGTGGGCCCACAGCCAGGACCACGGGTCCCTCCAGCTCTAGTCCTGGGATCCCTCGCGTGGTGGGCGAGCAGGGCACTGGGCCGAAGAGCCACGGGAGCAGGGCCCCACGTGGGACACACCGGGCTGGGACCCTGACACGGCCCTCACGGCACCTGTGACCTTCCTCAGTTTCCCCTGCGATTGGAGCCCCCACGTACAGCAGGTCAGCACCCCTCTCCCTCGCTTAAAGGTGGGCTCAGGTCAGAGCGGGCCAGGGCCACTCTGCAGGGCCAGCTGTGTGTCAGCCCGCTGTCCTGCCGGCCAGGTGACCGTCCGGGGGCTTCTCTCGGCCTCTCGGCCAGTCAGCTCCAAGGGGAACCCAGTGCAGGATCGCGGGAACTTCACTCCCAGCCTCCTGGGGCTCTCTGTCCCTTCTGCGCTGCCCGTGTCTCTCCCCTGGGTCACCTCTCTCCCCCGGCCTGTTGCCTCAGTCCCCAAAGAGGAGCTGTGTGTCCCCGGGGCCTGCCTGTCCCTGCTTGCTCTCCCAGAGCCGGCTGGCAGCCCTGCGTGTGTCCCCGGGGGCAGCCCTCCGTGCAGAGCTGGGGCAGGGGTGCAGGCCCGAGACCCTTTTGGGTTACCAGGTGGCATCCCGGGGCCTGGCAGAGCCCTGTCCTCTTGGGTGGAGAGGGGCTGGGGCAGAGGGGCCCGGACTCTTGGAATTTCAGGGTGTGAGGATTTTTTTCTCCAGGAGTCCCCGCCCCACTAGAGTGAATGGGACCCCGGCCTGGACCCCACATCCCTCCTGTGGGTGTGCACACTTGCACACACACGTGTGCCCGCGCTCACCTCCCTGGTGGCTGGCTCAGCCGTCTGGTTGGGCCCCTTGGGCTGCTCTGCTCAGGGCTCCAGGCCTGGGGGATGGTGGCTGGGGGTCCAGCCCCACGGTGTGGCCTCCAGACCTCCGTTGCTCCTCCTCACAGCAGCCTGGGTCAGTCCAAGATACTGCCGCCCCTGGGGGAGGCGCCCGCCTTTCCTTGGACCCAGAAAACTCCTCCTTGCCACCGCCCGCCTCGCCAGGCCGGCCCTGCCAGTGGGGGTGCAGTCAGGCCACACCCTCTGCCGTGCCCTGCCCAGACTCCGGTCCTCCCTCCCATCCCTCCCGTCGTCCACTGTCCGTCCCGTCATCCACTGTCTGGTGGGGGGTACAAGCTGGCCTCAGAGTCTCTGACATCCGGGTGTGGCCTTGAGTGGCCGCGTCAATCTGGTCCGTGTGGACGGCGGTCCGATGCTCCCCTCCTGTGGTGCAGTGAAGGGTAGACGGGGGTCGCCTGCCTTCACTGAGGGATGGGCTCGGGGCTCCAAGTGGCCTCCTCCAGAGACGCGGAGCCACAAGAAGACGGCCCGCCCCCAGCTGCTCCTGCAGGAGGCGGGGGTCTCCTCTATCTTGTCACAATCTCTAGGAATCAATGGGTCCTCACTTCCCACTGAGCCCGCCCCTGCCCCCACCCCCATGACGCTGTCTGTCCGCTTCGGGCTCGTGCAGGCCATGAAGCTTCAGGGGCACAGCGCCTCCCCGCCGTCCATCCCTGGTCACTCAGGGCCCCCTGACTGCACACGCACACCGGGCATCCTTCTGGTCCCTCAGCCACGAGCCCGTCTGCTCGTTGCCAGTGTCACTCCAAGGTGCTGAGATGCTCTGCGGTCCTGCGCGCAGCTGTCCTGGCATACCAGCTCGTCCTCGCAGCGGGTCTGGGAGGCTGGGGGGCTGCAAAGCCGTTCGGAGTGATCGCCCAGAGCGGCCGCCCTCCCTGGCTTCTCTTGCTCGCCCTCAGCTCTGACCACATCCCAACGTCCACTAAGGAGAAGAAAGGGCGTGCTAGGGAGGTGTCTGGGGGGCCTTCGCGTGCAGCTGGGTGGAGAAACACGCCGGGCAGGTGGCACCGTCAGTCGGAGGGCATGACCTTGACGAAGGAGCCCTGGTAGCAGTTGAGGCTGCAAGGGCTCCGGCCAAGCCCCAGGTCTGTTACTTCTGTGGGCCCGCGGATCGCTGGAAGGCGTGGTGACAGTCTGACCGCCAGGTAAGCGCCGCGTACAGGAATAACCATCTCCACGGTGCCGGCCGCTGCTGCGTGGCTTCACCAGATGGCTCCTCCCGAATCGTGGCAGCCAAAGCGGAGGGCCCGTGCCTCCCACACGGTCTCTGCCTCATTTTCAAGGCCAAGCAGCGGCCAGTCTTCAGGGACAGGAGCGTGTAGTGCCGGGCTGTGACTTCCACGAGCCAGCGGATGGCTTCTGGCGGCTGTAAGCATGCGGTGCTGAGAAGGTGCTGGGGGCCCAGCTCTCGGTTCCATGCCAAGTCCGCCACCCCCTCCCTGCCAGGCGGGCCACCGAGAGCCACGTCTCCCGGCCGGTGTCCACCGCCGCCCGCCTGCCTCTTCTTCAGGGCAGCCGCCAGGACTGGCAGTGTCACTCCTTGGTGCAGTCAGGCCACCAGCGGGCCGGAGTGAGGGGCCCTGTTCCCCGGTGTCACATGCCGACTCTCCAGTGCTGGGGCAGCTCGGTGATGCTGCTGCCTCCGTTTCCGCCTCTGGAACACCTGGGTGACCAGAGGAGTGAGCTCCCTGGTCTGAGTGAGTACTGTTGGCGCACGCCAACACGGGCTGTCCCCAGAGCCTGGCCACCGTGATAGGCAGGTGTGCTAGTCCCACGGATACACAGTTAGGGACCAAACTAGAACACCAAAAGCTGCAAATCTAAACGCAGACTCAGACTGGGGCCCTCTCCGTGCCTCAGGGTCCCTGCTTGTATGACAGGAGTCGTGATCCCCCAGCACAGACACCTAATTTTTAGGTAACAAGTGCTGCATAACTACTCCTCTGAAGTATTAATCTGAGCACGCCACGCTTCTGCTTCTGGTGGGGGGCAGGGGGCTGCTTTTCCAGCAGCCGGCTTCTCCCCACCCGTTGGGACACTCCACGCCTTGGGGGTCCACGTGTGTGTGGACATCTCTTCCCTTCTTTGGTCAGCTCCGGTGTCCTTAGAACTTCTGCTGATCCCAGTCCCCTGGGAGACCCACCAAGCGGGGTTCGGGGCACCAGATCTAACCAGGGGCAGTGCCAGTGTGAACACAGGTGGGGTGGGAGCGGCCAGGCTGGGTACTGATCTGCCTGAGAGATTGGGAGGTGGGGCAGAGCTGGCCACAAAGAGGCCTGCGTCTTTCAGGGATGGGCCTGCCTCGGTTTCCCCTGGTCACCCAGACTCCCTGCAGCAGTAGCAGCAGCACAAGGTGCCTTCCCCGCTCAAGCATCAGCGCCTCCTCCAGGAAGTCTGGCAGGATTCCCATGCGTGACTCCTGCCCACCGTCAGCCAGTCTGGGCCCCAGCGGGACGTGCCCCCGGCGGGACAGGGATGATGGTGGGGCTGAGGGTGACCCCACACAGGCAGCGTCTGCTGACAGAATGACCCTTTGATGAGTTTCCCTCTATCTGATCTTCAGCAAACTCATGCTTGCCTCTAAACTGGACCGGCAGCTTGAACCAGTCCTTCCCATGGCATGTTGGAGATGAATTTCTAAAGTCAAGAACCTCAGGGTCTCAGAAGCTGTTGGTCTGAGGGAAAATTAATAAAAACATCCTCTTCTCATCTCATGAGGACATGGACACCACCCAAAGTGTTTCTGTACAGAAATCTTTTAAGATTTTATTTTAAAGTCATCTCTATGCCCACCATGGGACCAGAATGCACAGTCCCGAGATCGAGTCACACGATCCACTGACTGAGCCAGCCGGGCGCCCCTCTTACAAAGGGACCCCAGCTTCAGACCCTGAGCCCTCATCCTCTCTGGTCTCTGATCCTCTGTGGGGCGGACTCAAATGGCACATGGAAACCTCCAGCTTCTGGTGTGGACAGTGACATGCCACTATGGCTAGTGGGGGACGAGGACCAGCCCAGGGGGTCTGAGCTGCTGTCTGCCAGGGACCCGGGCACTCACAGACCACAAACGCCATCCTGAAGCCAGCAGCTCACCGGACCTGCCATGCAGCAGGACCATAAGAGATGTTTGCGGAGTGGAAGTTCATAGCTGTCTGGCAGCCCAAATGTGCTCAGAGAAGTCAGAGGAAGAGGAGCAAGAGAAGTGTGTAGGGTGTGTGAATTTTGCCAAACAAGGTTTTCTCCTACCTATGGTGCGCTGAACCAAATCTCCACCATGTGACGGCAGTTTCTCAGTCCTGCCAGGAAGGATGGTGACGTATTTGGGGATAGGCATTTATTGTGAATAAAAAAAACTTCCTTCAACAACAGATACTGTACACGGAGGACCAGGACTCCTACCCGATGACTCATCTCTCAATTCTCAAATATATGCCGCTATTTGGACTCTGGTAAAAACCGTTCACAACTCCCCCTAAGACACACTATGCAGCTTTCCTCCATCCACGGATAAGTTAGTGCCCAAAGTACGGGTCTGCCTGGGATGCGCAGATTTCTTCTGGCTTCTAGAGTTGAAGCCAGAGTTCCTCCTCCTGCCTGACCAAGGGAGGGTCTCCAAACCAAGAGGGTGTCTGCGTGTCTCCTTGGCCAGCTGAGTAGCAGGCACGGCTGCCGGCTCCAGGGTCACCACACCTGGCACAACTGGATCACCTCCTTCAAAGCCTTCAGCCCCTCCACACTCCTGTCCTTCACAGCGATGGCCAGGAGGACCGCTCTGTTTCCAGCTTCCTGAGACACAAACGTTACCAGGTTCTTTGCAAAGACGTGGATGAGAGGCTGGTAAAGAGAAGGAGAGAAACCATTTTAATTGCGACAAATCTGTTTTCCCTTAGCACCTTCATGACTGTCCCCTAAGAACCCGCCTGGCTTCCTGCACCCCCAATAACCACCCCCTCCATAAGTTCAATGCAACACTGCTTCAGCATTCAACCAGACTCCAGAACACGCCAGTCCTAAACAAAACGCTGAAGAGGCACTGTTACACTCATTTCCTTGGTGCTTTCTGATTCCTGGGTCTCTTCCAGCTATCTGTCACCTAGAAGGAATCATGAAAGGTATTCTGCAGGGCTGGGGCGGGGTCTGTCAAATCTCAGAGGCGTCTTTTCAGAACTTGTGCTACTCCCAGGTAGCTCGAGAGGGTCAAACCTTACAAAATCAATACCCCTGCCTGTTTGCTAGATAAAACACGATGCGCTGGGGAAAGCACACACCAAGGGCAGGCAGGTGCCCTCACAGCTGCGTAGGCTTCAGAAAATGCTATGGTGTCTGCGGGCTCCGGGGTCCTCCCACCAGACCCTACTGCCCCTACTCACAACCCACAGCCACGCAAGAGGTTTTTCCTCCAGCATAGGGACCCCTTCCCAGCCACTTTACCTCATCCTGCCCAAGAAGGACTTTGGTGGTGAGCACCGGCTTGCTGATGTCACTGGCCACGGTGCTGGGCTCCAGGGAGACGAGGGTACCCATCTTTCCAAACTGGGTCACCACCACCAGGATGTGACTGCTGAAGGCTGTGCAGACCACCTGCGTGGGGACCCCACACACCACTTCCGTCTTCTGTTTGGATATCAGCAAGGGTTTGCCTTCCATGGATGGGTCTTTTCAATGGCACTTTAATGTTTAACAAACAAAGAGAAAAAAAGGTAACTCAAACCGTGTCGGATGTGCCTCGTGCCTCCCGCATGACTACCGCCTGGTATTGGAACAGAGGCACGAGCAAGCCCACCCCAGCAAGGTTCACCGGGAGCCCTCGGGAGCCGCTCCCGGGGGCGCGTGCAGACGTGCGGACTGCGCCGAGAAGGCGGGCCGTCAGGGCACAGGCCGGTCTCTGTCCCTGGCCCGGGCTCCACACCCCGAGCCGCAGGTGCACGACCGGGGCTCCCGCTGGTGGCCGCGCCCCCGCCGCACTCCGGCCGCTCGCTGAGCTTCCCCTTCCTTTTGGGAAAACGACCGCCCCCGCAGGACAGGGCGGCACCCCCCCCACGCGGACGACGGGCAGAAGGCGGCGGGAGGCCGGGAGGAGGACACGCTCCCAGCCGGAAGGCGGCCCATGGGGACAAGCTCGCGCCTACCCATCCCGCCCGCCATGCCGCCCGCGCTCACCACGCCGCGCCCGGAAGTGACGCCGGGTGGGCGACGCGGGCCCGCCCCCGCCCACCCGCGCCGAGGCCCCCTCCCACCGGAAGTGCGCTCGCGCGTTTCCGGTCCCGGCGGGGCCTCCGGCGCCCTGAGCGGCGGGGTTCCGCGCTGCGGAGAGGGGCCGGCTGTTGGGGCCTGGGGCTTCAGCCCCCACCCGCGGGCCTGGGCCGCTCGGCCTCTGGCTGCTCCCCCGGGGTGTTCTCGGTGGCCGGGGGGCTGCCTGGCTGTGGGTTTCCTGCCCGCATGGCGGCCCGGGGGCTGTCGGAGCGGAGCCGGCGCCGTGCAGAGGTCGCCCCACGGAGAGCGGGCACAGGGACCTGCGTGTCTCCGGCGGGAGTCCCAGCCCGGAACCGGGGCGCGGGGTGTCCTGCTGACCCGGGCTGGGGCACGGCGCGGAGGCCCCACGGCGAGGCCAGGGCTGAGGGCGCCGGGACGAGGGCGGCCGTCGGGGGCGAGCCCTGCATCCCACTGTCCCGGGGTCCCCAGCCCTCTCAGGGCTATCTGCAGGGGTGGGAGCGATCTGTGGGGGGCGAGCCCTGCATCCCACTGTCCTTGGGCCCCCAGCGCTCCCCGGGCGATCTGCAGGGGTGGGGCGAGCCCTCCATGCCACTCTCCTGGGGTGGTCTGCAGGGGTGGGGCAGTCGGCGGGGCAAGCCTTCCGCCCCACTCTCCAGAGGCACCCAGCCCTGGGGGTCCCTCTGAGCCTCCCTACCAGCGCCCACCCATCAGATTTCTCAGGCCCGTGGTGGGTGCGGGGCATTGCGCAGTGTCCTGTAGACAGGCTGTTCAGGTTCGCAGAGCTTGCCCCTGGTCATAAAGCTGGTAAGGGCTGGATCCCGGCTTCCACGCTCGCCCTGAGTTACTGGTCTGAGGGCTCTGCACTCAGGTGCCCAGATACGCAGGTACTGGGGGGGGGGGCAGAGGAGGATGATGGACCAGCGCGCCCCCTGTGACAGAAGATGCCTGGTCCACTCCCATCTCTGATAGCCCTCCAGGGCTTATCCTGTCTTTTTCCAAGCTGGAAGTGTTCTTGTCGGGATGAGGGGGTCTTGCAAGCGGTAGCTTGAGCCTGCAGACCACTCCTTAGGGGAGTGACAGCCCTTCAGCACCCCACACTCAGAGGCCTTTCTGTCCAGTTTTCTGACAGCCCCTGTGGGGGGGCATTTCCCCTCCACCTGGTCCGCCCACCCCACTGAGACCTTTCGGAAGCCTTGGCATTCCTAATCTTTGCTCCCTTTTCTCTGATTTAATGACTCCTTAGACAACCCGTGTCAAGTCCAATGAACCATGTGCCTTCCAAAATGACTTCTGGTGGCTTAAAATAAAAGGCATGTATACAAAACATTATCAAAATAGAAAGAAAAATCAAAAGGAATCTCACTTTTGAGCTTTCTTACAGTGGGTTCACAGAGGGAAAGATTATGACTTTCCAGGTGCCAATACCCAAAAAGGAGGAAGGGTATCAATTTCTCCAGAGAGTGTTTTTGTTAGGGCTAAATTTAAACCCACATCCACCCACACACACCGGGAAAGCAAATGGCCAATTCCTTGCTGTGCCCTGGGAAACCTTCCAAAGGTACATTCACTGCTGTTCACCTATTCATGCATTCTCTGTCTCTGTATGCAAATAGACACAAGTTTGACACCCCACAAAAAACCCCAACTCTGACATAAAGTTCTCACCTTTATAAAAGACGCAAGAGCGGAGTGGCTCATGTTTCGATGACACTTAACTACGTCAGTGCCTGTCTGTTGCTTGTTTGTTGGTCTAGATCTGGGGCAGAGGCTGCATATGAAGGAAAAGAGCTGGGAAGTCTCAGAGGGGCTTCGTGGCAGCCCAAGTGGAAGTGTGGGCAGGACGTTGGCACTCGGAGTAAACAGGGGCCCAGCTCGTTGCCTGCCGCTGCCTGTTTTCCCGTGGGAGGCGAATTCCTTAAGTGAATTCACTTAAAATGAGAACCAAGTAGTGATAGTGTTACTGGTGGGGCAGAAGAGTCTGAGAACTTATTTTTAAAAATGGGGGACCAAAGAAAATAACTTGAATTTGTCTTGTATTCAAGGAATTCTAGGTTATGAATGCCATCCTCCGTTAATTTGTAGAACCAAAGAACCAAGTGCTAGTTTGGCAGGGTCATAATTTTTCCAACAAATACTCCGACAGCGACATTCCCAGCTGCGTCCCGAAGAGGGTGGTCCAAGGGCACCGTCCAATTCCCCCAGAGCCTCTCGTGATCCTTTGATATGCATGTCTGTCCTTGGAGTGCCGTCCTCTAAGCAGCCGGCCGTCGCCTGCCTGTCTGGCACTGCCAGGCCCTCCCACGCCCGCTGCCACCTTCCCCAGTATTGACCTTCACGGGCTTTCTGAAATCTTGCGTCTTTCCCGATGCACCGCACACCCGCAGCCTCACAGAGTACTTTCCATAACTTGCAGCTCTGTGCCTGTGCGTGAGGGTGGGGGAGGCGGAGGGGCATTTCAGGGGAGCCTGGTTTTATAAATGGTCAATGTATTAGGGAAACTTTCTCTGTTATGATGACTCTGTTTCCCTCTGTGGGCTCACATGCCTAAAACATCAGCCTTGGAAGGTTCCGGAATCTACCTCCTTGGCCCTTACTAACGGTGCTTTGGGGCACTCTCCCCGTCAGCCTCAGCTTCTCAGCTCAGACATAGAGAGGACACTTGTGCCGGCCTCACAGGAGTGAGGGGGTCCGCATGCCATGATTTCCCAGAGCTTTATGAAGTTAGCTATGACTTGATGTATTTTCATCCTTACTTATATATTTATGCATTATTTATTACCTTTATTATTAAACACCTGTCCTGTCATCGTGAGGTGAGTAACATCTTGCTGCCATGTGCCGGGTGAGGAGCGGCTTGAAAGAAAATCAGTCTTTGGGACTCAGACCCTTGGCTTGCAGGCTTGCCTGCTCCAGGCCTGCTGGAGGCTCCCCGAGCTGCTGCCCCAGGGTCTGCCTGAGGGAGGGTTGCTGGTGTCCCCCAGGTCTGCCCGAGGGAGGGGCTCATAGACACAGCGTTCCCTCCAGGTTTCCGTGAGTGGTGTGATAGGTCGAGCTGTGTTACTTGTGGAGACGATTGTCCCTCTCTGGTGTCCCGGCCAGTGTCCTAAGAGAACCCTGGGATGCCAAGAGCTGGAGATGACGTTTGTGATGCAGGCCTGAGACATGGCATCAGATAAGCAGATTTTACCCCCTTTAGGCAGTAGAGACTTAGGACGGCGTGAGGGCGGCTGTTTCCATTAGGGTTCTAGGCAGAAGGGACAGACACCTCTGCTCCAAAGGAGAACAGACGGGCTCACCGGACGGCTGAGAAGTGCCGGAGACTCCGACGATTTTCCTCTCCATCTCTCAACTCCGAGATTGCCATCTTGCGAGTGGGCAACACCACTGGCTGCTCCCCCCAACTGTCGCTTTCTTTCCCAGAATCCCCCGGGAATGTCCAGGCCAGTCTCCCTAGACCAGCCTGGGCCACGTGCCTGTCCTTGAAGCAATCGCTCCGTGGAAACGAGTTCACGCACAAGCAGCTCTCCCTGCATCTGAGAGTTAGCAAGTCCTTGTCGGCCATCACGTCAAAGGAGTAGTTGTAACGGACGTGGAGAACTATCTAGAGTGCCCCACCCTCGGCCCACCGGAAACCACGCACCCACTTTGTGTTTCCACAGATTCGCCCATGTGGACAACGCCTGCGAGGGGACCCCCGAGCCACGTGGCCTTCCGTGGCTGCTCCCCCACTCAGCACGGTGTGGACCAGGTTCATGCACGCCGCTCAAGGCTTCGCTCCTTCCAACACACCTGCTCTTGGTTGGTCGGTAATGGAGAATTAAATGAGGTCTCAGGGCGAAAGGGCCTGGTGTACAACTGGGCTGCGTTCCCTTCACGGGTCCGCGGGATCCACTCATGGTACCGCACACCAGGGACCTCGCGTCCCTGGTGGCCTCAGGTGCTCTGCGCTGCAGGCGTTTGCAGGGGGCTGACGTCGAGGAATGGCCGTGTTCACCCATCTACCTGGTCCCCTAATGCCCCCGAGACGCCTCTGGAACTGTCCCAGCTTGGGCCCTGATGCTGCCTGGCGGCAAAGTCCTCATGGCCCAATCCCGTCCCTGGGGAAGGCGGTGGGGGTTTGGAAGATGCTGGTGCAGGGTTAGGGCAGAGCCAGCATGAGAAGCCCTGGGTGGCCCCACGTTTACCCCCAGCCCACGCCTGCCCTTTCTGTGCCCCAGTGGGGGGTGACGCTGCGCACGATGGCCACAGACACCCTTGCGCACGCAGTGGCATGGAATCAGAAGCCGTTCTAATTAGGGTTCTCCACAAGACAGAAATTACCTTTCGCGGCACCCAGTTATCTGGAAAAACAATGAACAATTAATTTTTTTCCAAACTACGATTATCCAAGCGGAGGGAGAGGGGCGGGATATAAGAAACACAAGCCGCTGAGGTTTTCAGAGAAAAAAAGATTAAAGGCAACCAATCGAAAATCGCATATATTTTATTACAAAAACAAAACCCCGGGTCTATGTGAAATTCAAATTTTTCCCAAGGGAAATTAATGAATACCATTAAAACTGAGTCCAGTTTATAACGATCTGGGGAGCAGTTCTTCTGAAAGGGGATAAATCTCCTCCTAGGGAGCATGTAAAGATCATTTCTGGGATGTCTGCAGCACCGGGTAAGAAGAAGCAACATCATTTTCCCGCAGAGGCCGGTGGTGTTCCCTGTTGGGCGTAGCCTGCACTCGGCCGCGGGTGGCAAGGGCTGGGTGGCCTACACGGGTCCCGAGCTTTGGAGTTTTAGAACGGTGGGACTATCTTCACTTAACACCACACAGTAAACACAAAGAAAACCCCTTGTTTCTGGACCCAGTTCCCTGCCCACCCCCAGGACCGGGAGCTGAGGACAGAGTGTTGATTTCCCTCGAACTCGGTGAAGCTGGGCGTGTGGTTCCCAGAGCGAGGCTTTCTGCCTGCCTTCCTTAGGAACACCGACAACGGCCCTGCGCCCACGTATTTGTTTAGTTCCTTAATAAATGAAGGCTTAATCCATGTACAATTTCAGGAAGCCTTTCTTTCAATATTTTAAGCGGTTATTTCCCCTGGCGTGGAAGCGGTCCTGCTGCCTGGTGTGAACCTTGCTGCAGGCCTCCTCATCTGTACGGAGGCTTCATCCGCCTTGCACTGTTGCCAACCGGAGAGGAAAGCCAGTGCTGAGTGCCACGGGCCTCAAAATGTGCTCGTTGAGTCGGACCGCTTTTGAGGTGGCCGGCCAAGCTGTAGATTGAGGGGCTGGGATGCAGGAGCTGGGAGGATGGGGTCGAGGGAACCCAAGCCTCCAGGGCGTGCTCACCTGTGCCCTTCGACCATTCGCTTCCCCTCCCCAGGCCTCCAGCTGCAAACTCTCATCTGTTAAATGGGCACATCGCCCAGGTGGCCCCCAGGTGCCTCCCATTCACTCTCAATGATGCTGCATGGGAGGGGGCGGGGCCCCCGGAGGAAGAGGCGGCCCAGAGATGGGCAGATGGAAGGGACCCAGTAGGGACCGTTTGCAGCCAGCGGGGACGGCCGGAGGGGGCCTCCTGGTTCCGAAGCCTGTTCCACGTCTGTGGGCTGTTCCAGGCGGAGGCTCTGGGAGGGCAGGCCTTTCCGGCTTGAGGACGCACCCACCAGTAATGCCAGGGCTGCGCCCGGGAGGTGGTGAGTACACTCCCTTTGGGGGAATGGAGAGCCGATGGTCAGCTGAGGGAGGGACTCGTGTGGGGGTGGGGAGGCCATCTGCATTTGGGGGCCCGGACTCTGAGAGTTTTGGAGGATTTTGAGTCCAAATGCCTATAGTTGTGTGCATCCAGAACTGGTAACACAGGGAGACACTAAGTCCTGCCGGACGGTTCCAGACAGAACCAGACACAGACCTGAACGGAGTGAGAACCAGCTACGCGCAGGGCGGGCAGGACTGCGGCGGCTGGAGCGGCCCGTGTGGTGGGCGGGTTGGCACAGGTGCTCTGGGGGGCGGTTCGCGGTTCCCTGGAGAGGTGACCACCACCCCACGTGCTCTCGGCGGGGGCGTGCAGACACGAAGGGGTGCGTCCACGTGATGGGACGCTGCTGTGTATTCGCAGGGGTGGAGTACTTAGTGGAGCGTGCAATAGCATGTGGGGGGAACCTCAAAACCTGTGCCGAGAGAGAGCACAGAGTCTATGAGGCCCGACGCACGCCTCTGGGGTTCCGCAGAAGGCCTGCCTATCGGAGCCTAAAGCAGGTCCACAGGGCGGGGTTGGGGGTTCAGGGATGGCTTTGACGGCAGACCCCAGATGGGGCCGCTGCACCTTGGCCGTGCTGACGTGACTCCGAGTGTTTGCCTGCACCCGTGAAACCGTACCTCGCGTCCATCTGTCTGTCCAGGAGAGAAAGGTTTTTCGGGCTCCCACGGGATGCACATTTTCGGCGGGAGCTGGCGCCAGGGCTCTGGGCTGCAGAGCTAAGGCAGGTGGTGAGCCCGTGGCTGCGGGTCCTGGCAGAGTGCGGTCGGCACCCAAACACCCTCACCGGCAGGACGGGGCTGAGAGGAGGAGGAAGGTGCCTGAGGGAGGCCGCGGGGTGTGGCCCTGGGCACGCAGGGTCTGCGTCCTGGTGGGAAAGGCTGGTCGCGGCACTGTCACGGAGCTGGTCCTGGGGGGCGGGGGGCAGCGGGTGCAGATTTGCTGGGACTTATGTCCGCAGGCACATGTCGGCTCTGTTGTATTTTGTTCTTATAACCAGGAAAGAATGTGGGGCAGGAAGCGTGCTTGTGACCTTTGTGGCCCGGGAGCCTTGTGCCCTGAGGACGCACCCACAGCCCCGCGGAGAATCCAGCGGGTTTGGGTTGGGTCTTGGCCTGGGAAGAGCAGGCGGGAGGGCTGTGGCCCCCAGCTCCACCAGGGAGGGCTGGGTGGGGAGAGCCTGTGTTAGCAGCAAACACCTCTCGGGGGCAGCAGAGGCCACAGAACGCTCGTGGCCGGCAGAGCCTGGTGTGGGTGGAGGGACTAAGGAGTGTCTTCACTGTGGTCCTCACTGACCGCGGGGAAGAGGGGCTCCTGCTTCCCCTGGCGCTTCCCGCCCACCTGGCCCTCCAGCCCGCCTCTTCCCCGGGGGGTGGGGGGGCCAGGGGCCCATTTGCTCTCTAACCGTTTCTGTTGTTTGGGTCTCAACCTCTCGCTCCCCCTTCCGTCCCCATCTCTGTCTGCCTCTGTCTCATCTGGTGTCTCCTTCCCCCCAGTGGTATGGTCACCTAACCACAAAGACCTTGAAGGTGTTGTCACAGGCACCCGCTGAGCCTGTCCTGAGGGCCAGACCTGGTGCCGTCGCGCTGTAAGGGGGGGCGGGAAGTCCTCTGGGGGGCCCGACAGGTGCGCATGGGAGGAGGGAGGCGTGCCAGCCCCGGGCAGGGGCATCTGCAATCAGGAGCAGAAATCATAAGCTGGGCTAGACAGTCAAGGCCATGATGCAAACACAGAGGGGTGCACACTGGCCTCTGCGCCCCCCAGAGCTGCTATGACAGGGCCTCGGGTTTAGTTCTGACCTTCCTGGGAGCCACAGAGAAAAGGGAGACAGGATCAGGTCCCCGGTATGTGGGTGGTGGTGCGGGGGACCCGGGGCTGTGCGGGGTTGGGGTCAGTCTGGCCTCCCATTCCCTACTCTGTACCCCCTTGGTGGCTGCCAGCCCCTTCACTGCCCTCCTTCCCCTGGGGACAAGCCCCCCGGGACTCACGCCCACCACTGCCACATTCTTCCTGACCTGTCTCTTGGCTCACAGGCCATTTTTAGTTGTGGTAAAATAAATATAAAACTTAGCCCTTTAATCATTTCTCAGCGTCCAGTTCAGGGGAATATCCCCCCTACTTGGTCCAGCTCCAGAACGTTCCATCCCCCCAACGGAGACCCTGTCCCCGTGATGCATGGGCCCCCACCCCCTCCCCTGGCCCCGCCATCTGCTCTTTGTGTCTGTGAGTCTGACAACTCCGGGTCCTCGTGTGAGTGGGGGCTCCATGCGTGTCCTTCCGTGTCTGGCTCGTGTCCTCAGGGCTCGTCCCTGTGGGGGGAGGGGAGTCGTTCCTTCCTTTAGAAGGCCAGCTCATACTCCATGGTGTGGACCAACCACACTGCGTTCCTCCGTTCCCCCAGCTCTGATGGCGGAGCGGGGCCTTTGAGCATTTGCAAGCAGGCCCTTTGCTTGCTGGGGCCGCTCACCTCCCAGCTCCTGCCTCTCTGCAGGCCGCCAGGAGTCCCCAGGCAGACCTGCAGTCAGTGGAAGGAGCAAGGTGTATGGGCCTGGGGTAGCTAGGGAGAAAGCGGACCCCACAAAGCTGCGTGGGAGACACAGGCGGGAGGTGGCACTGTCTCTGATTCTTCCTGCGGCTGAGGAAGCCTTGGGTTCTGCATCACAGCGGCATCTGCTGAGGGGGCTTCTCCGTCCCCCTTGGCTGGGGAGACCCTGGCCCCCGTGCATGGCGTTGGGAGCAGGGGCTGCTCTGGGGAGGGAGAACCCCCACTCTGGGGCTTGGACCTGGGGTGGGCCTGGGGCCAAATGCAGGTGGGCTTTGCTGGCGGAGGCGCTGCAGGGGGTGGGGGCTGCAAGGGCAGCTCTGGGTCCACCGCCAGCACCTGCTCCTCTCCTGGGAAATCAGGCTGGGCTCTGTCACCGTCCCTGGGAACCAGTCTGGCAATGGTCTCTTGCATGCAAGGGGGTATCCCCGCTTTCTCTCCCCACTGCCGTGCGTCTGTTTTCCCTCTGTAGCCCCCGAGGGGCTGCGGCCCCCCAAAGGCTGCACTGGGGGAGCAGAGTGCCCTGAAACCAGAGAAAAGAACACTGGGGATTTGGCTTAAACTTGTTAAACCCAATGAACCCTCCCGCCGAATGATCCCGGTCTGCGCCAGGCCTTTTAATCTCGTTCGGTCCTCGGGATAATTTGTTTAGCTGTGCTGATCAGTTGAAGGTTAATTCAATTGGACTTGGGTTATTTATTTGTGCCCGGATTTGCTAAGTGTCATTGGAGGTACATGAGGTCTTCATTATGGTGGCACGATGGCTTCATTAGGGGGTCGGCCACGCCTGCCGGGCCCCCTTTGCCCTTCTCCAAGCATCCAGGCTCCTTCCTGCCTGGGGAGGGGGTGGCAGCCTTGGGGGCTGGGGGCGCTGGGGGAGGGACGCTGCGCCCAAGGTCCAGAGAAGAACTGGCTCTAGCCCCCGTTCTAGTGGCGGGCCTCCAGTGGACAGAGAGCCAGTCCTTGTGGCTTTGGGGGACCTGCTTTCCTGGACTCCTCCCTCGGGTGGACCCTAGAGGCGGCCACAGCCCGAGCCGGAAGCTGGGGACCGCCGCTGTCTGGCCTCCTGCCTCTGCTCCTGGGTGGGCTTGGCGGGTTGAGCCGGCTCAGTGAAAGTACCTTCCCCACCTGCGACTTGTGCCCACTGACACCGGGGTCACGGCAGGGGCGGTCAGGGTCCCTGCCGAGACCTGGGATCTCTTTCTGGGCGGCCGTGAGTGATGGATGGGCCCATGGTGTCCGCCCCAGGGGAGCTGGGCCTGGCGGTTTACTGTTTCCTGCATTGTGATCAGACTCCCAGCCAGTTGCTTTTCCCAGTGCTGTGACCCTCTGGCCGGTCCCCTGGCATTGACACTCCAGGCTTCGGGGCCGGCACCTGGGGCGGTGGGAGGCCCGTCCCTGGGACACGTGCCATCTTCGGGTTCTCTGGCGGTGCACATGCATGTCGTGGAAGGATGGGGGGTTCAGGTGCAGCTGGAGGGCCCAGGCCACAGGGCAGAGCAACTGAGGTCGCGGGAGCTGAGCCTGAGCGAGGGCTGGCAGGGGTCCCCCAAGGACCCTTCCAGAGGTTGCCAGCTGGGCTGAGCGTGGCCAGCCAGGACATATGCCATCTTAGGTGCCCAGAGCAAGGCAAGGTGGGGAAAGGCCTAGGGCAAAGGACCCCCACACATGTGCCTCCACCCCAGGGGCCTCCCCAGAACTGGGGGGCTTGTCCTTCTTTCCAGGAGAAAAACCAGATCCAGAGTGGAGGAGGTCCTCGGGGCCTTACTTCCCTGTGTCCTAAGCTCAGGTGGTCTCAGGATGGAGGCCAATCCCTTAGCCGAACGGAGGAGGAAGCTGGGGCCCAGGGAGGGGAAGTGACACGTACCCCAGGGGGTGAGCAGGACCCATGATGAGAGCCAGATGAGAAGATGCTGGCGGCGACCCAGTAGCTGACGTGCAGACGTCAGCTTGTTCACACCTCGCAACAGCCCTGTGAGGGGCGGTGATTACCGCCCCTGGGCAGGGGGAGGACATAGAGGCTCAGAGAGGTTGGGGCACCAGTCTGAGGTCACACAGCTGCCCTGCTCTAGAGCTGACTGGGGCCCTGTCTGCTTCTACCAGGAGCCCTGCCGCTGCCTGTGCTGGACAGGTATCCGGCCATTCTCAAGAAGACCCAGTGGGTCCCCAGACACAGACCCCGAGGGCAGGGACCCCCAGTGTTGGGGGAGCGAGGCAGGGGACGGGGGAGGGCCATGAGGGTCTCGTTGTGCGGTTCCCTCCAGCTGGGGTGCGGTCCCTCTGTGGGCTCCGGTGCTGCATGGTGTTTCCATCACGGCTGCCCCATGACACTGTGTGATCACTGCCCGGTGACCTGCGTGTGTCCCTGCAGGGCAGGGGATGCTACTGACGCTCCCAAATGCCCCCAGCCTCCCCACAGGCTGTGGGGACAGGGAGAGGGCCCTCATCCCGGGTCTGTATCTTCACACTCTGTCTGCTGTGGGTTCTGGGCCCCCATGCTGTGTAACATCCCTGCCCCACCAAACTTCCAAGCCACTCCGTTAAACTTCATGGTTTTGTGGGGCCGCCGTTTGGGCTGGGCTTGGCCGGGAGGTTCTTCTGCCCCATGTGGTGTCAACCAGAGGCCACCAGGTGGTACTCAGTTCGGGTGGGCAGGTCTGGAGGGCCCCTCCCATGCATGGCACCTTAGCAGGGACTGCTGGGGGCTGGGCTCAGCCGGACTGTCCACTGGGACTCCCACCTGGGGCCTCTCCGGGATGGCCAGACTTCCGAGGTGGCCACTCAGGGGTCCCGGAGCCCGTGTCGCAAGAGGCAGGATCTGGAAGCTGCCGGTTCCCTGAGGCCAGGACCACAGCGTCCATCCCCTGCCCTCTCACTGTTCTAATTGTAGTGAACACACAGAGCTCCCTGCTGATGGGAGCCCATCAAGAGTTTGCAGCTGCCTTCCATCCCCGGCATCACGCTGTGCAGAGAGAGAGGCTGCCTGGGGATTTTGGCCACGCAGCCCTCAGGAGGCCGCCGCAGAGACAGCTGCATGGTGGGGGGGAAAGGGAGACGGGGCCTGGGGTCTGGGGAGGCAGGAGAGAACAGGCCGGGTCTGGGAGGATGGGCTGGAGGCCAGGTGCCTGGCAGGGACGTCCCGGATGGGAAAGCAGGTGCGGAGGCTTCTGGAGAGGGCCGGGGCCTGCCTTCTGGAAAGAGTAGGACTGTGGCTTCCAGGGAAACTCTGTGTGTGTGTGTGTGTGTGTGTGTGTGTGTGTGTGAATTTGAGGCTCACGGTCAGTCGGTCAGTAGAGCAGGTGATGATGAGAGGGGCCGGCCCAGCCTGGCTTTCTCGTGCTCACGCGAGTCACAGTCGGGAGATGGCAGGAGCATGTGTCCAGAGAAGCGCCCGGGGTGCCGGGGATCGGGGTGTGGCTGGCCTGAGGCTGCGCTGTCAGGCTGTGTCGGAAGCTGGGGTTCTGCAGGTGGTTATGTGGCTGGCAGGGTGGCCCCCACGGGTGTGGCCGGCCCACGGGCTGAGCGCAGCATTGGGGGCAGCCCTGGGGGGCTGGCCTTGGTGCTGGGCCCGCTCCCCTCTGCGGGGCCTCTGCCTGTGGGAAGCCAGACAGGCTCCTTGTGGGGCTGTCTGGGGGCAGCCTTCCAGGGGCACAGAGCGAAGCCGCGGGGCTTCTCGAGGTCAAGCTGCAGACACGGGGAACTGAGGGTCAGACCTCAAGGGAGGGCAGATAGACCGTACGCTCTGGTGCCCACCTCTGAAGGGAGTCTGCCACCCAGAGTCCTGGCCGGCCAGTGGCGGTGGGGGCGGGGCCACGTCGCCGTGGGGCGGGACACGGGCAGGAGCACCGACTCGGCGGAGGGTGGGTGGGGGCAGGAATGCAGACAAGCACCCGAGAACTGGAGGTACCGCCTGGGGTCCACATGGGCCCCTGGGAGCACTCAGTGGGCACTTGGGCTAGGCTGACCACCTAGGGAATCAGGGACGGGGACCGGCCCACTGGACCCCAGCAGGTGTGGCTCGGGGCCCTCCTGGCTGTCGCTCCAGGGCTGGTGGCCAGTGTCCTTCCCTGCCCCCGGGAGGCCGTGGGCACCTCGTGGCGGGTCGCCCCACCCACGTGGCCTACCCTCTCTCCCCTCCCCGGCTCAGTCTTCCTGGCCCGTCCGCCAAGCCCGGTTCCCCTGATGGCCTCATGCACAGGGTGACATGTCCCTGGGCTTCTTACAGGTCTGCCCACTGCTTCCGCACCACTTCAGTTCTGGGCGAGGGAGCCCGGAGGCTGGAGAGGGGTGGCGGGCTGTCCGGGGAAGCCTGCGAACACCGTCCCTGACCCCTTGTGGGGCGGAGGATCGCAGGTGGGAACCTGCAGGGTTGTTTGCTGGCCACTGTGCGACTGAGCTGTCTGTCCCTCTGTCCGCACTGTCCAGGCACTGTGCTCCATCAGGTAGAAGCAGCCATTCCTCTGGGAAGAAGAGAGCCCCTTGGCAGGCCGGGCGCTCTCCACATGCATCTCTGATGTTATTGCATTGAATCCCGAAGGTGCACCCTTGCCCCCGGGGCCCCCATTTTGTCCCCAGGTAGCCATGGCTCAGGGGGGCCTCTGATGGCCCTGGGTCACCTGGATGGGACCAGAACCTAGGCCTCTGGGATTTCAGTTTTGTCTGGAGGAGAAGACATACCAGCAGGAAGCTGCCGGATGCCGGGGATCGTGGTGTTGGGACGGCACCCCTGGGGAGTGCAAGGCCCTGCCTGGGGCACCAGCTCAGCCCAGGGAGGGGTGGTGGGCCATGGAGAGGGGGGGTGGGCTGCAGAGAGGCCGGCGGAGGCGCTGTGCCAGGCCAGCTGCCGTGAGCCTGAGCCAGGAGCCCTCGGGAGGTCGGAGTGAAGCCAGAGCCCAGCCCAGCCCAGGCATTCTGGACCTTGGGAAGCTGTCCCCAGGCAGGGCTGGCAGGAAGCCCCCAGGAGAAAAGACCTGACTGATGCAGACGCCAGGCCTGGAAGCACTTGTGCTCACAGACCCCCAGCTCCCTGTCCTTCTGAGATGGTCCCAAGGCCCAGCCAACGAGAGGGTCAGAGCCCAGGCCCAGCCGCTGCCCCTCCCTTCTGCCTCCTTCCATCCATCCTTCTCCATCAGGACCGGGAGGGGCTGGGCGCGGTGGCGAGAGACCACAGTGGTCCTGCCTCAGCAGAGCCTCCGTGTGGCAGGAGAGAGAGCAGGTAGAAGACAGCTGCTGAGCCCGGTGGGGGAGTAACGGGGCTGTTTC
The DNA here is from genome assembly GCA_002007465.1 of Ailurus styani. Classification (NCBI taxonomy): domain Eukaryota; kingdom Metazoa; phylum Chordata; class Mammalia; order Carnivora; family Ailuridae; genus Ailurus; species Ailurus styani. Next base: position 6,248,862 of record LNAC01000028.1, on the reverse strand, counting down.
CACCTGGGGGGCCCAGGATGTGGAGGGACGCAGGCCATGTGGGGAGATGGGCTGGAGTGGGGACGACTGCATAGGACGGAGGCCGGACCCCTCCCTGAGCTGCTAGTGAATGAGCATGCAGGAACTCCGGGGACCTGGCCCAGCAGGAGGACCAGGGAGGGGGGAGTGAGTCGGGGCGGAGGGCGTGATGATAAAGACAAGCCCTGCCCCCCACTTCACCTCCTCTTGCGGCAGGAAGCGTCTCTCTGGTTTCCCAGGCCACCCTTGGGGGGTCAGGCTCCCCCAGTGTGTTTTCAACCCATTACGCAGATTATTTTGCTTGTGAAGTCACACAGTGGGGACTGTGGGGCTTTCATCTCTAGAAGGCCTTGCAAGCATCCATCAAGAAAAGTTAATTAAAGTGTTTTCATCTCCAAATGCCTCCAGGCTGCACTATTCCTTCCGGCGTCCGCCAGGAGAACCACAGCCCTGTTTGCGGCAGAGCTGCAGACACGGGGCCGCGATCGTGGTTTCCGTGCTCTGTGTGTGGGCCATTCACAGGTGGGCTGCAGGCATCTGGGGGGAAGCAGTGGGGCCCATGTGCTCCAGGCTCGCGCTCTGTCCCCAGGCCTCAGGTGGCCAAGAGAGGGGGCACGTCAGCTGCAAGGCCTGGAGGCGGCATGCAACGCGGGGCTTCCTGGGGACTTAGAACCCAGCTGTCGCTCTGCCCCATCTCCAGGGTGGGGGTGGGGGGTCGTTGAGGAAGGTGGTAAGGCACCAGGCAGACCCCACTCCTCCCACGAAGCCTGAAATCTGCTCCCAGTGAGCGAGGGCCTTCTGTGGGGGCCCCTGACCCACACTGGTCACTGAGCACGTTCGCTGCCAGGGACATGTGGGCGGAATGGTAAGCAAGCTCGTTGGACGTGGGGGTTCCCACTACGAAGGGGCCAACCCAGAGGCAGGTGAGGGTGTTGGGAGTGGTGGGAAGGAGGGATGGGTGGCACTTCAGTGAAGACCTGGAGGCCGAGCAAAAGTCAGCCAGGTGCAGGTTGGAAAAGCCTGGGCAGAGGGAACAGCGTGTGCAAAGGCTCTGAGGCCTCCCTGTCTTCGTTTCCTGGGGCTGCTGGAATAAACGAACAAACCAGGCAGTAACACAATAGGAAGTCGCTCCCTCCCGGTTCTGGAGGCCAGAAGTCTGACCAGTGAGTAGGCCGGGTGGTTCCCCGCGGAGGCTCAGGGAGACATTCCACTGCAGGCCCCTCTCCCAGCTTCTGGCGCTGCTGACCATCCTGGGCTGTCCGAGCGTGCGCCTCCCCGGCCTCCACGTCTGCGGTCACCTGTGTCCCTGTGTCTCAGGCCTCCCTCTGCCCTTCTGTGGTTAGGCCCACCCAAAACCCAGGGTGACCTCGTCTCGAGATTGTTCACTTAATGACATTTGCAAAGACCCTTTTTCCAGATAAGGTCCCTTCTGGTTTCTGCACTTCTATGGTTGGACATACGTTTTGGGGAGACACTACTGGACTCCCTGCCGGTAGCATGTGGTTGGCATGTTGTAGGGATAACAGGAGGGTCATCTTGACGGGACGAATGAGTGCAGGGACAAGCCCAGATGAGGCATGGCCGTGGCGCAGGGAAGGGCTTCCCGTAGTCCCACGAGTGGCGGGCAGCCGGTGTGGGGATTTGTGAGGGTTGGACCCTGTCTGATCTCCCGACACAGAACGCCCTGGCTGGAGGGGACAGAGCAGCTGGAGGGACGGGAGCAGCAGGGTGACTGGGTATGCGGCTTGGGACCCGGGCAGGGGTCCTGGCAGCTCGGCCCCACAGAAGGGGCTGGATTCCAGACTCGGTTTGGAGGGAGAGCCGGGGGATTCGCTGGAGGAGTGGGTGTTGGGGGGCCGGGGCCTCTCCCTGGGGCTTTTGGGAAAACAGAAGGCCCGTGGGACACACGGACATGCTAGCCCCGGTGTGTGGGGGCGGGACCCAGAGGAGGCCGGCTCGAGGCCCATGGCCCATGGCAGGATGGGACGTTACGCAACCTTAACATATCCGCTAAAAAACGAAACCACTCACCAATCCTGAGAGGCTGGTTTACTCTGCTTCTGCTCTGTTCTGGGGGGACTAGAGCAGAGGCTGGTGGGGGGCACATGCGCTCTGTGACTCTAGCACCTGCTCCCCCTGGGTCTCCACCATCCTCAGACCCTGTGCCCCCACGTGCGAGGGAAGCTTCCGCACACAGCCGCCTGGCTGGGTTTGCTCTCTGGTGTAAAGTCTGCTTCAGCGGAAAGGTTGAACTAATAATGAAGTTTCTCTGGATTTATTCTGCTCTCCAGGTTTCTCTCCCTGGTGAGACCATCAGTGTCAAGTGCAGCCTTTGGAAAGCAGGGGGGCTGGCCAGGGCAGGCTCAGTGGGTGTCATTGGGTATCAGAAGAAATGAGAAGGTGTGTGTGTGTGGGGGGGCCAGTTGGGGTCTCCCGGCTGGGGGCCACGCACGTGGCGTGTGGGTGTGTGCACGCACAGCTGTGCGTGGGCTCCACGACCCAAGAGTCGGAAAGCCAGTATTGCCCAGGCCTCCAGGGCCTGGTGGGTGCTCAGGGACTCTCCTCCACCGAGCACATGCCTACACGCAGGGTCTATGCATAGGGACTCCTCGTTAACGTACAAGGAGAGGTAGCAGTGGCCGGTACCCGGGGCTATTGGAAGAACACGCAGGAGTACCGTTTCTGCATGCACCGGCTTGGAGAGACCCCTCCCGGCTAAGCCTGGTCGAGCAGCGGGCAGCAGTGGGGCTGCTGGGTGGGTCACGCAACATTCAGTAGGTTTCGAGCTGCTCTGACGTCTGGGTGGCTGGCAAGACTGGATCGTGCTTCTGGTGAGCGGAAGGAAGACCAAGGAGTCCAGTGTGAGGCCAGGGTGACTCAAACCCCCCCACCCCCGATGATGGTGCCAGCACCCTGGCAGTGACCGGCGGTGTCTGTGTGCAATCTGTGGGTGTGGGGGGGCTTCTGGGGAGCAGCGACCAGGAAGGGAGGCCCCGGAGTGATGTCAGAATAGCTGCAGGAAACCAGGCCCCAGTGTGGGGAGCCAGGAGCCAGAGCCACGGTGATGTGCTGCCGTGCCGGGTCTGCAGCAGGGGAAGCGTGGCCTTCGGTCCTGGCGTGGCCTCTAGGAGCTGGGCACCCTGAGGCGAGTCCCTCACTGTCCCTGCGCAGCAGTTTCCTTGTTGGCAAAGGCCGTACGCTCAAAGTTAGAAATCCTGTGGGTGCGCTACTGGCCTGAGCAGGAGCACAGAGCAGCATGGTTAACGTCCCATCATCGACGTGTTTGCCCGTGGACCGTCGGGGGGCCCTCTCTGGAGCTGGGGAACACGGGGGTGGGCGAAGTCCCTTTCAAGGGGCCTACCTCCTAGTTAGAGGGACAGACACTCCAACGAGCACCTGGAATCTGGTATACTCGGTGCCGTGATGGGGAAAGGGGCTCTGCCTGACCCAGGACAGGGGCAGGTTCTTGGGGGAAAGTTCCGTGAGGAGCTCTCCTAGCTTAGGCCTGATGACGGAGTAGATCTTCAGGTGAAGGTATTCAGAGAGTTCTGGAAACAGAGACAGCACAGGCGTAGGCCTGGAGGTGGGAGAGAGGACGCTTCGAGCGAGAGTTGATGATTGTGGCGATGAAGAGGAAGTCGTTGGAATTTGGATATACGATCGATTTGGAGGTGCTACAAGCCCTCAAGATGCCACGTGCAGCCACGGCTCGGTTGCCCAGGGAAGGAGACTTTGAGCCTCTCGCGGGCCCTGTGCGGCCACGTGGGGCCTGGCGGGGAGGCCGTGCTCCTTCCACCTGGACGCGAGCTGGCTGAGAACACAGGGCGCGGTGCCCTGCCCATGAGGGGTGCCTCGGTCATGCCCCCACGGCTGCTCGTTTCCTCGGGACCCCCGGCGTGCCCGGGCCCCGTCCTACGCCCACCCCTCTCATGCTGTGTCAGGCACGTAGCGGGCACCAGACAGTGCGTTTCCTTTACAAGACTCCTCTGAGGCCGGGCGCCCTACGGATGGGGAAACTGAGGCCACAGAGGCAGGCCTCTCACACCTCCCGCCCCGTTGCTGAGCCACAACGTCACCTGTGTTCCAGCCTTGCTCCCATGAGGAGAGAGAAACGCTGACATCACTGAGACAGTCGTGTCCTCGCGTCCCCTTGACGTGTGCATCTCCAGCGCTGAGCCCCGAGCCTCCAGGCCCCCGGGCTCGTCGCCCGGAGTCCTGCCAACCGTGCGGGGCTGAGCTACCTCCGCCGTGGGCGGCGCAGGGGAGGCGGGGAGGTGAGGAGGAAGGAAGGCGGAGAAGTCACTACCTCTCCCAGCTTTCAAAGCTGGGGTCCAAGGGCCTTCAGGAGCCTCCAGCTCCTCACGGTGTGGGGGCCCGTGAGATCGCGGGGAGGGCAGGGCCCGTCCCCAGGCCCCTCGGTGACGCCCTGCCCCCTCCCAACACGGCACAAGGGTCTGTGGGGGGAAGCTGGGACCGTGGGACGGGTGGGGGCCTGGCTCCGCATGCCCGTGTGGGCGTTGAGCGCATTCCAAAGTGGCCGAGAGGCTGGCAGATCGCAGAAGCAGGCAGTCAGGGTGCAGAGGCCGTGGCCCAGGAGGACGTCGTGACCGGGGCAGGTGGCCTTGAGAGAGGACGAAGCAGGGCATCCTCGTGACCGTGGCCGCGGGGCGGACGGCAGCAACCACCCCCCCCCCCGCGTCCCTGCAGAACTTGCTGTGCTCATGAGCTTGGCAAGCATCTCCCAGCTTTTAATTTGTGGGAGAAGCGACCTTTTATATTTCAGATCACATGAAGTTAATTTGCACTCCAGTTCAAGAGAGCTCCTGAGAAGGTACGAATGTGATTTCTTAACAGCTGTTACCGTAGGACTCAACATGACAGAAATGATGAGAGGCGAGGATTCATTTTTAGACAGGAAGACACACACGCTTTCTCCCTGGAGCCCGCCCAAGATGGAGCAATCAGACGGGAAGGACCCGAGGGAGTGTGAGGATCAGCCACTAACCTTGTGTGATGTCCCTGACCCACAGCTGTCCCACTTCTGCTTGCATACCCCCAGTGACGTGGAGCTCACTACCTATGGAGCAGCCACATCTAATGCTGGTCAGCTTTGGCCGTGAGAAGGTCTTTTCAATGTTACGTATGATCTGCTTTTGTTGATTCTGTTCTGCCACCTGAAGATGCATGATGTCATCCCCTTCCTCCTCACGGCAGCCTTTCCAGTGTCTGCGTGGGCTCCATGGCCACCTGGCCTTCCTCTCCTGCCGACCGCCTCTGACTCCTTACCCGTGAGTCCCTGAGCTGATGTCCGGGGCCTACCATCCTGTCTCTACGGATGTCCTGGTCTGCCCGTGTCCCTAAAGTGAGGCACTTAGGACCAGACATCCTGTTCCTTTTTCCAACTGACCGGCCAAGATTCCTATCACGTTCCTACTTGTGGACACCATACTTCCAGCCAGACGGCGAGAGGTCACCTCCATAGTGAGACTAGCTGGCCACCCAGTTGGTATCTGCAGAGAAACTGCCGCATGCCTAGTCCTGTGCCGGTCACCGCTGGGGGTCAGAGCTGGAGAGGTGGCCTGCAGGAGGCTGAATCTAGTCCAATGACGGCTGTCGGTGTGGGGACGAACCCACCAACCCGTGCTGGCCCAGCTCTCCCATGTTCCTGGGGGCCCACCCTGGGCCCTGCTGCTTGGACCAGGGCTGGTCACCTGAGTCAAGCTAGTTGGTTCCCAGTAGGAGTTGGGGACAATGGGTCCCTGCCTGCAGGTGGCTGTGGGGCAGCTTTATTCCCCATGGGGTCTGGGAAATCTGAAGTCTGTTTGCAAAGAAAGAAGAGAGTTGGGGGGCGGGTACGTAGGGGGCAGGGAAGGGTAGAGCACATGAGCAAATGTACAGAGAGGGGCAGTGGGTTCCAGCCCTGAGTCCACCTGTGTCACCCGCCGTCCCATCCGCCTAGAACCAGGACGTCCCACCGGCAGGGGGCGGGGGGGAAGAAGGGTGCTGGGGAGCCGGTCCTGAGGTCCAGCTCTAGCCCCTGCCCGTGTCCTTCCAGTGCCGGGATTCCCCGCCGTCCTCAAGAGCCCACTCAGCCCTGTGGGAAGATCCGAGCCACGCCAACGGCCCCCAGTCTCTCAGGGTCCAGCCCTCCTTGCTGCCCAGGGTGACACAGGTCAGCGCCCACAAGGGACCAACAGCCCATCGCCTGGGGGCCCCTCCTGGCTCTGGCGTCTATGCCTTTTGCAGTTTGTTTCCGTCCACTCCGTGAGGCCAGTGATTGGCTACTGGCCACAGGCCTGCCCAGGTGCGGGGCCAGCCAGATGGGTGGTGGGCCAAAGAAGTGAGATTCCGAGCGTGGCCAAGACTGGGTGAGTCTTGTCTGTGCCTCTCTGAGCCTCCTCTGTAGGATGGGGACCGCGGTGCTGCCCGGCCCACAGGCCTGCTGGGACAGCTCAGGAACCGGCACGCCTAGAGCACCCGGCACTGTCCCCAAAGGAGTGTGCCCTCCCATATGGCCATTCATGGGACTGGCTAGTTGGCCTTGGTGGGGAGCTCAGCTGGGGCGGAGGGCCAGAGGCCTCTGGTCCCTCTCTGGGCGGCCTCTCTGTGCAGCCTGGGCTCCAAAGCCAAGTGGACCCCCTTCTGTGACCCGGCTCAGATGGCATCTGTCACAGGCTGAATGGGGTCCCCTCCCGTGGTGGCTGAGCTAAGATTAGATCGTTGGGTGGCCCTAACGTGTGACTGGCGTCCTCTAGGGAAGGGGGGAGCAGGACACAGGGGTGCACCGAGGGACCAGCACGTGGGGACATGTGGAGGAGAGAGGGCTTGCCGGCACCTTGATCTTCTGGCTTCCGGAACTCTGGGTGCACATCTGTGGCCTGAGCCACCCAAGCCGGCTGATGGAGTGTCTCTGCAGAGCTACGCTGTCCATCGAGATGATGACAGAGCCCTGTCCAGGTTGAATGGGGGACACAGCGGACCCTGGCTGTGGACAGGGAAGGCCCTGAGGAGCTATGTAGCATTCGTGGGGAGACAGCTGGTCCTATGGCAGCTCCCTAGCGAGTCTGAGAGGGGGGTGAGCTCCTGGAACGGGGGGTTCAGGCAGGGGGTGTCAGGAGAAGGCCGGCGGCCCAGACGCAGCGGGAAGGGCACGTGAGGCCAGAGTGGGAGCCCCGAGCCCACCGAGCTGGGCCAAGGCCTCCGCAAAGCATGGTCCGCTGTGGCGATTGCCAACACGTGTGACATGGGGCTTGGGGCCATAGCTGGGGACACTTCAGAGCACAATTCTGAGCCCTTTAAATGAGAAACGTGTATCTTGGGAGAGCGGAGAGGCCACCACCCTCTTGGAAATGGAGCATGGCCCCCTGGTCACGGTGCCCCGGGGTCAGTCCTCGGAGGGGGACACCACTTGTCCCAGCTTGGACATGTCCTGTGGCACTGGGGTCCCCTGTGAAGGCCCTCCAGGTGCCAGACCCATAACCACGGTCCTTAGCGCAGACAGCGCCGTGCAGGAGGCCTTGCTGGAGACACAGGTAGGGGTCTGGGCTTTTGTCCCTGAGGCAGAGCGCGGCCCCGACATGGGAGAGGAGGTGGATGTCCAGGGGCCGGTGGCAGCCGAGGGTCCCGGACCTCTGAGGGCATGAGTCAGATCTCAAAAACGCAGCCAAAAATATAACAGCACCGCCTTCACGGGCTTCTTGAGGGTGTTCGCTCTTTCCTGTAAAATATTTAAAACAGTGCCTGGTACATGCTAAATGCTCTATAAATGTTAGTAATTTTTTTAAAAAAGATTTCATTTATTTGTCAGAGAGAGAGAGAGAGAGAGAGAGCACAAGCAGGCAGAGTGGTAGGCTGAGGCAGAGGGAGAAGCAGGTTCCCTGCTGAGTAAGGAGCCCAATGCGGGACTGGATCCCAGGACCCTGGGATCATGACCCGAGCCGAAGGCAGCTGCTTAACCAACTGAGCATCCCTAAATGTTAGCTATTAAAAAATAACAAATTTCTTTTAAGCCCCTGCAGCTCTGCCTCCTCTAGGAAGCCCGCTGGGCGTGCACAGGCAGGGGCCTCCTCCCTGCTTCCCCACTGGGGCCACTTCCCGCTCTCATTTTTTCAGACACCTCTGTCTGTGGGCTCCGCAGTCACCCCGGAGGGGCCCTTCCCCACCCTCCCCCCTGCTGTCCGTGCCCTTCCAGTCCAAGGGAGGCCAGCAGCCGGGCACAGGGAGGTAATAAGCTGATTGGGGTGGACAGGCACCTCGAGGCTGGGGCTCCATCCTGCTCCTGGGCCCCGGCAGAGGGCTGCCTCTGTGAAGCGTGTGGATTTCTGACCTGGAGGACAGGCTGGCAAATCCACGGGTGAACACTTACAGATATCATTAAACCAGCAGAACGGCTAATAATTTAGATGATATTAAAACCATGCAGCTTTGCGTAAATTATAAGAATAAAATGAGACTTATTAAGAGCAGAGCCAAACCAATCCAACAAAAGAGAAAGAGTCAGAAATAGACAAAAGAAGAAATTGGAAACGGTGGAAAAAAAGGGAAGGACCAGGAGGTCATCTCTGATGAGAAATGACACGTTAAGCATTGCAAGGAGCCCTCCAGGTCCGCCGGGATGTGCAGAGCCCTGGGTGAGCTGGCCATGGGCTCCAGGCCCCATGAGTGACCAGAGGCCCAGCCAGAGAAGCAGGCCCCATGTGGCGTGTGCCCAAGCGGCGTCTTCACGGGTACAGAGGACCTACTGTGTGCCGGGCACAGGGCTAGAGTGCCTTGTCATATGTTGTTCAGTACGCCTTATGGGCAGGGCACCTTGGAAGCAGTGTGTCAGATGCTCCGAATGAGTCTCTACACCAGGGGTGCCCACTCCTAAGTTGCGTATGTGCAACCAGGCTCAGAGAAGTTTGCCCACTTGCCTGAGGCCACACAGCCAGGAAGTGGCAGAACCAAGGCGTGGGCTCAGAGTGGCTGGATTCTGGAGCCCATAATTCTTCTGACTGTTCAGTGGCTGTGTCGAGTGCATGCTGTGCACAGGGGCAGAGGGGGCTGAGCTGAGCGGGGCTCCCGCCCCAGGGAGTGTGGCGGAAAGGGAGACAAACCAGCATGTGGTCACGCTACGTGTGATGAGTCGTCTGCTGGCTAAACCCATGGGCTACGGGGGAGCACGGGAAGCCCTCGAAACTCACCCCGGCCCACAAGTCAGGTCAGGCCGCCGAGCAGAACGGCCAGGAGTCAGCCAGCCACGGGCATGCGTCGTGGCGGAACGCCTCCATGCAGGTGAAACAGTCAGCTCGAAGGCCAGGTGACCTGGGAAGGTCACACATCATTTCTCCCAACTTGAGCCTCTGGCACGAAGGGGACAGTGGGACAGATATGGCTCAGAAGCCACGGTAGGGCGGGAGTGAAGATCGCGTCTTGGATGCCGGGGAGACTTGGGGTGCTGCTTAACACGCAGGGCCAGAGGCTCAGGTGTGTTCTCTAGAAAGATCTCAAAGACCAGATTGAGGGCTTCGTTCACAGGGCCGAGAGATCGGCCGGGAGCGGCTGCAGGAGTCATCCCTCAGGACTCGTAAGCTGGGGGGGCTCACCTCCAGTAACAGTACGTGGAAAGGGGGACCTAGTGTGTTACCCAAGCAGGGACAGTGACCACCAGAAGTCCCTACCTCCCATCCTCCCGGGAATCATTGTCTCTGGAAGAGAAATCTTGGGAAAGATGGAGTCGTGTGTCATCCCTGAGCTGGCCACGTGGCCAGAGAGTGGGTTCTTCATGGGGTCAGGTTGGTCCCCTGCAAGGGGGAGTTGAGCCCGTGGCTGACAGCCCCGCCCAGAGCCCTCGGCACCAGGAGCCCTGAGGACACACTGAGGCCCAGCTCGCGGAGATCAGGGCGGCAGGTGGGAGAGGCCCGGGCCGGCCCCGGGGAGAAGAGCCACCAGTGGTTTCCAGGGACACTTAGAAGGTCAGTTTGGCAGATTCGGAAGGACTGGGAGATGTGGGGAGAGGGTGGGAGCTGGAAATGATTTCTACGGTGCTGGTTTGATCCGCTGATGAGGTGGTGGGGCTGACTACCAATGGGGGCGATGTCAGACATGTTGAATTTGAGGGGCTTGCAGACATCTGGGGGGCTGGCGTCCAAAGAGAGGTCTAGGGCAGAGAGCCATGTGCGGACCGTCACTGGGGTGGGAGTGGGTCCTAGTGTGTGCGTAGAGTTCTTTAAGAGCCATGGCAGGGGTGGGGGGGAAGGAAGGTGGGAAGGGGCAGGAGAGGTGGGGGTGGTGGTGCTGATGCCCTGGAGGCAGGGGAGGAGTGTGCAGGGGGAGAAGGTGGTCGACCAGCTGTCTCGTTGCCCCCCGCAGTGTCCTTGCCTGGGCTGGGGATGCTGCGCCCGCTCACATCTCTGTCTCGGGATATCTTGGGGGGACTAGCAGGAGCAGCAAAAGTTCGTGGGCTCGGGGTAGGGTCACCAGGTGGGCTCGGGGGCCCCAGGCCGGAGTCTGGTGGATGGTGCTTGTTGTCTTCTGGGGGAGGGGGTCGCAGCATGGCCTGCAGCCCCATTCTGGAGGGCCTGATCCCGACACAGACATCCCTGGGGTTCCTCTTGGGCCCCTCGTGCTGGGCTGCCGCTGGGCTTGGGCTGTCCTGCCTGGACCCCAGAGCTCGTTGTGCTTGCTTGGCTGGCCTCGACACCGCAAGGAGGCAGGCGGCAGGGCCCGGACCCCTCGCCCACAGCAGGGGGGTCACCAGCCAGAGAGCCTCGGGGAGGAAGGGCTGAGCCAGTGGTCTTGTCCCTGTTTGGCCCGAGAGGCTGAGGACTGTCAGGTCGGAGGAGGGGAAGCCCCCCAGCACCTGGGAGCTGGACATGCCCCGAGGTGGGGGATCCACTTGGGGACCAGCCAGCCCCCTGAGCCAGCTTGGGCCCCACTGGCCCGAGGATGACGGGCCTGGGGCGCTGGCTCCTGGGGGGTGGCACCAGCCAGTGGGGCCTTGGAGGGCTGCTAATGATGGCTGCACGTCCAAGCCGCCTCACGCAGCCCTGCCAATTAAGACCAAGCCGAGCACATCGCCAGCTTCCGAGTCGTTAGGAACCCAATTAGGGGTGTCTTAGAACTGGTCAGGCAGCTCTGCCGGGTGTCCAAGCCATGGGGGCTGGGCTGGCTGGGGTGCCTGCTACACCCCAACCAGCTGTCACGGGGCTTTGTCAGTTGGGGGGGCTGTGTTCCATCGGCACCCCGGGGGCAGATGTGGGGCACAGCCAGTGTGGGCAGGGGGCCTTAGTGGATGACCGGCTGGTCAGTGGGTCTCGGCACGAGTGTCCTTTCTGCCCAGCAAGGCTGGGGGGGGGGTTGTGGGCGGGGCGATGGGCTGCTTGGAGTCCACCAGGAACCAGTCCCAAAGGTTACATATCCACTGGACGTGGCCCTGAGGGTGTGTCGCTTCGACCCTGTGGTTTACAGTGGGCGCAACAGAGGTCCTCAAGACGGAGGGCTGGGGAGGCAGACAGGTGGGCCTTGTCCCTCTCTGTCATTTCAGCCAAGTGACCATGCAGCTCGGGCCCTTTAGGATGGAGCCCAGCACGCCTACTACACAGCTCGTTCTGCCATGTCCACACTTACCCACAAACAACACACCCAGCTTGAATTTACCGGAAGGCAGGATTCTGGGGTTTTACACACAAAGGAAGCCTCTGTCAGCACGTCATCTCCTGTAGAGAAGCCCCTTCGCCTGGTCTGGTGGGCGGGAGGCGACACGGCCCAGCCCCACGGTACACAGAGCCTCACACCCCATGCCGGCTGTCCCCAGGACAGAGTCAGCTTACACAGTCATGACAGAGACCCCAGACGGGGTTAGCTTACACTCCTTTTGCTGGTTTTCCCCTGGGAAGGACCACAGCTAGTCTAGCTTAGTCAGGTGCTCTCCTCAAGGCTGAGGCTGGCCCGCTGTTAGGGGCCGAATCATGTTCCCTCTCAGTCCACGTCAAAGTCCTACATGTAACTGTTCTTGGAGACAAGGCCCTTACTTTGAAACAAGGCTGTCAGGGTGGCCTGTACAGTGTGTTCCAGGCAGAAGAACAGCCCATGCAAAGGCCCTGGGTGGAAACAGATTTGGAGTGGGTGCCAGAGGTGGCCTGTGTGGTCACTGGAGCATGGCAAACACAGGGCAGGCAGGTGGAAAAAGGAAGCTGGACAAAGTCGTTAGTGCCTTGTCCATAGGCCAGGGCAGGCAGTGACGTGAGAAGCCACTGGAGGTTTCAGCGGGGGAGTGACGTGATCCGTGTCATGAAAGATCAAGCTGACATTTCTCTGGAGAGTGGAAGGTAGGGAGAGGGAGGACAAGAGAGAGATCAGGAGTGGCCTCCAGAGTGAGCTGGGGAGATCCAGGGGCCCGGCCCCTAGCTGCAAGGTTGGAGGTTGGGGGCTGCTTTCGAGCCGGAGCCTGTTGGGGCTTGTTGGGCTGGAGGGGAGGTCAGATGGGGGGACCTGAGCTGCAGGGGAGGCTGGTGGCCCGGTCCAGAGGGAGGGAGCATCCAGCTGCGTGGGGCATGGTCCGTGTGAGCAGATCTAAGGTGTGGACGTTGACTCTGAGGTTCTGGCTTGTGGGAGGGAGTGGGGCCGAGCGGAGCAGAGGGTCAGCCGCTCTTGGAACAACTCGGAGCACCCTCGGGCCGGCTGGGAAGCTCAAGGAGGTGGCAGAAGCCTGTGTCCCCACCGTGCAGAGGGAACAGGGAGTAACATGGACAGTGCTCTCAACCCCCACCCTCCCATGGGTCTCACGCGTGGACAGCATAGGCTTATATCCCCACGGCCCACGGAGCTTCACAGAACTGGGTCTTGCAGGCCCGCCATTGGGCGCAGCCCTTCCACTCCGTGTCCATGGACACTGCGTGCTCTTCCTGGGTTGTTGGGTCCACGCACGAGGCACAAGGGCCATGGCTGTGGTGGGCCACCTGGTGCTCTTCCTGGACGTGTGTGCGGGGGTCTTGGGGACAGAGCAGGGCCGCTGGGCCCCAGGGGACGTGTGTGTGCAAGGGTACAGAGCAGCCTCCCCGAATGGGGACGCTCCCGCCAGCTCCAGCTGGCTCTCGCGGTTGCACCTGGGGGTTGTGGAGGGGCTCCTCACTGAGGGTCATGTTTGCATCCCCTGTCCTGAGCCGAGTGCCCGTGGAGCCGCTCCGGACCGCCCACCGGGCCCGCTTCCCTCCCCGCCCAGCACCCTGAGGGTTGGCCTCCTTGACCCGTGTGGAGGGGCGCCCCACACTCGGCTCTGGGTCCGGGGCTGTCTTATTGCCTCGTGTGGGCCGTGCTTTGTCATACAGGCTTTTCTAATTTTGCTCTTGTTGGATTTATCAAATCTTTGCCTGTGTGACTTGCGCGTTCCGTGTTTGTTTAAGAGACCTTGCCCTGCGCGGAGGTCGTAAATCGCTTTGCCTGCCCATTAAGTTCTCTCACCCACCGGGGACGAATTCTGTAACGGCATGAGGTAGGGATCTTATTTAGTATCTCCCAGATACTTAGCCAATTTCCCCAGATCCAGTTATTGCATAATCCATCTTCCCCTTCCTGATGGTGTGGCCGCCCCCGCTGGGCCCCGCCGCGCGCCTCTCCGAGCGGCCCTCCTTCTGGGTCTTGGGCTGCTCGGCGCCTCCTCATGATGAATAGGGTGATTTGCGTTTCTCGCAGCCCCAGGAGAGGAGCCTGGGGAGCTGGAAGCAGAGAGAGGTGAGGAGGCCTCGCAGGCTGTTGGTGGTGGCGTGGTGGGGAAGAGGTGTCCAGCGGGGACGGGTGTGGGGATCGCTAAACAGCGTTAAATGGAAACAGACTGACTTTGGGAAGGGACAGGCAACACTGGGCTTCCCTTGTCCATGATCTCGGATACAAGCTTCCTTGCCATGCACCGCCCCCAACTCCCGCTGAAAGCTCTGATGAGTCTACTTTGCATACAACGGCATGGGGCCTGGGCTCACTCAAGTTAGCAGGGTGAGGACCAGCCCCAGGAGCCTAGGTCCCCAGTGGGGCTCCCCCTGCAGGACAGCAGCCCTAACCGGTGGGGAGGGCACCCTGGGAGACCCCCGGCGGGGCCCCCTCCTCACTGAGCGCCCTGGCCTCACACTGCAGGGCCCCAGGGTGCTGGCCCAGCCCCGCGGCGTCAGGGAGTCGCCCCAGCAGGTCACTAGGGTAGGAACCCTGGGCCGGGGGTGTCAGCCCTGGGGCTTTATGGACAAAGCACTGCGGAAGGGGCGGCTGAAACCACGGAACTGTATTTGCCCATGTCCCGGGGGCTGGAAGCCAGAGATCCAGACGTGGGCTGGGCTGATTACTCCCGTGGCCTCTCTCCGTGGCCTCTCTCCGTGGCCTTGAAAGACCTGCGGATCCCCTTACCCAAGAATTTAACACTGCCACTGGATGCAAACAGCAAGAGGTTTATTTCCACGCAGGTACCGGCGGGTGGTCGGCAGCTCCAGCTAACCGAGCACACCGACCGGAGAGAAACAGGGTCTTATATAGGAAGGCACAAACAAGTTTTGGGTGGGGCGCAACTGATTGGTTGACAATTTGAACTTTGAAAAAGGCATACTTGGAGTTTGCTGATTGGTTTTGAGTACCCGCGCGCGCGAAGTGAGAGGCGGGAAGGGGGAACAAGCTGATTGGTTCTGAGGGCCCGCTCGCGCAAGAGAGGGGAACAAGAAGGGGGAAGGTAGGAAAGCCATCATGGCGTCTCTATTATTTCTATAAGCCAAGCAGTGACAGTAAAGCAAAAGAGCAATTAATATGCGACTAATACCTAAAAGCCAGCGGTTTACAGAAAAGCAAAAAATAAAGCGGTTAGTTATCCTATCTACCTTTTAGGGGAAGGGTCTTTCAGCCTGTAGATACTTCGTCTCCTATGACCTTGCGTTGCCGTCCCCCTGTGCATGTCTGCGTCCGCGTGTCCTCCTCTTACTGGACCCCAGTCCCACCAGATGGAGGCCCACACTTGGGTAGTGTTTTACCTGAACTACTTCCACGTTGTGCCAGGGGCTGGGACCGTGACGTATGAACTTGGACAAGACAGCGTTTGGCCCAGAAGGCAGGGTGTGCAGGGAAGGAGGAGTATGCAGGTGGTGGGACCTGGCCCTCGCCACTTGCTCTGAGCCCTGCTGGAGGCTCTGGGGCTGGGGGTGCATATGTGAAGGGTAGCACACTGTGTGGGGTGATGGGGGTGTCAGCGGCTGGGGGCAGCGCCCGGGGGAGACAGCCCGCTGTCCCCAGGCTGCAAAGCAGAGCAAAAGGAGCAGACAGAGCCCTGGGGGCCACGTGGCCTTGGGGATGAGGTTGCCTTGGGGGCCATGCAATGCCTCTGATGCAGGTGGCACGGAGAGCCAGGCTCTCACACACATTTAGGAGCTCAGACCCAAGTTTGTCAAGAGGACAGAGGGGGCCTAGATGGACCGAGGCCACTTGCCCGCCCCTGGGGAGGAGAGAAGCCTCAAGGCCGCCCTTTGGCGGAGTCACAGAGAATCATAATTGTCCCCAGCTCGGGGCCAGAGGCAGCCCTGCGCAATGTCTGCCTTATTGCTTCTCCTGGGTCTTTGCGTTTGGCCCGGAGCTTGAACTTAAACCACCGAGAAAGGCCAGTCAGAGAAGTCAGGAAAGAAGGGTCCAGCACGTGGTGCCTAGGAAGGGAGGGGTCCCCGGGGGCCGTCTCCCCACCTGCTCCGTCCTGGGACTGTAAGTGGATCTGGGGCCTGGGAGCTTTGGCCTGGGGGTCGGGCTGGGGCTGGGGCGGGCTGGGTTCCCAGGGCGGCTGGGTGGGTTGAGCCCGGGGTGAGGAGAGGGGAACAGCAGCCCCTTCTCTGTAGCGCAGAAGGGCCCCTGTGTGGCCTGCGCAGAGGTCCTCACAGGCCTGCTCCGGGCTCCTCCTGCTCGGCATGGGCCGGCCCTCCCAGCCTCTGCAGAGATTAGCAGAGATGCCTGCGCACCTGCAGAGCCCCTGGGCATTAGGTGTCTCCTTCTGACCTTGAGGGGATTTGACGTAGGCTGGGGAGTTCACCAGAGATCCCCAATGGTGGCCCAGACACGCCCCTTGTTAGCAAAGCACAATATTAAAAAAAAAAAAATTAGAATGAGCTGCCAAGCTTAGAAGTGGAGAGATTTTATGTTAAAATCTTACTTCTAGCTTCTTGGAGGAAATGGAGAAACCCAAGGCCCAGAGCCCCTGGGCTGGTGTTCAGTTTCTGCTCAGACCTTCCAGCTGCTAACCAGGGAAGAGCCCTTCGAAGCCCCCTGCCCCCCCACCCCCCCATCTGTCCCC
>LNAC01000028.1:6208258-6219977 GCA_002007465.1 Ailurus styani | reverse complement strand
CCCCCCCCCCCCGCCCCAGAACCGTGCACGGCCCCGTCACTCCCCTATCCCCCTGCTCGCCAGGCCCTGCTCCTGGGATTGCCCCTTCCCTCCTTCCGGTGAGTGTCGCCTGCCCGCCCTTCTGAGGTCCCCTTCCTAGAGGCGCTGAGGTCACGGAGGAGGCGGGCAGCCCCGTGGAGCCTGCTGGGCCCCTTGTGAGCTCTGAGGATGCTCCGTGCACCCAGTGGACACTATCCAATAGAGCACAAGAGTCTGGCCCACCACCGGGGTGGGTCCCTTCATTTATGAGACTCGGTTTCCCCGTTTTTACGTAGAGACACACGTGGATAGGATTGTAGATTATTCATTCATTCAACAAACACCCACTGAGTATCTCCTGTGTGCCGGGATGAGCTACATGCCTGTCCTGGGTAGGATCCACCTCAGATGTCCCCTCCCTGCAGACCAGAGCCCTGGGCTTCCCTCTGATTTTGCTGTGGGGCTTGGGCTACTCCTTGACGCTCTCTGAGCCTTCCTGCGTTTCCTTTTCTGGGCTTCAGCCGCCGCGGCCCCATTGGCCCCCAGGGTCCTATTTCGGGCCTCCCCCAGCTCCTTCATGGCGCCCTGCCGATCACCCAGAGAGCTCAGACCCGTCTTGGGGTTCCGTGACCAGCTGGGCTCTGGAGCTCATGTTGGTGGTGGGGAGAGGTGACATGTGCCTCCCAGGCTGGCCTGCTCCCTGGCCATCCTTGGAGAGGGGACCTGGCTGGATCCAAAGCCCAGATCCAAACCCCTGGTTCTGAGGTTGGCCTGAGGGGCGTGAGATGGGCTCTGCCTCACAGCCCAGCTTCTCCCAAACCTGTGGGAGAAGAGGTTCATGAATATTCATAGACTTACATGAATATTCACGATGATAATGATGCACCTTCTCTCTATCCCCTTGACCTCGGGCACCTCCCTTGCTTTCCCAGGTGCCCCACACCCTCTTCCCTCCACTGACCCCTGCCTGCAGGCAGCTTTACCTCCACTCCCAGGGACCGCCTGGCCGCCTCCGGGGAGCCCTTGGTCTAAGGAGACCCCCACGCAGAAAGGGTCCTTGGCCTGTTGGAGGGCCGGGCTCCCATCTCCACTCTGGCCCCATTCTCCAGGCCTCAGTTTCCCTTCTGACCTCGAGGGCCCTTCTGGCCTCATGGGGCTTCAGCCAGGCTCGCCGCCCCAGGAGCAAACAAGTCCTCTTCGGTTCCATGTTCTGAGCGTTCCATTGTGCCAGGACAAAGCCAGGAGGCTCAGGTTCCCTGAGGGCCCACCAGGACCAGACTTCAGTTACCTGTAACTGGAGAGAACTCGGGTTAGGTGTCCCGCGCCCTGCACACCTGCAGCCGGGCCCTGCTCAGCTGGCTGCCCCTTGGGACCAGCAGGATGGGGGTGGGCCGAGGGGATTCACTGGCAGGCTGCAGGGGCAGCAGGGAAATGCTCGGATTAGGGGAACTAGGGGGAAGAGGGTCAGGGTGAGCCAGGACCATCTCTGGGGCTGGCACTGCTTGGGGGGAACTGCGCTCACTGCTCACGCCATGTGACCTTGGGCAGGTCACTCAGCTCTATGCCTCAGTGTCCCTCTCTGCGAATGCCTTCCACCCACTGTGTTCTGGGCTGAGCCACCCTGCCCCGAGCAAGGGCGTGCCACTCCGAGGGCACTTGGCCATTTGTCCAGAGAGCACCCAGCTTATAGAGCAGGGCCCAAAGCTTTGAGACCCTGGCAGGCCCGGCCCCGCTGCTGTCTGTCCCCCATCGGTCCCCCTGTCCATGCCCCCCAAGTGCTCAAGAACAAGCCCACTGCCAACTCCAGGCCCCTGCGGGTCCTACCTTTGCCCAGGCTGAGCCCCATTTCCCTGAGTCTCCTTCTTTGCCTATCTGGCTCTCCCTGGGCTGTCAGCCGTGGCATTTGGGGTCCCCACCCCTTCCTGGGGGTGCAGCCCCATCTCCCACTGGATGGCTCCTCCTCTGGGGCAGGGGGTGGTGCTGGGCCTGCTGGAGTCTCCTAGAGGGGCTCCAGCAGGAGCAGATAGGTTGTCTGGAATTGTCAAGGAGGAAGAGCCCTGCCCAGTACCTTCTGGAAAGTTCCCAGGCACTGGGGCTCCCTTGGCCTGTGCGTCCGGGTAAGCGCTGACTTTGTCCTGGGAGCTTCGCCTGATCATCTGTGAGTGGTGGCTTCTGTGTGCTGCCTGCGACCTTGCATGCGAGCAGATTCAAGGCTCCGGGAGACCCGACCGCTCATCCCTGTGCTTCTGGGTGCACACTCTGACCTCTGTCCTTGGGGCTCTGCCCTGACCTCATGGTGCCGTCCAAGAGGAGGCTCGCAGTGTCTCAGTGCTTGTCCAAGGTCACACAGGGAGCAGGTGGCAATCAGGCCCCCCCTCGCTGCAGCCTGTACTTCATGCCCCCTTCCCGGGTGGAGGACAGATGGAGGTCCCTTGCCTGTGGGTCTTGCTCAGGCTGACCCTGTGTGAGCTCCATGGCTGGGGCCCAGCCTGCTCCGTGCTGTTTGCCTAAATTTGTTCAACCTCATCTTCCCACGGGACCCACACGGCCACCACCGACATCTGTGGGGACGCAGCAGAGGAATGCCTAATGAGGACTCGGCGTGGCCCCACCACGGAGCACAGGCTGGGACAGATGGTCTATCATTACCCATTTTTATTAATTACTGGCTCCACGTGCCTCGACTGGCTCCCGAGCCCCAGGCTTGCTGGCCGTGCGCGGCCCCAGCTACTGTGGAAGCAGAAACGGCCCTTCATTTAGCTCAATGTGCATTTCCTCCCGGCTTCCTTTGAGACCAGACGTTTCTGGCTCAGAGTGGTCCCCGGGGTACCAGGCCGGCCGAGGAGAAGCAAGCGTGCAGCTGCCGCCTGCCTGAGGAGGCTGGAGAGGGCCCGGTACAAGGACAGCCCGGGGTGCAGGGGGGCATCCAGGTGTGGGGGGACCCAGCTCAGGGCTGGAGGTACCTGGAAGCCTTTCCCGATACCTTCCCTGTGCCAGCCTCTGGGGACGAGGGGGTCGTCCTCCTCCGCCCCCCACGGGGCCCCGCAGAGCCCTGAGGCTGCTGCGGGCTTGCGTTCCCAGCCACTTGTGGGGTTCCTCCCGACGCTGGCAGAACCTGGCGTGCTCTGGCCCAGTGCCGCGGTGCCTCATTCGGCTTCTGGCAAGTCCCGCTCTGCCAGCGCCCTCTGCGAGGGGTCCTCGCATCCTGCCGGAGCCCCAGCGAGAGGAACAGAAAGGGACACGGGCCGCCCCTCCTCTGGGGAGAGGAGGTCTAGGGACCCCTGGTGCTGGGGAGAACCAGGACTCCCCAGGCCACGTCAGGGCCCAAGGCCGAGGGCTCGCTGCAGCCAGGACGCCAAGTTCCTCTTGCTCCGTGCATGGCCTGTTAGGCCGGGAGGTAATGGGATATGAAGCCCAAGATTTCTAGTCAATAAAAAGGCACCTTGGAGGGTTTTTATGTCCTGCTGGTGTCACACTGGGCAGGCGTTTTATCTGCTGCCCACCTGATGGTCTGTCATAAAGCTGAATCCCCGTCATCATCTGTCTGTCCGGAGATGCTGCTGGCAGAGCCTGGGGAGCGGGGACACCCCAAGAAACGGGCTCCAGGAGCAAAGCTGGTGGCTGCATGACCAGAGGAGTAGGGGGACCTTTGCAGGGATCCAGGAGAAGCAATGAGGTTGAGGAGGTGGGGTCGTGTCGGATATGTCCTAGGAGGCCTCCGAGGGGGACCTGCCACAGGCTGAGCTAGGCTGAGGGCTGGGATGGGCTGGCCTGAGGAGCCACCCTGTGGGGGGGCGGGACTGAGGGGTTCAGCCTTGCCTGAGACAGAGCCTGGTTGGACATGGGAGGTGCATAAAGCCGGCAGCCCCCAGGGTGGGGCAGTGCTGAGCTCCCTGACACTGGAGGAAGTCAAGCAGGGCCTGATGCCCCCTGGGTGAAGAGGTTTGAGTGGCGGAAGTGAAAGGCCAGGGTCACAAGAGGAGGATATTTACCAAAGTAATTATGGGGGGGATAGAATGTCCTGGAAGCAAACAGTGGAGGAGATGACGTCTGGGGCCCGGGGATGGGCCCCTAGTCGCTGTCCTGTGTCTCTCACTACTTGGTACTTTCCTGGAGGCGGTGGACTCCAGGGCAGGTGATGATCTGCAGGGCTGTTCCAGCTAGGACCAGAGGCTTGCAGCTGTAGATTGCAGCCCCATGCCTGGGGGCGGCTCTCAGGGCCCATGTGCCCCAGTGCAGCCGTGGCGGGTAGGGGTGGCTGTGACTGGGGGCCACGGCCCTGGACTCTTGTTCCCACATCTCTGACCTGCCTGCCTATCAGGCCAGAGGAAGGGCTCAGCCAGGGAGGAGGGAGGCGCTGGCCTCCTTCCCGGAGGAAACCGATCGCTTGCTCCCCGCAGCGAAGGGAGGCCTGGCTAGGATTTCCTGCTTGTGCCTGGCTTCCCAGCTCTGTGGGGGCCCCAAGTAAGTGGCCTTTCCACAGGGGGAGGGGCACTCAGGGAATGAAGGACAGCTGACATCAGAGCAGGAGGTGGGATGGTCTGCTCGTGGGTGGTAGGTGGTTGGCCCTTCCCTGGGAAAGCCCCCCGCCCTCTGGATTCCCCCGCTCACCCCTGCCCCAGGCTCCCAGCCCATTCTGGCCCAGACTGGGGCTCCAGAGTGGGGTCCAATGAGCCCTTCCCTGCAAGGTGCTCACTGACCCCACAACCACAGCCCAGGTGACGTGCCACGCCTAGAGCCCGGCCCAGCCCAGGACACCTAAGCTTGTCCTGAGGACAAAGGGGTCGGACGAGCCAGCCAGGGCATGGGAGAGCACGCTAGCTAGATGGAGGCACCAGCAGGAGCAGAGGGTGGAGGTGAATGGGGGATTGTATTTATGGGGGGCATGCCCAGCAGGGGCCCAGGCCTTCCAGGGACCTGGGCTGTTTCTGAGGGTAGGGAGGGATTTGGGAAAGGCTTGCTCTGGCTGCGGCACGAGCCAGAGACTCTCCCCTGGGTCTAGGCAGGCTGATATCCTGGGCACACTGGCCACCCCCACCTCCACTCTTCCCCAGTGGGTCTCTAGAACCTGCTTCAGGCACGGCTGGATCTATGTGTCTCGTCTCCAGGTTGCACAGGGCCAGCACACAGACCCACAGGCCCCTCTTCACAGCTCCTGTTGTTCTGGGTGGTGACCAAACTCTTGAGGAGGGGTCACAGGTCAGGGGCAGGGGCGGTCTTCTCGGGGGTGTGGATCGGGGCAGGGCCTCACGCTCCGTGGGCTGAAGTACCAGATGCTTCCTAAACATCAGGGATGGGACGTTTAAGTTCTTGTCTCTGGACCCGGCGAGTGTGAGGACTCAAGGGTGCAGGTTAGGCAGGCAGGCAAGGTTGAGGGGGACAGAGCTGAGAGGCCGGTGCATCGTCCAGGTCAGGCAGGGGTACTGGAGGTGAGGAGAACCTGTGGGGGGCGGGGGAAGGAGAGCAGCATTACCTGTGCCATGGGGCCCACCTTGTAGTGTCAGACCTGAGTAGGGGACATGGGGCCCAGGGCTGCTGGGAGCAGGAGTCTCTGGGCAACTGTACTGCCTTAGCCCCGGACACAGTGGGAGGCCCTGCTCAAGAATAGGGGGAAGGAAGGCCGTGGGGCGGGGGGTGCCCCAAGGTCAGGGGCAGGCCTTTTCCCCGTAACTTGATTCTCGGACCACTCAGCCAAGCAGAGCCACAAATGGACACACTTTGCCTTTATCACCAAAGCTCAGATGCAGAGAAGACCCTCTGTCTGATCTTGTCATTACGAATTCTAGAACAGAGTAAGCCAGCCTCTTGGGGTGGCCTCTGGGGTCCAGGAGCATGTGGGAACTTCTCAGAGTAATGAATGTTCTGTATCTTTTTAAAAAAAAAAATATTTATTTATTTGAAAGAGAGAGAGAGCATAAGTAGGCAGAATGAGAGGGAGAAGTGGATTCTCCACTGATCAGGGAGCCCAATGCGGGACTTGATCCCGGGACCCTGGGATCATGACCTGAGCCAAAGGCAGATGCTTAACCAACTGAGCCACCCAGGCACCCCCAAACGTTCCGTATCTTGATAGAGGTTTGGGCTGCAAAGAAGCACACATTAGTGAGAGCATTGCCCCCCCCGCCCCCACTTGTAGACTTGTCTGTTCATCATATGTACATGTCACTCAAAAGAACTTAAAATTCCATAACAAATATTGAACTCCAGGACATACCGTGCAAGCCGCCTATGTAGAGGGGAGGTGTCCTGATGTCTGCAACTTACCTGGAAAGTGATTGATTTATGAAGGGAGGGAAAGAAACAGGGTAGAGCAGGGTGCAGACTAGCTGGCGGGGGTTGGGGTGTTCACCATAAAATTATTTCAACTTTTCTTTATACTGGAAACACTTCAGAATCAAATTTGAACAGCAATTAAGAAGAGCCTGGGCACTGTGGACCTGGCTGCAGGGTCACTGACAGTGTGACTGTGGGCTAGCTTCTCAGCCTCTTGGCGCCCCAGTGTCCCCACTGTAAAGTGGGTGTGCTGACGGTACCGCTGCCCCCCTGCCGCCGTGGCGTGAAAGGATTAACACACAGCAAGTGCTGGCATACAGTAGGTGCTTAATAAGCGTGCACTTTGTTGGTAGTATTCCTGAGGCTTATCGGGGCTGCCATGTATGCTGCAGCTGCTCAGGGAGGCTGAGGCCCAAGCCGGGCTTTGCATCGGGCTCAAGAGCAAAGGACTGCAAGAAGCCAAAGCCATTTTGAAAATGAAGAATAAAGCCAGGGGGTTCATCTCCCACTGTCAGAGTTTCCTATGGTAATCAGGACAGAGTGCTACTGGCTGGACAGAGTGGCAGGAGAGACATATACATCAGTGGGATAGAACTGAGGGTTCCGGGGGAAGAATCATTTATTGATGGTCACTTTCTTTCCAGCAAAGACACCAAGACAGTTCAGTTGGGGAGAGAAGAGTCTTTTCAACAGACAATGCTGGGACCACTGGACATCCACAGGCAAAAGAATGAAACTGGACCCCTACCTCACACCATATAAACAAAATTAACTCAGTGGATCAAAGACCTAAATGGAAGAGCTAAAAGTATAAAACTCTTAGAAGAAAACATAGGAGTAAATCTCAGTCTTTGGAAAAGTCTTTTTGGATGTGACACCAAAAGCAGAAGCAAGGAAAGAAAAAATCGGTCTTCATCAGAATTAAAAACTTTTGTCTGCAAACAATCCCAGCAAGAAAGTGGAAAAGCAACTCATAGGAAGGGAGACAATGTTTGCAAATTATAGGTCTAATGAGGGATTTGTGCCTAGAATATATAAAGAATGCATATAACCCAACAACAAAAGGATGAATAACCCAATTTCTAAAATGGGCAGAGGACCTGAGTAGGCATTTCTCCAAAGAAGCACACGAAAAGTGTTCAACATTATTAGCCATTGAGGAAACGCGAATCCAAACCAGGAAAGGCACCACTTCCCAGCCACCAGGATGGCTAGAATCGAGAAGACAGACAATAGCAAGTGTTGGTGGGGATGTACAAGTTGCCCGGGCTTTGGAAAACAGTTTGGGAGTTCTCCAAGATGCTAAACAAAGAGATACCATCCAACCGTGCAAATACACGCGTAGGTGGTTCCCAGGAGACGTGAAAACCTAAGCTTGCACAAAACCCTGCTGGTGAACATTCACAGAAGCGTTGTTCATCATGTCACAACGGCGGCGGAGACGACCTGAATTTCGTTCACTGATAAATGGATGAGGTGGTCTATCTATGCAAAGGAATCTTACTGGGCCATTTCAAGGAGTGAAATTGTGATCCGCACTACAACATTTAGGAATCATGATAACTATGATGTTAAGTGAAATCGGCTAGTCACAGAAGGCCACACATTGTGTGATTCCATCGATGTGAAATATCCAGAATAGTGAAATGCACAGAAACAGACAATAGATTAGTGGTTGCCTAGGGTTGGGAACAGAGGCTGGCGGGGGGGGCGGGAATGGGGAGTAACTGCTAATGGGTACGGGGGGGTTCCTTTTGTTGTGACATGTTCTAAAGCTGGACGGTAGTGATGGTTTTACAACTCTGAGAGACTAAAACCTACCGAATTGTACTCTTTAGATGGGAGAACTGTATGGTGGGTAAGTTATACCCCAATAACGGTATAGGACAGAGGAGCCTGACCCTGCCACTTGGGGACTCCTTAGGCAAGTCTTGGTCCCCTCTTGACATTCAGTCTTCTCTGTAAAATGGGGCAGGACAATCTGCCTGCCTTTGTTACTGTGGGGATCAGATGAGGTGACAGATAGGAACCAATTTCTCATTTTGAAGTTTCATTTGAAGATTTCATTTTGTATTTACATTTATTGCGAACAGAAATGTATGCACACTGTACAAAATTCAAGCAGGGACACAGTGAAAAGTCAGCCTCATTTTCTGGGGTGATGGAAATGTTCAATATCTTGATAGGGATGGTGATTACATGGATGTGTACATTTGCCAAAACTCATAGAACTGAACCCGTAAGAACTGTGAATTTCACTCTCAATAAATAACACATTAAAAAATATTTTAAAGTAAACCTTTTCCCTCCCTCCGCTCTGTGTCTCCCAGCACGCTCTTCCCATTTCCAATGTCCCTACAGGAGGCACGGTTGTTGTTTCTTTGGTTTTCGCACACACAAGCAAAGAAAATTTTTTGTTATATCCCTTTTGTACACAGTGCAAAAAAAAAAAAAACCTACTACATACACTGATCTGCCCCTTGTTTTCTCGCCCTAAAAACATACCCAGAGATGGATTCAAACACCGGGGCGGGGGAAGGGGCTCACAGCGCTGCCAAGGCACCTATTATTACAAAGAGTAATACACCCTAGCTTCGGTGAATAACCTTGTGCACAGGATTCTGTCACTTTTCACAACTGTGAGCAGTATCTGGAGGATAGATTCCTAGAAGGAAATGCTGGGCCAGAGGGTATGTGTATTTGGAATTTTGATGTTGTTTCAGAGGTTCCAAGAATGTCTGCTCCCCCACGCTGTGGCAACGGGGTGAGTTATTAAACTTTTTATTCTACCCACGTGACGAGCGAAAAATCTCTCAGAGTAGTTTTAATTTGCATTTCTGCTGTCAAGTGTGAGACGGGGCCCTTCTTGGTACATTTAAGCATTCTCTTCATTTCCTTTTCTGTTCATAACTTTGGACCAGTTTTTTCCCTCTTGGGTATTTTTATTGATTTGTAAGAACTCTTTATATATGGGCACACGGGCTCTTTGCTTGGGCTTAAGTTGGCTGTATTGTTTCTTTTGTAGGTTCTGTGGATGTTTGTTGTTACTGTGAAACTCTGGGAACAGGAAAGATTGTCACTATATTTCAATGAGTACTATTTTTCAGGATACGTGTGGGGAGGGTTCTGGTCCACATGAGTCCCAGATCCTTGTGTCCCTGTCCTTCATCCAAGCACACCCTCAGGTGACTGATTGACTGCCTGGATCAGTTACTTGCAACCAGGTCATCCTTAGAGGAGAAAAGAGTCAACCACAGGGGTGCAGAGACCTTGGCAATTTCTCTTTTATTCTGAAAACGTGCTTGGTCACCCCCTCTGTGCTGGTTCCATTGTGTGGCACAGCGACTCGTGGTGAGTCAGACTCTCCTGCTCCCCGAGCTAGCCCACAGTCTGGTGGAAGATCCAGCGTGGCCAGCCCTTGGCTAGGGAATGCCAGGGCGACCAGGGGCACAGACATGGATAGAAGGGGGCAGCCCCAGGGCTCCAGGGGCCCCCTTGCTCAGCTCGCCTCTCCCTAAAGGGCATGGGCGGGGTGGGTTGGTTGGATTTTTGCTTTAATACAAGCAAGAATCTTTCCACCCTAGTTCCTGCTGAGTCTTGGTCTCCCTGGCAAATGGGAGCTGTAAAATGTACTCACTTGTAGGGTAGCTGTGTGGCCGAACTGAGTTGAAAGGAGCAGCAAGCACGTGCCTGACATGTGGGGCTGAATCTTACAACTCCACACGGGCCTGGCAGGCTGTGTGAGGGCGAGGTGTTTGATCTGGGGGGACACGGAGCAGGGCAAATGGTGACAGCAGCAGCAGGTGGAAAGCGGGCTGTGAGGGGGGGGGTGCTGGGGTGTTCCCCACCCTGCAGTCTTCCTAGCTCCTGGCGGGGAGGGGGGGCTGGCAGGGTGAGATTAGGGCTGTGTGTAGACGGGCTGTGTGTGGGTGTGCAGTGTGTCTACAACAGAGACTGTGCGGGGGCTTTCCGGAGGAGAGCAGTGTCTGAGAGGGAAGAGGGAGGGTGGCTCCAGCTTTATTTAGCCCAGAGAAGGACTCCCTCCAATCTCCCGCCTGGGTCTGCCCTGGGGACCCCCTCCCCAGCTTGAAGCCTGTCTGGGCTTTTGCAGGGGCAGCAGCCCAACTCTGCCCTCCCGGAGAAAACAAGGGCATATTTCAACATTTCAAGGAGCTGGAGAGGGAGTCAGGGTGGGGGAAGGCAGGAAAGGCCCGAATGTCTGGCAGGAGAGCGCCCCTCAGGCCGGAGCACGGCTCCTGAGGAACCAGGTCAGGGACTTTCGAGGCCCTGGCGCGCTGGGGAGAGGATGTGGGGAAAGGGGCTGCCTGCTGGCCTAGGCTACAGAGGGGCAGTGCACCTCCATTAGGGACCTAGGCAAAAGAGACCCCAAGGCCAGCCTCTGTCACCACATCCCATTCCCAGGAGGTCTGAGCGGCCGCTGCGACCCGACTCAACAGCAAAGCCCCAGACAGCAGCTCCTTCCCCTTCCTTGACCACCAGCCTCTCGTCCAAGGGAAAGGTGGTGGGATCTCCCCCCCACCCCCGCTGCCCCCAACTGTCCCCCTTTCCGGTGTCGCCTGCAGGAACTTCCAACTTGGCGAGGCCTGGGTGGGATACAAGGAGCATGGAGGGTGGGCGGCGGGCGCCTCAGGCTGGATGGAGTTTATGGGCTGCTGAGAGGACGCTGGACCGGACCCGGACCAGAACCCCACGCCCATCCTCGGCCGGACAGCCTTCGGCTCGGCTGCTTGAAGCCTCACGTGTCGCTCCCACCTGGCCCCGGGCCTCCTCTGAGGGGGAAGGGCACCCCGCAGAAAGCCCCCTCGCCCTCCAACAGCCCCCTCCCCTTTGCTGCGCGCTCTCCCAGGCGCGCAGCCGGGCCGGGTAGCCTCTGCCTCCCTTCNCCCCCCTTCGCCCGCCTCGGCAGGACCGCGCCGCAGGTGCGCAGCGCAGGGGGCGGGGTCCGGGGGTCGCGCCCCGAGCCCGCGGGGGTACCCACTCCCCAGCTCCAACGCCGCTGCTCGGGAAACCGCGCGCAGGCCGTGCCGGGCGGGGGCGCTCTTGAGCCTGGTTTGGAATTTTTACCCACCGCGCAAGCGGCAAGCTGGGGCAGGGGCGGTGGGCAGTGGGAGCCGCTGGCGGGCGGTGTGGCCGTTGGGTGAGGGCTCGGGGCGTGTCGGGGGCTGCGGATTTAGAACGCAGTTTAGAGGCCAGCCGAGTGATTTCGGATCCCCGGGTATTCCGGAGGCGAATGAAGGGGAAGGGGGATCGGTGGGAGGGAAGTCCGCCAAACGGAACCTTCCGGGAATCTGAAGGGGCCTGGCTGATCCCGCGCCCCACCTTCTCCCCAGCCGAAGGTGGGGGCGAGCAATGGGAGGGGTGGGGGTGAAGGTCAGCGATCTGGGGGCGGGCAGGTCCCTGAGGGCGC
>LNAC01000028.1:6176182-6196793 GCA_002007465.1 Ailurus styani | reverse complement strand
CGGGGGGGGGGGTGCGGGGGGAGGAGGGCAGGCCAGACGCGGGCCTCGGAGGCGTCTGCCGTCTGACAGACACGGGCTTATTTTGGTGTCCTCATTATGCTGTCCCCACAGAGCAAGAACATGCTAGGTCTGAAGGAATGTGATTCGCCAGAGACAGCTTTTTAGAAAAACAAAGCACCAGAAATCCAGTGTTGCCATCGGCCTTAATCTGCACGCGTCGGGGCCGAAGCAGGCAGCTGTGCCCAGAAGGCCGGGACACCCACGATCTGCGGGCACGGTGCACACACGCGTGCACACACGCACGCCCAGGCCCCCGGACGAGTCTGCGGCCGTCGGCACGGGCTCTGGTGCTCTTGAGCACTCACACCGCCGTGCCCAGCTGCGTCCTCCATCACACACCCGTGCAGTCGAACACGGTGCTGGAGTTTTCAGACGTCCCTAGGCGTGTTCCAGCAGGCACACGCACCCAGGTGTGCTCACGCTGTGTGTGCGGACACACAGGGTTGTGTTTCTCCCCGGCGGGGCTGGGAGGAGGGCTCCCGTGGACGGCTCTGTGGCCGGGTGTGTGCAGCCGGGATCAGGAGTCCACCTGCACCGGGCCAGGCGCGGCATGGAGCCGGGGGCCGAGGGCCACGGGTCTCAGGTCAGGCCGTGGCCTCTTGGGATCGTTGGGCAGCCAAGAGGAGGAGGGTCCCCGTGGTAGACAGGTGGGCGGTGGGCAGCAGAGGGCCCGGCTGCTCTGGAGGGGAGCATGCCGTCCACACGGGACCCGTCGCATTCCCGGCTGCGGAAGGCTGGGGGCTGTGGGGAAGCCCAGAGCCTCCGTGGCCCCACTGCCTGCCTGATCACACAGCCAGGAGGGGTCAGGATCCAAGTCAGGCCATTTCAGACCAGAAGCACTTCCAGCTCCCACTGTCCCCTGAGGGGAAATGTCTGGAAATTCTGAATTCAGGGAGAAAAGCCCCATTTGGGGGGGATAAGAGAAGGAAGGTACTTGGTGGGAAGGGGGGAAGCTGGGCCATGCTTCAGAATCAGAGCCTTGGGGCTGTTCCAGCTGGGGAGCCAGGCTGGGAGGGGCAGGGACCTGACCCCTGGTGCTCGGCACCCCCCCCCCGCCCGCTGTCTGGCTTCCTCAGCTGCCCCCCTCCCCACCGAGCTGCTCAGGGACCCTCTGGCCCACCCCCCGGTCCCGCCCGCTGCCCCAACCTCCATCTCGGCGGGGGGTGGGGGGGCTCCTGCAACCACAGGACCTCGCACCCCGTGAGCTGAGCTAACATAAATGCCACGTGCCCCAGCTCCCCAGGCACCCTCACACAACCAGGGAGGGATGGGCTGTGTGCCCATTCCACAGATGAACAGACTAAGGCATGAACCGATGACTTGGGCCAGGCTTGCTGCTCNCCCACCCCAGCCCACCCCCAGCCCACGCCCATCCGGCCCTCTGCCCATTTTACAGATGGGCTAGCTGAGCCTCCCTGAGGAGGGAGAAGAGTCACTGGCCACTGACAGCCTGGAGCTGGCTCTGGCCCTCGGGGCAGAGGAACCAGGGCTTGCCCTGGGCGCGGGGCCACGGGGTGGTGGGGTTTGTGGCGCCCAGGCTGCCCCCTGCACTCTGCCCAGAGCTCTTTGTCAGACACAGTCAGCAGGAGTCCGGGAGCCAGGCACCTGTGGAGTTTGATGGTGGGGAAGCAGCCAAGGTCGTGGGGAAATGACCCAAGGTCACGTTTGGAGTGAAATCCTGAGGGGGACAGGGCAGCAGAGGCCGATGGCCTGGGGGGCTCGTACAATTTTCTGGAGGGACTCTGGTGGTCAGGAAGTCCGGGCCAAGCAGAGGCCACGTGGTGAGCGTGCAACGTGGCCTTCAGCCACTTGTCGGAGGGATCATTCGCCTATCGTGACACTGGGGGTGCACGAGCCTGTGGAGGGGTGCTCCTCCTGGTTTCCGCACACTAGCACAGGTGTGCGACCTGGAGACAAGCCCATCCCTTTTGAGGTCCCCGTCCATCCACGCTCCCGCCCCCCGGCACAGACCCGCGGCTCTCTGCATAGACTCCCGTCTTCTGGACATTTCCCATCAGTTGAATCCTTCGGCGTGTGGCTTCCTTCCCGTCTTCCAGGTTTCCACGTCCCATAGCGCAGGATAACAGCTTGTTTACTTTTGGTGCCGAACAGGTTTCCATTTTTCACTGTACCGAGTTTCATTTATCCGCACTCCGAT
Organism: Ailurus styani; assembly: GCA_002007465.1. Lineage (NCBI taxonomy): Eukaryota > Metazoa > Chordata > Mammalia > Carnivora > Ailuridae > Ailurus > Ailurus styani. The sequence goes on along the minus strand of LNAC01000028.1, from coordinate 6,194,575 downwards.
CGCGGGCATTTGGATGGGGTGGAGTTTGGGGCGGGTATGAATATGCTGCTTTCTCTGGAGTAGAGGCGTGGTGTGCACGTGTGTCTTCATTTCTCGGGCGGGGTCCCTGCGGTGCAACTGTCCTATCATATGGTAAGTTCATATTTAAATTGTTAACATGCAGTCAAATAATCTTCCCATCAATGCAGTTGAATGTTTTTCATGCGTTCATTAAGTATTCATATTACGTTTTGGATACAATTTCTATTGAAATCTTTTGCCCACATTAATGGGTTTATTTGTCTCACTGAGTTTCAAAACTGTTCAAAAGTATTGAGAGAATGCTTTATACATTCCAGATACAAGTCCTTTGTCAGAAATGTGACTTGCAGATACCTTATTCCCAGTCTGTAGCTCATCTTTCAGTGTTTTAAAGGTGGTTTTTAGAAGTTTTTATTTATAGTAGACTCTGCTTTTGTCCATTTTTTTCCCTTTACTGTATTCCTTTTACATTTTTGGTGCTTGAGAATTCTTTGCTTAATCCAAGGTCACCAAGATTTTCCTCTACGTTTTTTTCCTATGAGTTTTATAGTCTTAGTTCTTGCATTTGGGTCTGTTGTCTACTTTTTTTCCCTAAAAGTTTTATTTATTTATTTATCAGAGAGACAGAGCACAAGCAGTGGGAGGGGCATCGGGAGAGGGACAAGCAGGCTTCCCCCTGAGCAGGGAGCCCAGTGTGGGAGTTGATCCCAGAATTCTGGGATCATGACCTGAGCTGGAGGCAGATGCTTCACTGACTGAGTCACCCAGGCACCCTGCTGTTGTCCTTTTTTAAGTGACTCTTTGGGCATGGTGTGTAAGGGACTAAGTTCAGTTTCTGGTGTCTGGAGACCTGATTGTCCTCCCACCATTTTTGAGGACTACCTTCTCTGCGTCAAGTGTTCTGGGGACCATAAGTGTAAAGGTTTGTTTGTGGGCTCTCACTTCTGTTTCACTGATAGTCCCATCTGTTCTGGTGTCTGAACAGCCTTGATGACCGGAGCATTGCTGTCAAGTTTTTCAAGTGTGTAATGTAAGTCCTCCATATTTGTTTTTCTTCCTGAAAACTGTTTTGGTTATTCTGAGTCCTTTGTGTTTCCATGTAAATTTTAGGATCAGTTGGTCAATTTCTTTTTTTTTTTTTTTTCATTTTTAGAGAGAGTGTGTGAGAGTGGGGGGAGGGGTAGCAGGGAGCAGCAGAGGGGGCGAAATCCTCAAGCTGACTCCCCACCCAGTAGGGAACCCAATGTGGGGGCTCCATCTCACGACCCTGAGATCATGACCTGAGCTGGGACCAAGAGTTGGATGCTTAACTGACTGAGCCACCCAGGTGCCTCAGCTGATCAATTTCTTAGATAATTTAGATGATTTAGAAATTGAGAAAAATTTAGGAAAAAAAGAAAGCCTGGTGGGATTTTGATGGGCTCATGTTTAATTTATCCATCAGTTTGGGATTACTGAGTTTCCCAATCCATGAACATGGAATGTCTTTCCATGAATTTAGACCTTTAATTTCTCTTAGCAATTTTTTGTTTTCTGTGTGCAAGTCTTGCTAATTAAATGTCTTTTTAAAAAGATTTTATTTATTTCACACAGAGAGAGATCACAAATAGGCAGAGAGGCAGGCAGAGGGAGAGGGGGAAGCAGGCTCCTTGCTGAGCAGAGAGCCCGATGTAGTGCTCCATCCCAGGACCCTGAGATCATGACCCAAGCCGAAGGCAGAGGCTCAACCCACTGAGCCACCCAGGTGCCCCTTAAATCTCTTTTTGTTAAATTTATGCCTCAATACTTTTTGATGCTATTATGAATGGAATAATTTTCTTAATTTCACTTTCAGATTGTTTGTTGCTAGTACCTAGGAATAAAATTGAGTTTGGTATATTGATCTTTTATCCGATGGTCTTGCTAAATCTAATTATTAGCTAGTTCCAGCAGACTTTTTGTGGACTCCTTAGATTTTCTTCATACAGGATCATGTCATCTGCAAATAGGAGAGTTTTACATCTTCCCTTTCAAACTAGATTCCTTTTATTATTTTTCTTGTCTTACTGCATTTGGTGGAACTTCCAGAATCATGCTAAAAAGGCAGACGTGCTTTGCTATTGGCCATGGCCCTACAGGGAAAGCATTTGGTCTTCCACTGTTAAAATATGATGTTGGCCATGATGTTGGCCATGGTTTTCATAGATGGTCCTTTTGGCCTGAAGAGGTGCTTTGTGTTCCTGGTTTGTTGTGCATTTTTATCACAAATGGGTGCTGGGTTTGGTCAGATGGTTTTGTTTCGTTTTGCTTTTTGCATCTACGATGTGATCATGGGGTTCTTGTCCTTTTGACTTTTCGTGTGGTATGGGACTAGTTGATTTTCAGACGCCAACCCTAAAACTTGCCTTGCATTCCTGGGTAAGTGGCACCTGTGTAATCCTCTTTATAAGTTGCTCGATTTGGTTTCCTAATAGTTGGTGAAGGATTTTTGCATCTGTGTTTGTCAGTGATATCGGTCTGTTATTTTCTTTTTTAAAATTAATTAATTAATTATTTTAAAGACTTTATTTATTTGACATAGAGATCAGATCACAAGTAGGCAGAGAGGCAGGCAGAGAGAGAGGAGGAAGCAGGCTCCCCACCGAGCAGGGAGCCTGATATGGGGCTCGATCCTGACCTGAGCTGAAGGCAGAGGCTTTAACCCATTGAGCCACCCAGGCGCCTGGTCTGTTATTTTCTTATGATGTCTTTGGTTTTGGTATCAGGGGAAAAAATACTGGTCTCAGAGAATGAGTATGGGAGTTTTTCTCCCTTTTCTGAAAGAGTTTGTGAAGGTTCATATTATTTCCTTAAATATTGGGCAGAATTTACCACCAAAGTCATCTGTGCCTAGACTTTTCTCTATGGGGATATTTTAAGTTATTCATTTAAAAATGGTTTAAGGGGCGCCTGGGTGGCTCAGTGGGTTAAGCCTCTGCCTTCGGCTCAGGTCATGATCTCAGGGTCCTGGGATCGAGGCTCACATCGGGCTCCCTGCTCGGCAAGGAGCCCGCTTCCTTCTCTCTGCCTGCCTCTCTGCCTACTTGTGATCTCTCTCTCTCTCAATCTGTCAAATTAGATAAATAAATAAATAAATAAATAAATAAATAAATAAATAAATAAATAAATAAATAAATAAAATAAAAATGGTTTAAGGGGGTGCCTGGGTGGCTCAGTCGGTTAAGTGTCTGCCTTTGGCTTGGGTCATGATCCCAGGGTCCCAGGATCGAGCCCTATGTCAGGCTCCCTGCTCAGCGGGGAGCCTGCTTCTCCCTCTCCCTCTCCCTCTGCCTGCTGTTCCACCTACTTGTGCTCTCTTTCTCTGTCAAATAAATAAATAAAATCTTAAAAAAAATGGTTCAAGTCTATTCAGATTTTCTTGGATCAGCTTTGATAATTTGTGTCTTTTAGGAATATGCGCACTTCATCTAAATTGTCTAATTTGTTGGCATCAAGTTGTTCATAATATTCCTTTATCCTCCCTTTAATTTCTGTGGGACTGGTAGTGATGTTTCCTCTTTAATGACTGCTTTTGATAACTTGTGTCTTCTCCCTCTTTCCATTCTTGTTCAGTCTAGCTAAAAGTTTCCCATTTCTGTTGATCTTCTAAAATAACTGAATTTTGGTTTCATTGATCTTTCTCTATTTTCTTTTCTTTTTTTTTAAGATTTTATTTATTTATTTGACAGATCACAAGTAGGCAGAGAGGCAGGCAGAAAGAAGAGGGGGGGGAAGCAGGTCTCCGCCGAGCAGAGAGCCTAATGCGGGGCTCTATCCCAGGACTCTGAGATTATGACCTGAATCGAAGGCAGAGAGGCTTAACCCACTGAGCCACCCAGGCACCCCAGTCTTTTCCTATTTTCTTCTGTTTTTTATTCCATCAATCTCAGCTCTGATCTTTATTATTTTATTTTTTTTTAAAGATTTTATTTATTTGAGAGAGAGAGAGATAGCAAGAGAGAGCATGAGCAGGGAAGAGAGGGAGAAGCAGACTCCTACCAAGCAGAGAACCTGACTTGGGACTTGATCCCAGGACCCGGGATCATGACCTGAGCTGAAGGTAGACGCTCAACCACTGAGCCACCCAAGCTCCCTATTTTCTTTATTTTATTTGCTTTGGGTTCAGTTTCCTCTGATTTTCTAGTTTCTTAAGGTGAGAACTTAGGTTATTGATTTTTCTTCTTTTCTGATTTGTGTTGAAATCTATACATTTCAAATGAAGCCCTACTTTTAACTGCGTCTCATAGATTTTGGTACATTCCGGTTTTATTTTCGTTGAATGAAAGATATTTTCTGATTTTCTTGGTGATTTTTTTTGACTCATGGGCTATTTAAAACTCTGTAGTTTACTTTCCAAATATTTGAGGGATGATTTATTTCTTTTGTTGATTTCTTTTTAATTCCATTGTGGCCGGAGACGATACTTTCTATGATTTCATTCATTTTAAATTTATTGAGGTTCCTGGCACATGGCTGCCCTGAAGAATGTACCATGTGTATTTGAAAAGAATGTGTCTTCTGCTGGATGGAATATTCAATAAATGTCAGTTTGGTCAAGTTGGTGATAGTACTCTTTGTCTTCTACGTCTTTGCTTGTTTTCTGACTTTTGTTCTGTCAGTTATTGAGAGTATTGAAATCTCCATCCTTGTCTATGAAAGTCTTTAGCTTGCTTCCATGTCTGAAGGCTAGTTTCACGGGATGTGGAATTCTTGGCTGACATTTCTTGTTCCAGCACTTTGAAAATGTGCTACTCCACTCCCTCCTCCCCTCCATAATTTTGGATGAGAAGTTAGCCATCAGTCATACCGTCTTCACCCTGCACAGGATGGACCACTTTCCCCTATTTTCTCTTTATCTTTTAGCTGTTTGATGATGATGTGTCTAAATGTGGAGGTTTTGTTTTCATCCTCCTTGAGATTTGCTGATCTTGCATTTGTTAGGTTAATGTTTTTCATCAAATTTGGGAAGTTTTCAGCCATTATTTCTTCAAGTATTTTTCCTGCCTCTCCCTCTCTTCTTCTCCTGGGACTTCCGTTGCATGGATGTTGGTGCCTGTGGGGTTCCACACGTGTCCAGGGCTTGCTCTGTTTTTTGTCCCTACTCTTTCTGTCTTTAGATTGGATAATTCCATTTGATCTGCTTCAGATTCACTCATTCTTTCTTCTGTCATCTCTCATGAAGTTCCCACTTCAGTTAGTATACTTTGGAATTCCAGAATTTCCATTTTTTGAATAATCTCTCAGGGATTCTCTATTTTTGAGTCACTGTCATTAGACTTTAATTCTTTTTTTAAAAGATTTTATTTATTTATTTGACACAGAGAGAGAGATAGCAAGAGAGGGAGCATAAGCAAGGGGAGTGGGAGAGAGAGAAGCAGGCTTCCTGCTGAGCAGGGAGCCCGATGTGGGGCTGGAGCCAAGAATCCTAGGATCATGACCTGAGCTGAAGACAGACGCTCAACGGCTGAACCACCTAGGCGCCCTCATACTTTCATTCTTTAAACACAATTGTCCTTTTTAAAAAACAGTTTTGTTTTGAGATCAGTGCCATGAAGTCTTTGTCTGTTATATGCAACATCTTGTAACATTCATTGACAATTTTTATCAACTCTTTTATTCTGAGTATGTGTTACCCTTTCCAGTTTCCCTGCCTGTCTTGCATTTTGGGGTTGAACATGGGCATTGTAGATAACATTTTGTAGCAGCTCTAGATTCCGATCCCCCCCCCACTGTACCCCCATCCTGGCCCCAAAGTTGGTATTTTCGCTGGGTTTTGAAGAACTTTTCTGGACTAAAACGTTGAAATCCATTTTCCCCTCTTGTATGACTGTTGATGTTTCTGTTTCGTTCCCCTTCCCATTTTAAGTCCCTGATATTATATTTAATTCTGACTTCCAAGGATCATCTCTGTGTCTGCTGTAGCCTAGGGGTCAGTCATTGATCGGTCAGAGATTGTGTGCAAACACCTGGAGCCGTGAGGCTTCCACTCTCTGCTGATGAATCTGCATGTGGGTTTAAGAGCACATTTAAAGAGAGGCAGTTTTCAAGCCTGCCTGGTATTTACTTCCTGCCTGAACCTCTCGTGTCTCCTCTGTGTTCTGTCCGCAGGCTCTCAGTAAGCCCAAGATATGTGAATTTCATGGGCCCTCTCTGCCCTCTCCTGTTCATGTGCACTGCCCATCAGCTGGGTTTAGGTGGAGAGTTCAGAAGCATTGCTATGACCGTCACATTTCATGTCTCTCTCTGTCAGATTTCCAGCTAATCCACTGGGGTGTTGCTGCCCAAGTCAAGATCACAGCCTCTGCCTGGTAGAATCTCTGGCTTTCCCCCATTCACTTGTGCCGAGAGTGCCACTTATCGCGGACACCACTGCTGCTGTTCAGGAGTTTTGTGTCTTCTGCTCTGAATCAAATCAGCCTCTGGCAGTGAAGCTTCTAGTTTCCTTGGCTTTCCCTGCCCTTTGCTGCCCTGTTATGATGGTGCACTAGCTGAGCTGGCAGCGGGGAGATGGGAGCAGTTTCAGGCAAGAACGCCTCCTTTACCCTATCTTATTCAAAGTTCAGCTGTTTTTCATGCAGAAACGCCTTTGGTCAGTTTCTAGGATGTTGAAAATGTTTTTAATCGTTTTGACTCGTTTTATAGTTGTTTTGGTGATAGGATTTGGTGACCTTTTCACGCTAGCATGCAGCAAGTCCCACCCTGTGGTATTGTCTTCAGAAAACAAAACTCTAAAAAACAGCCTGTGCAGCTCCGTAAATTATCACACAATGAAATCCATAGAAGGAGCATCTAGGTCAAGAAATGAGACCCTCACCTGCGTCTCACAAGCTCTTCTGTTTTTCTGTTATCACCCCTGCTCTTTCCTCCACAAAGGGAAGCACTTTCCTGGATTTTTCCTGCCACAGATTAGTTTTTTCTGTTTCTGTGCTTTATAGGAACAGAACCACACCATATGTATTCTTTTGAGGATGGTTTCTTTTGTTCGACAAAATATATGCACAGTCCCTAAATGGTGGTGCAATGTTATATAGTATCCTGTTTATCTTGTCTACCATTGACGTACATTTGGGTTGTTTCCAGTCTCTGGTGGTTATGGATAATACTGTTGTGAACATCCTTGTACTTGCCTTTTGTGGGACAGATACCTAGCTGCGGGGTTGTAGGTTTGTTCCTAGGTTGGATTTTAGTAGATATCGCCAAACGGTTTTCAGAAGTGGTTGTGTTGATTTTTACAGGAGCGAGCCTCACCTTTTAGCGGCAGTTGAATGCTGGTTGTCCCACGGCCTTGCCAAGGCTTGATAATTTGCCTGTCCTTTTAATGTTAGCCCTCCTGGCGAGCCCCTTTTCATAAATAGATTGCCCATTTTGATGTTCTCTTTTTTAATGTATCTGTTCAAAACCTTTACCAATTTTTTTCCCTAAGGAGAGGTTTGTCTTGATCTTACACATTTGTTGAAATTCTTTGTGAGTCTGTAAACACGTCTGTTCTTGATTATGTAGGTTATAAATATCTTCTCCTATTCAACGTGGGGCTCTTTACTTTTCTGGTAATATCTTTAAAAGAGAAGAAGTTCTTGATTTTAATGTAGTCCAAGTCATCCTTCATGGTTAGTGCTTTTTGTTGGCTTATAACAAAATGTTTTCTCATTTCAGGTTCTCAGAGATGCTCTTCCATGCCATCTTCTGAAAGCTTTATTGTTTTACATTTGACAGTTAGATTTGTGGCCCAGCTGCCATTAATTTTTTAACTATGGCCTGAGGTAGGGATCAAGTTTCAGGTCTTTCCATGTCTTAATCCAGTCAATCTTACATTTTTTTTATTAAAAATACCATCCGTTTTTGATGACATTATTTATATAAACTTGATTTTGTTTTATGTGGAGGTTGCTGTAGATTCCCATGCAGTCATGAGAAATAATTCAGAGAGATCCTGTGTACTCTTTAGCAGTTCCCCACAGTGAAACCATCTTGCAGAACTGTCCAGATGCACATCATCTCCATCGGCACGAAGTTCCCTCTTGTTGCCCTTTGCAGACGCACTTAGCTCCCTCCCACCAGCCCCATCTCTGATCCGGGTAACTGCTACCTTGTTCTCCCTTTCTATAAATATGGTCTTTCCAAGTATGGTATAAAAATGGAATCATAGCCTGTATAAATTGGGGATTGGATGTTTTCAGCAAAAGTACCCAGAGATTCACCCAAGTTGTTGTTTTTATCAATAGCCCACTCCTCTTCTGACTAAGTAGTAATTTCTGACTTGGTAGTAATATTTTTTAACCTTAGCCTCTCCTCATGGCACATGGTACATGGTTGGTATGCACATGTGTGTGCCTTGGAGTAGCACAATTTCAGGACCTTACTCACTATTCCAGGCATATAATGTGTCCAGGGGCTGAGAGTAGAGATGGACAAGTGAGGGGACAGAAGCATGGGGGGCCACACAGGGAAAAACACAGATTTCCAGCTCAGTCCCTACAGCTGTGGTTGCTAAGGAACTGTGCATGTATTTTTGGGTGTTTGGTATAATTGGGATTTGCCAATTGAACCAGTTGCCCTGGGATCTGCAGAGGGCTCACCTGGGGAGGCCTAGTCCCACCTCTGCCGGTTGCTAGAACCTGGTGCACCACAGACCCTTGAGAAGCTGTGGAATTGGTGGCAAGGGGGAAAATGTATCATGCTCCCCTATTTGTAGTCACTTTGTTGGATCCCCTAACTTTATTGTGCATTCGCGGTCCTCTGAGCTGGCCGGTGTTGCTGGTGGGGCCCAATTCAAAGCCTATGCTGTTGTGTGACCATTACAGGTAGCGAGTCTGAGGTTCTTGGCCAAGTTCACATGGTCCTGAAGCAGGGTTGGTGGGTGCCGTGGGGCTTTGCTGGTGCCTTAGCTTCTGGTTGTCTCCAAGGGATCTCGAGTGGGGGAGAGGAGCTCTTCCCCAAGCAGGCGGGGTCGGAGGCAGAGCCAGGGACAGAATGGTATTCCCAGAGCTCTTGAAGTCCCTGGGAAGGGTCAGGGTCAGGCTTTGGGGACCTGTGCCCTAGCCCTGGCCCACAGCTGGCAGACTGTATGCTTGCCGCATTCTTTGCATATCCATAAGTGGACAGGTGGCTGGGTGAGGTGGTGGGTGTGTGGACAGGTGGATAAAATGGATGATGGGTGGGTGGTGGGTGGATTGTAGCAGGATGAGTGGACGGACGAATAGACGCATGCATGGCTGAAGGTGGATGCATGGATAAGGACGGTGCAGACGATGGAGAGATGCACCTGCAGGGGTCGGGAGGGACAGCATCAGCGCAGACTTCCAGGGGCTCGGAAGAAATGGGAGCGAGAAGACTCGGCTCAAGAGATTAATGTTGTCAAACAGAGGATAGAGACCCTGGGGCCCCGAGGAGTGGCTTGCGCAAGCTTACAGAGCCGGTAGGAGCAGATCTGAGGCTTGACGCCCGCATTCTGCCCGAGTACACACTCGGGGTCCCTTCCACCACTTTCCCCCGGAGAGGCGGGTGGAGACCAGGGGTCAGCTCACTGCACGTGGAAGCCGGCAGTGGTCCCGGCAGACAGGGAAGTTCAATCCCCCCACCCTGGCCAATCCTCAGACCCAGGAGCATGGTTCTGGGCTCCGGGGTCCCTATCCACGGCTACCACTGAGTGCTCTGCACCTCCGGTGAGCTACTCCTGACAGCAGACATTTATTCAGCCCCTGCTGTGTGCCTGGCCCTGCGTTAGACCCCGAGGAAACCAGCATGGGTAAGACTCTGTGATCCTGGATCCTGGTTTCTTATCTGTAAAGGGGGAGGTTTAGGACCCCACACGTCTGAAGGCCACACTGGGCTGGGATTCCCATCTCCCCAGGCCTCGTCCACCCTGGGTCTGTGTCCATGCGTTGGCTGCTGGGACAGGTTTTCCGTGGGCACCAGAGCGCCGTGAGAGCTGAGGGTGTTATGGGAATCCGCGTGGACGACAGCCTCCCCGCCGCTGGCTGTCTTGGCCCCGCACCCGGACTGCATCTGAAGGCTGGGCCAGGGAGCCCGGGAAATGTTTAACTTTGAAAAATGGACCTTCACAGCTCATTAGGCCTCAGCGGCAAGGCCCGGCGCCTCAGGCGGCTGGGAAAGAGGGAGATGCCACGGCATGAAATCACTGAAGTATTTAAAGGCCAATTCTGCATTCCTGAGCAGCAGCGTCGGCTTGCCGAGCCCAGTGGTCCTGGGCCCCGGGATGGGCTGGTGCACGGGTGCCCGGGGCTGCCGGTGGGGATGGTGCCGGCACCAGGGACTCCTGTCATCTGTCGCTGCAGGTGGTGACCCAGCCCTGGGTCAGATCCTCCTAGCGTCTGCCCTTTCCCGGCTTTGTGACCTTGGGTAAGCCACGTCTGACTCCCAAGCCTCAGTTTCTCCACCTGCCTCCTGCACTGTGACTTGAGTGGCAAGCGGAAGACAGGAAATGGATGCTGCCCGTGAGGAGTGGGCAGGGGGCTCTGTAGCCTCCTGAGGACGAAGGAGCCTTTCTCCGGGAGGCAGAGGGGCCCCTGGCTGCAGCCATACTCCAGTCTTAGCGCTGGTTACTAGACCCGGAGAGCTCCGTGCGGCCTGCCCAGCCAAGACTGGGGTCTCCGAGGGTCCTCAGAGCACCCTTGCTGGTGGTGGAGACAGACGAGGCTGTGCTAATCGGGCCCAAGGTCCCTCCCTCTGTCCTCACGTCCACCACTGTCCACCCTGGGGCAGTGCTCCTCTCTCCCCAGCGGGGCTGGAGGGCCCTGTGGCCCAGAGGCAGGAGGCGAGTGGGTTGTGGGGTGTCTGAGTGGAGCTGAGGCAGCCGAGAAGCACTGGTCAGCAGTGGCCACGGTCATGAGGGTCCAGCGCTGGGAAGTTGTGTTGCACGAGCTTCTCATTGTGTCCGACGCAGAGCTGGACGCAGGAGGCGCCCGGGGCAAGGGACCCACATGCCGGTCTGCAGCTGGAGGGGCAGTGCTCCCCCCGCCCCCCGCGACCCATCCCCATGGCAACCCCGGCGCAAAGCAGGTGTCTGGGAGACCCGAATTGGTGCTGACAGGTGGGGCCCACGTGACAGGCTCCCCGGAGGCGGCCGAGCCAGTCAGGGCCCCTGGGCCGAGGCTTCAGGAAGATGTGAAGGTGCTTCCCTGTTCCCAGCAAATGCTGCCCACAGACACAGCCAGGAGCCCTGTTGGTGGTCTCGTCCCGCTTTGGGGAAAGGGAAACTGAGGCTGGAGCCAGCTTCAGGGGTGGGCCCCACCCACCTCCCTCTGGAAGGAGTGGGACTCCGCCCGCACCCACCTCCAGATCCCTGGCTTGGAACCCCCTCGCCTTAAAGCGGGTTTTGCCCCTGCCAAGCGGCTTCCCTGCTTCCTTTGCTGTTTGGCTAATCGTCCAAGACCTTTGCTGCAAGACCAGGCGGGCCCAGCGCTGCTTCTCCGCTGCTCCTCCCCTTCTGCCCTGGAGTCTGGGCTCAGCTGGCAGGGTTCCCATGGCAACAGTGGTGCGTCAGAAAGGGCCAGGACGGAGGAGGGGATTCCTGGCTTCATGGTCCTCCGCGGGCATGAGCTGTGACCCTGGAAGTGGGTCCCGAGCATTCTCCAGCTGCCCCGAGATAGGACCCCCCCCCCCCCGCCATGGGCATGCCCACCTGCAGAGACCCTCGCAGGATCGAGGCTGGTCACCATCCCTGGCCGGCTCTTTGACAAGAGTCGGCTGGCTTTGAGGGCCACTGGCCACACACCTGACCCACCGGGGTTCCATGACACCACCCTGGTGGCAGACCCTGCAGGGCTGGAGGCCTTGGAACCTGCCCGTGAGTTTCTTGGTCTCGTTGGAACTGGCCTAGGATTCTTTCCTGGGAAAAAAACCCTTTCCAAAAGCCAGGCTGTGGCAGCTGCCCATGCGTGACCTCGCTGTGCTAGGGCCTCCTGCTCCACATGGGGACGTAAAGTACCCTAGAAGGCGGCATTGGGTCTGCGCCCCTTCCTTCTCCGTCGGCACTAGGAGACATGGTAGATACAGGTTGCCATGAAGGCCATCAGCGTCCCATGGTTGCACCTGGTCGCACAGGGAGGGACCGGCCCGTGACTTTAGTGCCCACCGCCCAGCCTGTGACGAGTCTGCTGTCACTCAGTGGGTCCACACAGACGCTCCTGCTGACACAGGCGCCTGCAGCTTCTGCTCCCTCCATGCTTGCAACCCCGGGGGCTCTGGTCTGGAGGGAGGGGGACCCCACCGGCTCCGTCCAGCCCCTCCCATGCCAGCCCACACTCTCTCCCCTTGGGTCGTACCCTCAAGGGTCATGGGCCCAAGTGCAGGGCAGGAATGAGCTCGAGCTCGTTGATACCGGCCTAGGCCAGACCCTGCCCAGAGGCAGAGTCTGTCTCCCCTGCGCAGCAGCATCTCTAAACCTCCTGCAGGGAAGAAATACAGGGGCCCCCATGGCCCTGCTTTTAAAGCCTGGCTAGTGTTGGCTTAACTGGCCCCCATTCATTCGTCCACAAACGTCCCCCCAGCAAAGCTTGTTGGGCCTACCCAGTGCCAGGCCCAGGAGCTTGCAAGACAAAGTCTGTGTTCTCATGAGATGTACATTTATTGAGCTCCCACTGTGTGCTAAGCCCTGAGCTAGTATAGACCCTGGGGCACAGCCACAGAGGAGAGGGAGTTGATGGCCACTGGGGGTGACGTGAGCAATCGAGGAAGTAAGACAGGTACCAGAGCGATGGGGTTCTGCAGAAGTCACCTGGTTGGGCCATCTATCGGCAGCCATTGGGTGGCTCCTCGAGGTGGGGCAGCCTGGGAAGGCTTCTCGGAGGAGGTGGCATTGAGCTAACAGTCTAAGGCTGAGCCCCCTGCCACTCCGTTTGAGACCCTGGAGAAGCCATTGCCCTTCCTGACCTGGGCTCGCTGGCAGGGGTGGGGAGAGTGTGCTCCAAGCTAGGGAGAAGGGGTCAAGATGGCCTTCCTCCTGGGGCATAGAGGGGACACACCGCCACCATTCTTGGTGGGAGAGATGCTGAGTCATGCTCCAGAGAGGGTAGGGGCTGTGTCTCCTGCCCACATCGCCACCCTTGGAACACGGACGGGGCTCCGGACAGTCCTAGGATGGCTGCCCCTCCTGCCCCTGCTGGGTGTTATCTGGGCTGTCAGCAGGCACACAGGACAGACACCAACCCCGGACCTCTCTGAGCTTCCACTCCTTCCACAAGCTGGAACGGAGCAGTGGGGTGGGCCTGGAGGTGTGGGAACTGTTTGGGTCAGGGTCCTGTCCCAGCTGCCCTCCCAGTGGCCTTGGGGTCTCTGACGCTGTTACCTTATCTGTCAAAAGGGTTCACGGTGAGAGGACACTTGGCCCTGAGACACATCTGTGAAAATCAGCATCTGCCAGATGTGCAGTATTTCCCCTGTGACTTCAGGGACTTTTCAGGGGTGACCCCCAGCCCTACCCGTTCTGGGAATACGTAAGGCATTTGTCATCTCCAGCAAACCCCTTGTGGATCTGGGAACAGCAGTGCCACGAGGAGCCCCTGGGCCTCTCTATGTCCGGCAGGGAGTCAGCCAGCGGCTGCGTGGGGGCTGCTGAGCAGGGTGAGAAGTGGGGAGGGCAGTGGCTTGTTCCTGCTTCTCGATTTCCCTACCTGTAGAATGGATCTCAAGAGAGGCCTTACCCCGTAGGGTCTGGCTGGTGGTAAATGAGAAGTAAGACTTCAGAGGTAGTCAGGGCCCCCTAAGCACACGGTCGTTGCCGCCCTCATCACCATCAGCGCTAGCCTGGAGTTCAGCTCGGAGGCGGTAGGGAGAGAGGTGCCCAGGCTGGCTGGACGTGGGCTAGGGTCGAGGTTTCAGTGCAGGCCTGGACGGCCTTTAGGACGGGACAGGAGGAGGCGAGGGGACACGGCGGACTCCCGGACCTGCTTCCGAGGGGTGTTTTCCAGGGTGCCTGCTCCAGGCCCTTCTGGAGGTTTCACGTACTTCTGTGTGCCTGCGATGCAGCCTCTCACCAAAGTTTTAGCCAATTAGAGTCCGAGGGGACCTCAGCCTCATTTCAGCAAACAAGAAAATTTCCAGCCTCATTCTCGTGTCTCTAATAAGCACGTATTGAATTTGCGGCTCTTACATCCCCCTGGTGATGCGAGTGCCTTCTGGGGATTTCCGCCTTGGGTGGCTGCGGTTTCTTTTCCCCACTCGCGCCCCGAGCGTCCTCTGACTTTGCCTGCCGCGTGGGTCCCATCGGAGGAGGGGTCCGGCGGCCGTCCTGGACCGCAGTGCACCAGTCAACGTAAACACAGGTTATTTGGGCCAGGCATGTGTGTATATATATAAAATAGTCTGTTACTTATTTTTTGAATTCCGAAGGGATCCCTGTATTTCCTCCCTGCAGGAGGTTTGGAGACGCTGCTGCGCAGGGGAGACAGAAGTCACGGTCTGCTGCCCGGCGCTGAGCACATCGGTGCTTTAGAGAAGGCCCTTCCAGTCTTTTCTTTTGACATGAGAGTGTGTTACAGAGTCGATATCCGTCACCCCTTTAAAAAACAAAATGAAACAAAACAAAAATCTTGTAAGAAACTGAAATGTAGCCTATGAACAGACAAGTTCCCAAACCACAGGTTACCACTGAGCACATTCTTCGCAAGGTCTAACCAGCACCCCGGTCCAGAGGCAGAACGGCCCCCCAGAAGCCTTCCTGGGCCAGCCCCCCCCTTTCCCCTGGCAGCCATGGTCTCGGGCTCACCAGCATCGTTCAGTCTGTCTCTGCACGGACGCTGCCGCGCTCTGTCTGGCTTTGCTGCTGAGATTCATTCACTCTTGCGGTTCTCCCGTCTTCACCCCTGCGTAGTCTTCCCGGGCACGGAGACGCCCCCTCTGGGAAGAAGTAGCCCCTCTCCCACGGCTGGACACTGAGGGTGTCTGAGTCTGGGCTGCCCTGGACAGCGTTGCTAAGAACCTCCTTCCCTGACCCTGTGCGAAATGGGTATGTATTTGTATCTCTGACCAGGAGCGGACTTGGTGTGTCCGGTTGTTTACTGACCTGAATGATTTCCCAGTTGTGGAATATTCATCAACATTACTGAAATGACCGTGCAGGATTCAGTGAGGCTGGGCTGCAGTTCATGTAGTCATTCTCCTGCTCTTGGCCACTTAGGCTGCTTCCACCTTTATTTCCTTTTCTATAGGAGGTGGACGTGGGAATCTTTGGCTGTACATTTTTTTTTTTCCTCTTGGGGGTTATTTCCTTACTAGAGTTTCTTGGGAGGAAGACTGTTGGCTTGAGGGTGTGGGCTTTCCTCCTACACCCCCGTGTTTTTACAGTTGTCAGAGGTAACTCACAGTAGAACAACCTACCAGAAGAATAGAAGGAATCATCATTGAGTGGACGTCTGTGTCAAGGTGAAGACATAGACAGCCTGCCCAGCGCTCCTCCCCAGTCGCGGCCCTGTTTGCATTCCCGAGCAAGGCAGCCAGCATCCCCAAACAATTTATTCTGGGTTGGCCTGTTTTTGACATTTACATAAATGTAGCCGCTGCATACATAGTCTTATCTGACCTCCTTCTTCCAGTTGACATTATCTGGGGAGGATTTATCCCCCATCAGGAGGTGGTTGTCCCATTTGGGTCTGTCATTGACCTGGGATTGATTTTGTGTGTGGTGTGAGGTAGGGGTTCTTCATTTCCCCACCCCACCCCCACAGTCTTACGTATAGGCATGTCCTCCTTTCCTTGCCGGGCCTCCTTTGTCACATCAAGGGCTAATTCCTAGGTCACTTCTGAGTTTTGTGTTTTGATCCCTGGGTTCATTTGCCCAATCTCATATGAAGACCACACTCTCTCAGTCACTGCAGCTGCATAATAAATTATAATTATCTGATAGAGTGAAACCCCCACTCAATGTAGTTATTTATGGCTATAACTTGGAGAATCAGCTTGTCAAGTTCCATGCAAAGAAAAAAATCTGCTGGGACTTTGATTGCAATTGCTGTGAATCTATGGATCAATTTGCAGTGTTGACTTTTTAATAAATGTTTATTTTCTTCTTACTGCAGATGTATACAAATCCAGCCCATGTTTGTGTATGGATTTTGTACCCAGTGCTCTAAGTAAACTCTCTTATCCATTACTGTATTTAGACATTCTTTGGGATTTTTTTTTATGTGCACAATTATAGCACCTGTGAAGAGCTACAGTTTTGTTTCTTCCTTTCTAAAGCGTATCATTTTTATTTCTTTTTCCTGTCTTACTGTAATGGCTGAGACCACTAGTAGAGTATTGAATAGGAGTGGTGGTAGGGGGCATTGATCTTGAAGGAGAACTAGTTTACCATTTGAGTTGTCTGCTGCAAGCTGTGCTCATTTAAAAAGCATTCAATTTGTATCACCGAATGACTCCAAAAGAATTGTGCCAGTTTCAACATAACCTTACCAGCACCGGGTATTATCTTTAGAGGTGTTTTTTTTTTTTTCTGGGGGAGTTGGTTGGTTTTAGTTTTTAGATCATTGTTTCTCTGATGAGCCGAAAGGGTGTCTCACTGTATCTTATTTAAATTTGCATTTTCCTGATTATGCAAGAGGTGGAACATTGTCCTACATATTCATCAACCACCTGTGTTTTGTCCTGTGCGTCTCTTCCTCCCTCCATTTGTTGATACATTGTTGGTGTTTCCCTAACGAATTTGAATGCGTTCTTTACATAATGAAGATAGGTGTCATTTCCCTGTCACATTTGCTACAAGTGTTTTCCCCCTGTATGCTGTATATCTTTTAATCTTTGTCATTTTTTTTATGCTCCCTTTCCTTATTTTTATAGGGTCGAATCTGCCTCTTTCCTTTTACAATTTATTCTATTCCTCCCGAGCTTGGAAAGCTTGTCTCCCTCCTGAGGACTGATAAGTATTGAATTCTGTTTTCATCTAGCTTTTTTTTATGGCTTAATATTTCATATTTAACTGTTTACTCCATCTGGAATTTGTGGGGCTGTGGGGTGTGAAGCTGGGAGTTAATTGCTCCTCGCAGTTTACCGGGGAAGGGGCCTCATTTGCACTTCCAAGTCTCAGGGCTCCGGCTTCCCCACATCTAGGCTGAGTGGGAAGAGATTAAAGGGAGGAGGGAAGTAGCCCTGTGTGCAGCCAGCCCTGGGGCTGTGGCGCTATGATTACCTTCGGGACAGTCCTGTTAGCTGCCTCTGCCTGACTTTAAGTCAAAAGCAGAGAGCTGTGAGCCCAGTTTAGCAACATCCTAGGGCAAGTCTCTAATGTAATTGGGACTCCGTTTCCTCATCTTTGAAGTGGGCATACTAATGACACCCGTCAAGCAGGGAGTACATGCGTCCGGGCGCATCCTACAGAAAGCAAGAGGTCAGGCAGCCCTGGTCCAAATCCTGGCTCGTCTGTGTGACCTTGGGCAAGTGACGTCACGTCTCTTTGAGCCTCAGTTTCTCCATCTGGAAACCAGGCATGATACTACTGCAGTTCCTCCCTCCTGGGGCTCTGGGGACTTGTGTCTGGTTCTTAGTCGCCAGCAGCTAGGCTCCGCACGGTTATTGTCTTTGCCGTTGCAGTCATCGCTCAGGAGAAGGTGAGGAGCGTCTCTGGGTGGTCTCTGGGTGGGGCCCTGACCCAGCTGTGAGGGAGAAGGGAGAGCCAGGGCAGAGATGGCGTGGCACGGAGGGCCCCCTCCTTCTCGCAGCTCTGAGGGGGTGGGGGCCTGCCCCCCACTTCCCTCCTCACCCCGCCCTCCGGCTGTGGGGGATGGGCACCAGAGCCCAGTCTCTCGCTTCCTGATACAGAGAGAAGCAGAGCGCCCGCCCTACACAGACACGTGCACAGACCGCCACGCGCATGTATCACAGACAGACACACGCAAGACTAGACACACAGAGACATACACAGAAACACACAGCTGGACCCACCACCTGTCATCCTGCACACGTGGACTCACGGGTCAGAAACACGCACACTCCAGTACACAGAGGTGCAGAGACAGTGTGCCGCACATGCACACACACACACGCACGCATGCATGCATGCGCGCACACACCGTGCACACGCACACACATACACCAGGCACGCATGTACACATGCATGCATGCACACACGCACAACACATGCACACACCATGCACGGATCTGACTGGCAGGGCTGCACTCCGGGCCACAGCTGGCTCTCAGCTCTCCTGCTCCCATCATGCCTCAGCCTCCCCCTGCAGACCAGGCCCCTCCCCGGGCAGCTCCCACACCTGTCAGTCCTCACCTGCCTGGCGGCCCCACACTGTCAGGGGCCTGGCTCCTCCTCTCTGGCACATCAGTTTTTGAGATGATGCTGATGGCCCACTCCCCTCCCCTCCTCGCCTTCCCCCATCTCCTCCCCTC
>LNAC01000028.1:6144481-6175400 GCA_002007465.1 Ailurus styani | reverse complement strand
CCCCCCCACCCCTGTGGGCAGTAGAGGGAGGTGGGGGTCAGGAGGGGTGGAGCAAGGTCACTGGGGGGCAGCAGTGAGCCCAGTACTCAGTACTCAGTATGGCTCATTCACCATAGCAGCTGGGGAGGGGGTCTGCTTGGGATTCTGAGCAAGACCGAGACCGGAGAAAAGAAGACCAGGGCGGCTAGGCCTGTCTGCGCAGCCTTCCGACTTGCTCCATGGCTCCCCTTTGGGTGAGAGGATTCTCCCCCTCCCCCCTGAAGCATTCCACCTCCCTGGGCAGGGGAGGGGTCAGTGCAAGCCCTCAGTGCACAGTAGGTGCCTCACTAATGCTGCTGGATGGCAGGCAGGGGACTTGAGTGGGTGTACCCGATTGCTGAGGGTCTGTGTGCCCCAGGCCATGGCCTCTGCCCGCCCTCCAAGGCTCAAGGACCCCTCAGGCCACTGGAGTTCTTGGCCCCAGTGAGGGCAGCCTTGGCTGTCCCATCAGGGTGTTGGGGAGGTGACATTGGACTTGGGCCCCAGATGATAGGGATCCAGCTGTAGGTAGATCTGGGAGGAAGCCTTCCAGGCAAGGGCGTACCTGTGCAAAGGTCCTGAGGTGGCCACATGCTGGGGAAGGGGGAGGGATGCGTTGGAGAAACAGAAAGGCAGAGGAGTGGTCAAAGGACAGAGCCTGGAGGAGTAAATGCCACAACCTAAGGTTGGCAGGACGGGATGGGGGCCCCAGCAGAGTCCCGGGCGCCCAGCAGCACCCTCATTTCCCAGGTGGGGGCCTGGCTCCTCAGAGGGGAGGCCAGGCTGGGTAGTGGGGCCAGTCCAACCCAGGACAGGCATCGTCCTGCTCCCTGGGGTCCTCCCCTGCCCAGCCTCAGTGGGGGGGGGCGGGTGGAGACTCAGGGGACCCCGCGGGTGGGGCAGACACAGCTGTGGGGAGGCCAAGCTGCTGGCATCAGCAGGAGCCCCTCCTCCTTACCTCGCTAAACAATCATTGCACAAAATATGCAAATGGTATAATTACTGTTATTTGTTTTGCTGATATAAGTGTTTGAAATGCAAATGTCAAGTTTGGGCGCATTCATTTTCCCCACCCCTCACCCTGACGTTTGCAAGTCTACGTTCAGCCCTGGAAGGAGGAGGAGGAGGATTTGGGGCACCCCTCCCTCCTCCTCCTCAGCCACTGCTTCCCCCCCAGCTGCTGCCTCTGCAGCCAGAGGGACTCCCGGGATGGTGGGGGCGCCAGGCCCCCTCCCCAGCGGCACACGGGGCACACCTTAGAAGGGAGACCTCCCAGCCCCCTCCCCTCCTTGCTGTGTGATCTGGGGCCAGTTGTACTTGGCCTCTGGGAACCTCAGTTTACCTGTCTGTGTAATGGGCTCCACTGGCCTCAGAGAGTGGTGCTCTCTGGCCCGGAAGCAATTCTATCGATGGGTTTGGGCCTCAGTTTCCCATCTGTAAAATCCTGCACCGGTGTGTTTCCAACTATCACATGGGGACTTAGGGTTCCTGGATGGCTTTTGGGGGCCCCAGTGCAACCTCAGATCTCATACACAAGATGTGTGTGTGCGTTTTCCAGGGCAGGTCCTTGCCTTTGACCCCTCCAGCCCAGGTGGTCTCTGAGGTTCCAGGGCGCCCAGGCCTGTGGGTTCAGACAAGCCTGGGCTGTGACCCAGTGGGAGGTGCCCACCATCATCCCCACTCGACAGAGGGGAAGCTGAGGCATGGCTTGCTGGGCTTTGTGGTCTCACCCATGAGCTTGTGGCTTGGATTGCCAGCTCCGTCTGGGGTCTGGTTCCTTTCTGGCTGCTCCCTGCACCCCGAGGCCCGAGTGGGCCGGCGGCTCCTTTCTGGCCTCAGCACGCTGCTCCCCCTGAAAGCCCCCTGGTCCGCCTGCACCTTGCAGCCCCCAGGGAGGCCCCATGTGTCAGATCCCCGGCTTCACCCGAATCCCACCTGCCGCAGACCCCACGTTATTGACAAGGTGATGGGACCCGTGCGTTTCCAGCCGCATCGCCAAGTGCTGTCTTAAAGCTCTTGGACCGACTCGATTCCAGGAAGAGCTGAGCCCCAGAGAGGAGCGAGGCTTCCTGCCAGGCCCTGCGGGTTGACGGGGTTCGGAGCTCATGCCAGGGATGGCACCGAGAGATGCCCGGCTTGGGCTGATGACGGTGAGAACGGGCGTGATCCAGAGGCCCATGGGTCGGAGTGGCAGCCCTCTCCAGGCTCAGCGCCCCCCGGGCCACGTGCTGGCGGTGGCGGAACAGGGCGCCGGTGCTGGGCTACCTTTCAGGTCCAGCCTAGAGCAGGCATGCGGGAAGCCCGTGGTCCAGTGTGCCTGTGAGGAAAGTGGAGGGTGTGAGTGTGTGCACAGGCGTGTGTATGCGTGTACATGTGTGTGAGCAAGCACATGGGAACCGGGGGTCTGCTGGTGGTGCTCGTGGACAGTGAACGCTCCAGGCCGGGCCGCTAGCCCTCGGTTCTGAGAACACAGTCCCCTTGCAGACTGCGAGGGACTTCCGTGCTCCCCCGGTTTCCACGCCCACGTGCGGTGCCCCAGGCTCACGTTCTACCTTCCGACAGCTTTGCTGTGAAGTCCGAGCGTGGCCAGGAACCTGCGTCCTGGCCCTGCCCGTGGCCTGCCCAGGCTGCAGCCACGCCCCGTGGTTCCGGAGCAGTTCCCTCATGTAAAACCTGGGATTCTTTGCAAGCGGGGCTGGGCATACGACAAGCACTCATGTGGAGAGCTCGCGGGCTCCACTCGTGAGGCCTGGGTCCTTGTAGCGGGTAGGGAGGCCGTTTCCAGGCTCCTGGGGCCCTGGAGAGGAGAACAGACCCTGGCCAGGTGGGCAGCAGGGAGAGGGCCCTCCAGGCAGGCGACCCATGTGTGCAAAGGCCTGGGGGCAGGAAGGAGAGGGCGTCCAGGTGCCTGGGCTGCAGTATCAGCCTGGAAGCCTCCCGGGGCCACAGGCAGGGAGAGCACTCTCTGCATCCCAGTCACCTTTTCCAAGACAGGTTTGGCCTTATTAGCATATTCAAATGCAGCCCATTATTATTTCAATTAGCTGTTAGGTAATTAGCTCTAATTGATGAGTACTTCCCCCCCACCTCCCCACATATTTTTTGGTTATTTACATCTGCTTCTAAACCACAATTTCAGGTAATTACGTGCCACTCACTCAGCCGTTTGCGCGTGTACACACACACACACACACACACACACACACACACACACACGCACACTTCCTCACACCACGGGTTCCTTCTCGCCTTTCAGTTCCTGCCCAGGAGCCTGGGGTTCTGGGGTGGGGGTTTGCATAGCTGGGGCAAGGGGACCCCTCTGGCTCCTGCCCAGACCCTCCTGAGGATCACCACTCGGCCTGCAGGGCCTCAAGGGGCACGGCCTCACTCCCAGAGCCCCCTTGTCCCACGGGCACTGCCGCCTCCCCTCTCCCATGTTGCCACGGGAGTTGGTGGCATCGTGGTTCTGGGCTTGGTCCCAACACTGCATCTATGCTGTGTGGCCTGGGGCATGGACACCGTTCCCAGCCTCCGCTTTCCTGTCTGTGAAATGGAGACCCGATGGGTGGGAGTGAGGCTGAGCGGGGCGTGCATCCAGGCCCTGGTGAGCTCCCTGTGCATGGCTGCTGGGCTTGTTTGGGGGAAGGGAGGGAGCAGGGAGCGATGCAGCCTCGCGGGCAGGTGGGGGAACCAGGTGTGGGCTTGGGCTTCCTGGCTGGTGCCCTCCGCGTCAGGGGCCTGGTCTGGAGTCCTCGCCCTCTGCTCCCCAGCAAGGTCGCTCATGGGGTGGAGGTGGGGGCCTGCAGGGAGAGGCCTTGCTCCGGGTGTTTGAGAAGCCCACCTCCCTGGGAGGCTGGTGGGTCAGGGAATCAGAGCCGGTCCCCACCCCCCACCCCCACACCTGGACTGCAGCAGGTGGAAACAGCAGCCATGGCCCGGGCCCCCCGATCTGCCCTGCTGAAATCCTGCCTTGGGGTTGGCTCCTCTCCCTGCCCTGGCCCTCACGGGCATGGGCCTCCCCGGCATGCATGTGGAGGTTGACTCTCGGGCACGGGGCACACAGGATGGATGTCCCCATGGCTCCCGCAGACGGGATCTTCCTCAAGCTACGATGGCTCCCTACGCCCTTCTCACCAGTGTCCCGTTCTGTCTCTGTGCAGTGGCAGCTGCCTGGGTGACCGTGTGCTGTTCCTCTGGGTCGTGGAGCGCAGAGAAGACGTGCGTGAGCCCCGCAGGCAAGAGCCCACCAGCCTGAATCGGCCTGGCGTGCCGTGTCGCCGGCGAGCCCTGATCCTAAGGTAAGGGGCTCTCTGGCCCGTCCGATGCGCTCAGCACAGGAGGGAAGGGCCGGTCCTGAGGACCTGTGGGCTGGGGTCACCATGTAGGCCTGCGGGGAGCTGGGATCGGGCTCGGGGTCAGGCTCGGCTGGCCTGTGGAAACAGACCTCCCCATGCAGAGCTGCTGCCCGGCCGCCGGGGTGTCTGGGCCCTGGAACGGTGTGTGAGCAGTGGGGTCAGGGACTCCGCTGTAGCCCCGGATGAGTCACGGTGCTGTGTGGGTTTCAACCTCGCCACCTCGCGGAGCTGGGCTCAGTGCCGTGTGTATGATATGCTGTGTGTTCATGCGGGCTTACGCGTGGATTTGAAGATCAGGGTCTCATGTGAGCCGGAATGCTGACTTGCGCGCCTCGGTGAGGAAGGCGTGTTAAGGCAGCCGACTGGTGGCATAGCGGGTGTCCTTGGGGCCGCGGGCACTGCACCTGCTGGTAGATAGTTTCCTCAGCATTGTCCCAAGTCATAAAACCCCCTCTGGCCGCCTGTGCGTTGGACTGCGCCATTGGGGGCCCTTCCCGCAGGGCTGGGGCGGACTCCTGTTTGCAAACCCGGTTCCAGCACAGGTGCTCCTACCTGGGAGGTGGCCGGTCTGATGGAGCTGGGTTGTGCTGCCTCGAGTGACCAGCAGGAGCTCGTTGACTCGATACCTTGAATCGTGGGTTTTAGGGTTTGGAGTTTTGCAGTATGTTGCTTGCCTGCTGCATTTGGGCATGACGATCGTGATACTTAGTGTTTTCCAATTCTGATGGACCAAGAGAGGGAGCATTTGGGAATACGGGGCTCTCTCCCTGGTTACATGGAGGAGCGGAGACTCCTTCTAGAACTTGCAAGGGTGTGCCTTCTTCTGCTGGTGGTCAGATGGCTCCCCAGCCTTCTCCGTGGCCTTAGTGGGAGGCTTCAGGGGGGGAGCGCTGAGGATGGCGGAGAGCGCACCATGAGGGGAAGAGCAGGGCATTCTGGCCAGAGGGACCAGTGGGGGAAGGAAAGCTGAGGAGGGACAGGTTTAGTGCATGTGAGGTTCATGGGGAGACAAGGGTTGCTGGAACAGTGGGCATGGGAGCCACAGGGTCGCAGGGCGGGTGAGGCTGCCTGGTTGTGTTCCTCCAGATGTCTGTGGAGTGCCTGCCACCTGCCAGACCCCGGACACCATGGAGCTAGAGACCCGCGTCCCTCTGGGAGCGCCACGTCTAGAAAGAGGGAAGGGGTGAGGACGTGTGGTTCATTCCATGTGATGGCCATGTCCCTTTAGCGGACAGCAGGAAAGCCTGAGGGTGTCCCCAAGGACCGTCCTGAAGGGTGTCCTGAGGCTAAGAGTTGCTGAGGGGTCAGGGTGGGTGATCTGGGGTTGGGGCCAGCTCTGACCGGGTGGGTACGCAGAGACCCACGCAGCAGTGGGGCGGGCCACCGCTGGCCGATAGCACCCTTCAGAGGCGCAGGGGCAGTTGGGGCTGGGCTGGGTGGGCTTGGCGGTGCTGACCCCAGGCCACGGCCAGCCAGAGCAGGGCTTTGGCCGAGGCTCCTGGCAACAGCCCTGGGCTTTCCCACCCTGCGCATTTGCCTAGAGCACCCTCTCTCCCCATTCCATCTGCCTGGGTGGTGTGGGTGTCCCACAGACCCCGTTCCGATGATTTGTGCATGTAGAGTTCTGCAAGTCACCAACCGCCTCTGACTTCCTGTTTCTTATCTGTAAAGTGGAGTGGTAACCCTCTCCCAGAGGGCAAGCATTCAGTGGGATGTGCAAGTTGCTTGGTATACAGTAGGCACTCAAGAAATGCTAGTGGGTGTGTCCCCCCCCTTTCTGAGCATGAGGCAGTGGAGTCTCCGGGACATTACATCTGAGCCATGTTCATTCTCTCCCTCCTTTGCGGCCCCCACTCGGGCTTCCCGGAGCTGGTCCCGGGCCCCTGTGCCCCAGGAGACCCCACAGGCCTCAGCCCCCCCGCCGCCCCCAGACCCGTCCATCTGCGTCTTCCCCCTCACCCTCTCCGGGCTGCATGCTCTGCCCCATGAGCCTCCGGAGCCTGACAGGTGGCAGACGCTGCACGAGTGTGCGTCGCGTGAACGGAGGATGTTTCCCAGCCTGGCCCACCTCAGAGGCAGGGTGCAGACCAGATGGCCTGAGGCTCCCGCAGGGTCTGGCAGAGGCGTGTGGACACCGCACAGGGGGTTCAGGAACGTGGGTGCGGGTGCACTGTTCCCGAGATCCCGCAGAGACACAACGTTTTATCATGCAGCGAGTTGAACTTTCTCAGTTCTATTCCTGCCTCCCTCCTCCTCCGTTTCCTGGTCCTGAGGCCTCGTCCCTGGAAGTTGCTTTACTGAAGCAGTGACTAAGAGACCAGAAGGAAGCTTCTGTGTGTTACGATGACCCCAGGTGACCTGCTGGCCCTGGTCCAGTCCTGGGCTTGGCCCTGTGTTCAGCACCAGGGACAGAGTCACAGCCAGCCCCACCCTGGGCCTGTGGGCACCTCCGGAGGCATGCTGGGGAGACGGGGGTCTGGGGGTGGGCAGAGATAGAGCCCACCCTCTGCTGTAAGACCCCCACCCCCAGGCCTCAGTTTTCTTCTCTGAGAAGGGGGCGTGATGCTTTTCCCAGCAGGGACTGCCATGACACACAGGTGACTTGCCCAAGGCCACGCACCTTCCCTCCTGCACTTTTCTGCCCCTCCCCCAGCCTTCCAGCAGCCCCATCCCCACCCCCCACATCTCCCAGAGCACAGTTATTTATCTGCCCGATGGTGACAGGCGGCAGTGGCTGCAGTTAGAGCTGCTGTCCGGAGATCAGCTGGCGGCTGCAGAGCAAACAGCCCGAGCTAATTAGCGAAAGGTCACTCCAGCTGCTCGAGCCCCCGCTTCTGAAGTCAGGCCTCACAAGTCGGGCTGGAAGGAACCTGGGACTTTGAGTTAGTGGCTTGGTTACCAGGACAGCTTCAAACCCCTGCCCACAGCTCATCGCCTGATTGCCCAGCCCACGACTCCGAGGCTTTGCCTAGAGACTCCCAGTGCCAGGGGTGCAGCTGTCCACCCCCCGCCCCAGGCTGGACAGTCCACAGAGACTCCGCCCCCAGCCGGCATCGGAGGGTGGGCCTCCCCCATGGGGCCCGGGGCCACACTGTCCTTAGCAGCAGAAGTGTGGGGCTGGGCAGTAGCCACCCACGTGCCCCCACATTCCCTCGGACTGTGTTCTCACTGTTTTTCTTTAAATAAATTCACTTTTAAAAAACTTAAATAAATACGTTTATTTAAAAGGGAAGTTTTATAGCACTACTACAAATGGAAAACAAGCCTCCTTTGCCATAAATAGAATTCATAATCATAAAAATAAATTCAGTGGAAACAAAACAACGTTATTAAATTCTAGTTGGATGCTGTAGCCCAGGGGAGGCTCGGAGCCCAAGGCCTGCTGTTGCTTTATTAAAAAGGGAGAACAGCAAGTGTGCAGAGGTGTTCAAGACTTACCAGCCCCAATCCGAGACGTTCTTTTTGATGTAATCAGAAGCATTGAAAAGAATTACATTGAAGGTAACTTTCTTAATAAAAGTATTCAGCATTATTTTCTGCTGTATCAGCCAGGGATTCAATTTGGCTGTATGAGACAGAGAGCCCCACTTGGGGGTTTATCTTTCTTATGGAAATAAAGGGTGGCAGTGGCTTTGGCGCACAGCCCAAGGAAGTTGTCAGTCACCTGCACCCCATGGAGGATTCTTCTCTGACATTCTTAGCATTTGTCCTCAAGGCCTTGAAATGGCAGCAGCTCCTCCAGCCATCGTGTCTGCATCCCAGGCAGGAAAATTGTGGTGAAGAGAAAGGAATGTGCTGGCTGAGTCGGTTCCTTGTTATCAGGAAGATCACAGTGGGCACTGGAGCCTGTGCTCTTCGTGCACTGTGGTCCACTGCTGCCTCATGGATGGTTCTCACTGAACAGTTCCCCTATTTGCTGTATATTTACTTGGTGCCTGCCATTTCCAGGCAGTAGACCCTGGCTGTGAGGTCACATGCTGGCATCTGTGGGAAGAGTCACGACCCGTCCCTGGACACCCTCCTGGGGCCTCCCCTTCCCCCACACCTGGCTCCCACTGTCCACTGTGGGCCCAGCTCAGGGTGGACCCTGACTTGTCCGCACCTGTGGGACCAGGGGTAGGGGGGAGTTGCAGGAGGGGGTCCAGGTTCAAGCAGCTGACCTCTGGGCTGCCCTGGGAAGGGGGCACCCCCCCAACTCTCTTGGGGCCCTGGGGCCCTGTTCTCTCTCCAGCCTCCCCGAAGCCCCTCCTTGGTCTGGGCTCTCTAGCTGGCAGGCAGGCTGGCCGCAGGGATGCATTTCTGCTGCTGTAGGTCTTAATTTGTCTTCTCATTTCCCTGTGGAATGCATATCCCGCAGTTCCTGGCCCTAATTAGCAGGAGGAGTGGGTGTGCCTAGGGGTGCCTCCTGCTTCTGGCTTCTCTCTGGCTCGCAGGGGCTGGGGACCCCTTCCATCGGTGCACGGCTCCTGGCTCAGCCCCTCCTCGCCACAGGCTTTGCCTTTCAGCCTGAGCTGCTCCTCTCCGCCTCCGGGCATAGACCTTATCCTGGCTCTGGCCTCTGACCCCTATTTTTGCCACCAGTGCAGGGGCCCCACTGCAGACCTCATTGTTAACCAGCTGTGCAGTCAGGAGCAAGTCGCTTAACCTCTCTGTGTTCTTTGTGTGATGGGGACAATAACAGTTGCCCCTGGGCGCTCTGGTCAAGTAAATGAAAGGCGCCCCGCCTGTGCCGCTCCCGTCCCCCCGCCCCCACACCTCCAGCTTCGTGGATGTCCATATTCTGCACACGTGTGGGTAAGCATCTCTGTAGAGGTGCCCCATGACTCTGGGGGGCTGCTGTGCCTGTTGTCATCCTGCCTGCCCCTCTCCTCCACATGCTCAATGGCAGTGACTCATAGTGGCCTGGCTCCCCAGCCCAGCCTGTGAACCCTGAACCCGGCAGCAGAAGTGGGTCAGGGGGTTTGTGGGGAGGGGAAGGGCTGTCAGGGAGGCCAGTGACAGCTGTGGGGGTGATGGGAGGGGAGGGGAGCTGGTGGGGGGAGAGGCTTGGAGCAGGTCAGTGATGGGAGAGGAAGGGAGTTGGGGGGGGAGAGGCTTGGAGCAGGCCAGTGATGGGAGAGGAAGGGAGCTGGTGGGGGGAGAGGCTTAGAGCAGGTCAGTGATGGGAGAGGAAGGGAGCTGGGGGGGAGAGGCTTGGAGCAGGGGTGATGGGAGGGAAGGGGAGCTGGGGGGGGGGGGAGCAGCTTGGAGCAGCCCTGAGGAAGGGAGCAGACAGGGCTGTTTCTCACGGTAATGATCTGATACGGAGGGACGTGGCCCAGAGCTCTGGAGCAGCTTCTGTGCCAGGATGAGCGGGAGGGCGTGATGAGGTGGGCGAGGACTCCACTCCTGAGCACCCACTTTGCGCAGGCCTTCCGTCCTGGTCCAGAAGAACCTGCACTACCTCCAGTCCTGGGCCTCCTGGTCCAGGGGCCCTGAACGACTGCCCCACAGGGTCTGCATGTGGAGAGAGGTCACGAGTCCTGCCCAAGGCACATGCCTGGGGGTCCGACTGACACGCCCACCTCGTGGAAGTGTCCAGGCTCTCTGATGGAGAGGAGGGTCCGTGGCGCTGCCTATGGGGACTCCGCTGGGCTCGGCCCAAGCGGCTCCGAGCTGGCCCTGCCCTGGACACACGGACATCCCCAGCCTGGCCGCTTGGCCCTGGGCCCTGAACTGCGGTGTGCATGTCAGCTGGCGGCTCTTCTGGGCTTGCCAGCCGCTGCTCTGAGACTCCTGGGGAGGGCAGGTGGGGGCGGGGCGTGTACTGCAGTCCCACTGTGTGCTCCCTGCAGGGGGTGTGCCCAGAAGCCTAGTTCTGGCTGGGGATGCGGCTCACAGGGCGCCGAGTTCTCCCAGACAGGACGGTGAGTACACACCGGGATCAGAGCAGTAGGCATCGCCCCTTCCCCATCTCCTCCGTTCCTTGGGGACACTGACGGCCGAGACACAGCCCCCACCCCCCTGACGGCAGGGCCTTGGCTGTGTTCTCATTTCTCCTCCTGAGCATCTCTGCGAGTCTGGGTTTGAGCGCTTCTGAGGGCGGGATGTCTCAGAGGCCGGCGGGCTGGCCTTCCCCATTTTCACCTACAAGAGCATCTTGGAGGGTCTAGAGCTGTCCAGGGTCCTGACCACCTGCACAGCGTCAGTGTGCTGACTGCTGCCTGTCCCTCCTCGCCATGTCCGGGGGGGCGGGTGTGCACTCCCCACCCTGACCCCCTCTAGTGCTCCTTTCCTCATCCAGGGTCCAGTGTGGACACACGTGTCCGGGGAGATGCCTGTCGCTCAGAGATGGCTCCCTTCCCTGCGCCCCGCCTGCCTTGGCTGTGGTCCCTCCTCGGCGTGTGGCTATGGCAGGTCCCCATACACCTGTCCCGCATGAGAGCTGTTGGAGCCCTCCGCAGCTGGGCTGTGTGTGTCATGGCCCGTGTCAGCACCGCGGACACGCACCTGCTACCCACGAGAACAGATCGTGGTGCCAGCCCCCGTGTGGGATGGGCAACAGCCACGACAGCTCCCTCTTATTCCCGAGGGTCCCCGTGGGCACACGGTTCAGGGGCACAGACCACACCTTCTACCTTGAAGCAGCCCCTTCTCTGCTCCCGGCGTCCACGCTCCTCCTACCTCCGGACACGCTCCCTCTCGCGTACCCCCTTAGAATTTGGTGCCGCAAAATTCCTGCCCCTTCTCGCACTGCGTCCCTCGTCCTCCCCTGGGGTTAGCCACGTCCCCATGCAGGCAGCGCCCAGTCCTCTGCCCAGTACAGGCCGTGGGGACACAGGCGCCCCAGACACGGCATGGCTCTCTGAAGTTCTTATGACCCAGACGCACCCATGTCCCCAGCTCCCAGACCAACGGCCGGGTGTCAGCGGCTCCCCGGGGTGGTTTGCAGCCTCCTGGGCAGGGTTCCTTCACGTCACTGCATCAGGACTGTTTGCATGTCTCTGTGGCTGCGTGCTGGCTTTCCATGGTGGCTGTGCCTCTGGGAGCTACCCATTCGCTTGTGAGCGGGCATTTGGGTAATGTCCGGTTTGGGGACATTACCCCGAGTGGTGCTGCTGTGTCCACCCTGGACTCCGCACACGTTTGTGTGCATTCAGGCAGGTGTATCTGCGTCCCTCCCTTGCCCCTCACTGACTGGGCTCCTGACCCCTCTCCCACAGACGGTGGATGCTTCTGCTCGATTCCCTGCATGCCCACAGTTGTCCTGCGACAGTCCCTTCTCCATCAGCAGCCAGGGCATCATATGTCTTCTGTACCAAACCTTCAGTGGCTCCCTGTTGCCCCTGAGATACCATCCTGTCTCTGGCAGGGATGCTGGGGTGAGATCAAGGCTCCCAGCAGCCCTGTGGGTCTTTTCACCCCCTCCCTCCAGGTTCAGGGATGCCGAGGTGAGATCAAGGCTCCCAGCAGCCCTGTGGGTCTTTTCACCCCCTCCCTCCAGGTTCAGGGATGCCGGGGTGAGATCAAGGCTCCCTGCAGCCCTGTGGGTCTTTTCACCCCCTCCCTCCAGGTTCAGGGATGCCGGGGTGAGATCAAGGCTCCCAGCAGCCCTGTGGGTCTTTTCAGCCCCTCCCTCCAGGTTCCGGCCCTCCTGGCCTCCTTGGCGTCCCCCACCCCCCGCCCTGTCTCCCCCGCCGCCTTTGTAGGGTTGGTCTCTCTCCATTTACGTCTCTGCAGAAATGTCACCTCCCTGGGGGAGCCCTCCTGGGCCCACGAGACCAGGCTGAGTCCCTGGCTGACCCACATACTGGTTGAAATTTGGGCTTCCCCTCTGCAGCCCGTTAGGCCCGCCTCTGGCACGTGGCAGGGACCTGCTCGCTGGGTGTGGACGCCGTGGACAGGCAGGGCAGAGCTGCGGCCCCCACGGTGTGGGTGCACGGCGGAGATCCCCGGGGTGGCATGCGCAGAGTCACCCAGTGGCTCAGCAGAACAAGGGGCTGCCAACACGGGGCCCAGGAGGATGGGCTCTTCCCTGGGCAGTAGGCATGTGTACGGGGTTGTCTTGAGAACCAAGGACACGGCAGGGCCCAGAGGGCTCACCTCAGAGGGTGGAGGGACAGGCACTGGGGTCCGGCAAGGAGCACATCCCTGGGGAGCCCCAGCGGGCCCTGGCACCCCCACCCCTGCCCCTCCCCGTGGGCCCCGGGCTTCTCTGTGCAGCCCAGCATCCCCACGTGCTTTCTGTTGTGAGCCCGGCCCGGCCTGGCGCCTCGACCCCACAGCACACCTGCTCTCCTCCCCAGGAGGAAGCCTGCTTCCCTGAACCCTGGCCCAGCCTGGACACAGCCTTCACCCGTTACCTCTTTTGGGAAGAAGGCGGCGGAACCAAGTGGGGGGCCGAATTCTCCAGCCTGGTCCGTGGGCTTCATCCTCCTGCCTTTCATTTCCCCAGAGGCCTTGCGGATCACGTCAACCCCCTTGTCCATGCCGGTGGGGGGGGGTGCCTGTCCAGCCTCCCGAAGGGGCAGTGGCCCAGCTCTGCAGGCCCAGCCGGGAGCTCCCTGGGGGACTGGGCCCTTGGGTTCGTGCTGTGAAGGAGCGGGAAGCCGTCTTCAGCAGCCCAGCCTGACCCCTGGCCTCCCTCCCCATCTTTGTACTTGGGTCTCTCTCTCACGGAACCGGCTCCTATGGTTATTTTGATTATATAAGTGACCGTTGTTTCGTTATTACGGGAATCAGCCGCAGCTAAATAGCATGAGTTCGCTCAGCTCCGCTTCCTTGGGGGCCCCGGTGCCGCCCCCTGCCCCTCTCCCGGGCCTGGGTCCCAGCCTGGCCACTCAGCCGCACCTGTTTTGTCATCGGCACAGCGAGGACTAGCGTACGCTTCTCTGCTCCTCCGTGACGCTGCTTGTGTTATAGCATTGATGGAAATGCGCATCGGCGCCTATAGTCAGACCTTGGTGGCAGGAAGCTGGTGTTACTGTAAGGGACTCTCAGGCCTACGGGCCACCGCTGGCCTCCCACGAGGCTGTCACTGGCCAGGTGGCAACTCTGTGTCCAAATCCAGGTGCTCCACCCCATGGCTCCAAGGCCCTAGTGGGTAGTGAAGAGGCAGGCAGGCGGGAAGCAGCCTCGGGCGTGGCCACTCAGCCTCCTCCCACCCCCCACCCAGGTCTACGGCACAGCCCCGGGGCCCTGGGGCTGGGGGACAGGGAGCCCTCTGGAGAGGGCTCAGGAGAGCAAGGCCTTCATCCTGGTTGTGCCGCAACCTTGCTGTGTGACCCAGGGAAAATTCCTTTCCTTCTCTGGGCCTGAGTGCACACCCTCACAAGGCCAAGGCCAAAGTTGGGAGGTTCTGTCGACATGGTTCCTCAGGCACCTGGCTGCATAGCCACCCCCTGGTGCCCCTGCCTGGTCCTGGCTTGGGGCCGGGCACACAGCCACTTTCAATGCTGTCCACCAGAGCTCGGGGCCATCGGCTCGCCCATTTTCTGGGTGCAAGTCACACCCCTGCCAAGTTCCGTCCGTTAAACCTTTCCTTGGCACGTGGTCAGGGCCAGGCGGGGCTCAGGGTTGAGGAGGGCACTGTGAGGGTGGGACTGTCCCCCACACCGTGAGTCAGCGTTAATGCTCTGACAACCAGGACGGGGAACGCCTATGACCCAGGGCAGCCCTGGGATGGAAAGGAGAAGCTCTATCTCCCCTCTCTCCTCTCCTGTGACCCTCAGGGCGTTCCTTCGCCTCTCTGGTCCTCAGTGCTCCCTTCTCTATGCCGAAGGCCCTGGGCCTGCAGCTCCAGGGTCCGGCACCCACAGCCAGAGGGCGTGGGGTCCGTGGCACAAATGCAGACACTTGGGCCCTACCTATTGAATCAGCAGTAGAGGCGGGTCCCAGAAGTCTCTGTTTTGTAAAGGCTCACCAGTGATGCTGACACTTCTGGTTTCGGCACCCCCTGCTGGGGGCAGTGCCCTCTCTGACATCTGGCCTCTCCTTGCACACCTCTGGTGATGGGGAGCTCAGTCGTACACAGCAGCCTGTTCCTTTCCAAAACATTTAAAAATGTATTATAAAATATTGAAGACGTCTCAAATATTTAAGCAACCTCTAATAAATATTTCACTAATTATGAAATATTTAATACAGCTAAAGGTATGAAGAATAACACCATGAATACCTGAACGCTGTCCCCTCCAGCTTAGTGTCAACGCCCATACGCTGCCCAGGACCTAGGGAAGCCCTGAAGCGGCACGAGAAGGCCCATGTTACAGTGCTCCCTGCCCCCACCGGAGCCTCCTGCGTGCCCCTCTCAGACCTTGCCCCCCCTTCTGTCTGCACTTTCCATCGTGGTAAAATACACAGGAATTGCGCTTGTGGGCTCCATGCGTCTCTCCCTTTGTGCGATGCTGCCGAGGTGTTTCCCAGCAAGACCACATGTGTTATACCTTTGTAAGCAGGCTCAGAGACCTCTCTGGGAGGGTGGCCTGGGGTCCCTACTCTGCAGGTGGGGGTGCACCCAGGCCCCGTCCCTCGGCCAGACACCACCACTCCCTCCCTCCCTCCTTTGAGTCTGGGCTCCGCCAGCTCAGTCACTTTCAGATGCGCCTGCCGGGGCCCATTGGCCGCACGCATGACATGTGGGTAGGCATCGGGGCTCCCGGACCAAGTTGCCTGGGTTTGAATCCTGCCCCACAACTAAGCAGCTCTGGAAACTCAGCCAAGTTCATTAACAACTCCGTGCCTCTTCTGTAAGATGGGTAATAATAGTACCCGCTTCACAGGATTAGTCCACGTACTAAGTAGGTTGGTAGAAGAGAGTCTAGCTCCTGGAAGGTACTGTAGGGGTGTGGGCTCTGGTTATCTTCCTTGAAGTCTGGAGCCAGACCCTCTGAGTGCAGGCTGAGCCCTGCTGCCTAGAGCCAGCTTATCACCTCCTCTGTTCTCCCTGCTCTATCTCTGTTAAGTCAGCCAGTTACCCTCTCAAGGGGCCACACTGACCGGTCCAGCCAGCTCTTGCCTCATTCTTTTCCCCATGGGTGATGTGGAGCCATGAAGAGCCCTTCCCGGCATGGCCTTTGCCCTGTGTGGCTCGTCGAGCTGGATGGGACCCATTATCCCAGCTGGAGGAAGTGGTTGGCTCCGGGTCCTGGCCTCCAGCCTCCGTCCCCGTCCTGCAGGCTCTCAGACCTCATCCAGGGTGCTGCTCACACTGGTGAGGACAGAGCCTGGAGACCCCCCCCCAGCCCTGTGGGTGCCCCTGGACGTGTTCTGTACCCCCCTCGCCCCGTGCCCATGGTCACCCAGCCACCCAGGCACTGCCCTGTCTTGCACACACCTGATAACCGGCCCCAGCCCCTGGGGGAGGCCTGGTCCCTGCGAGTGTCACCGTGTCCTCCAGGAGCCTTGGGGGAGGAATGAGTGGGGGTAGGTGCCCCGGGCCTCCTAGCACCCTCGGGCCGTCCAGGGACTGGGGAGGTGACCCCTGGGGTCCCAACGCTATGTCCCAGAGGGAGGCTGCCTTCCCTGAAGTGCCACCCACAGGGGTCCCGGGGCCGACACTGGGCGAGGGGCTGGCGGCCAGGGGCAGGGAGACGCCGCCAGGAGGGAAGCCGCCCCCTCCACGCGCAGCAGCGAGGCCGGTGGCCGGTGTTGTCTCAGGCGACAGACGGACAGACGGCCGGCTGACAGACGGAGGCCCAGAGCGAGGCGGGCAGGCGGTGAGGGGGAGGAGGCGGTGTGAACCGCGCAGTAATGTGCTCAGTGGCGAAGGATAGACTCGCGGAGGGGACCGCGTCCTCACACCCCACTTGGGCGCTTTCCAGCATTGTCAATTATGCCGAGAATTGAATGTCCTCCAGCTGCTCTGGCGGTCGGACTCCTGCCCGCTGCGAAACAATAATTAGACGACCGTGTGTGCGGTGCGGGTGCGTGCGCGTGAAGTGCGGTGGGGGCAGGCGGCGGGCCCACGGCCAGGGTCGCGCACTGGGGACACACACACACGGTCGCACACAGACTTCCTCCCCGCGGGTCTCAGGCTGCTCCATGCCGGCCTCCCGGCCCCTCACCCCGGAGCTGCCCGGGAAGGGGGCCCTGCCCACGACGCTTCCCGGCTTCCAGGCCTCGCTCACCTTGGCCCTTGGAAGCCTCGGTGAGAGGCTCTGGTTGGAACAGCAGCATCTGGACCCCGCTGGCGCTCTCGCTCAGACATGCCGGGAGGCAGCGCACAGCCTGACGCGCTCCAGCCCTCCTCCCGGCCATGCACACAGCTGTCCCCGGCCCCACACGGTGGTCCCCAGCACCCCCAGACCTCAGGGACATGGAGGGGCTGCGGGAAAAGGGAGCCTGGCATCCGAGGGGATCTGCGGTCCCTTCTCGCCCAGGACGGGTCCCTGAGCACCTGTCCTCCCAGCCCCTCCAGAACACAGACCAGTGTGTGGATGGGGGATGGCGTCAGGGAGAACAGAGCCTTGTGTCCCCCACCTAGAGGAGGGGCGGGGGGCTGGCCAGGTGCCCCCTCCCCAGGGGACATGGGACATGTTCTGCACGTTCTTACGACGTGTCTGTGTCCCTCCATGAGTCCAAGGCTGCACGGCTGGCTCCCCAGCTCCCAGCGGGACTTCCTTCCATGTCCTCATCCAGCTGGCTGACTCTAGTCCCTTCTCCAGTGCCGTCTGGCAGGGGCTACAGCCGTGCCCGCGAGGATTCATTCTCAGCCCCTTGCACTTGGGAGCTGCGCTGTTCACAGGGCAGGGAGAGCTGAGGGGTCCGGCTGGGTCCTCCCCACCCTGAGCTTTCCGGAGGGAGCCCCACCCCTTTGCAGTGTCCGTTTGGGCCAGAAAACCACTGGGGAGCAGGGCCAGACTGAGCTCCCAGTGCCCTGACCCCTGGCTGGGCCCCCAGCAGCCTCTACTCCCCCTCCGTCAGCCCGATGTTGGGAGACAGGCTCTGGTGGGCTCCGTGGCCCCTGCCCCTGAGCCCCGGCCACTGCATAGGCCCCTCCCCACCCCCGCAGAGCGTCTCAGTGACTAACAGCAAAGCGGCCCCTTCCAGATCAATCCCGTTCCTGGTCTCGCAGCTATAATTAATGTTTGCTGTGTCATTAGATTGATTTTTTATGGACTCCGAGAGCTGGCAGGGCCCGCCGAGGGGCAGCTGTGGGCCGACCGCAGCCCACTCCCCTGGGAA
The DNA here is from genome assembly GCA_002007465.1 of Ailurus styani. Classification (NCBI taxonomy): domain Eukaryota; kingdom Metazoa; phylum Chordata; class Mammalia; order Carnivora; family Ailuridae; genus Ailurus; species Ailurus styani. Next base: position 6,157,863 of record LNAC01000028.1, on the reverse strand, counting down.
AGGTGCCACCCAACCCTCAGGCTGTCCAGGCCTGGCTGCACCCCTCGGTCTTCACTCAGCTCTCCCTCAGCCCTCTGTCCCACATCCTGGCGGCGGCCGGAGTCTCATGTGGCCCTGTCAGGCACGGCATGGCACACAGAACACGCGTGTCTTGTGCAGGCCCCTTGGTGAACCTGCGGGGTCTGTGGATTGTTCCCACTTCTCAGAGGAGAGAAGATGCAGGCGAGAAAGTCTAAGGGATTTGGTGGTGGATGGTTCAGACCCATGAGCGCCACCTCTGGGGACACCTGCCACACTGGGTCCTGGCCGTTCCTAGACATGGCTGCATTTACCTGGGAGCAGGGGCCCCCAGCCCCATTTGTCAGGGAGGTAAACTGAGCCTCGGAAGTGAAGGCGGCTGCACAAACCCGCTGGCCCGGAGAGCACCAGGGCCTGAGTCACACGCGGGTCAGAGCCCCCCTCGTCCAGCCCACCACCTGGGCGGGGGGCGGACGTTGACCCGCCTTCTCTGACCCCCACACCACACACAGCCCCCTCCTGACCCAGCAGGCGCCCGCCCCCCCCCATTCCCACCGGAGTGCGAGGGTGAGGCGCTCCCTGTGATGGGCGGGGAAGGCAGGGGGCACAGGGCTCACCCCGTCATGGTCCTGCTCGCGCTACCTGGCCTTGGCATCGTGTTGTTATCTGTTGCCATGTAACCAACCAGGCCGAACCTTGTGGCTTTCAGTGGCGGCAGCCGTGTCCGCATCTCGGTGGCCGAGGGCCATGCCCAGGACAGACAGGGCTCACTTCTGGCAGCGCTGGTGGCCAGCGTGGTCAGGACCATGGATTCAAGGGCTGCAGAGACACGTCCCATGCAGGGGCAGGTCAGGGTCCCAGCATGGCGAGCGCACGGTGAGACGGTGCTGTCTTCCAGGGGCGTCGTCCTTCCTGCCAAGCCCCTCGCTTCTGTGGAAATTCTGGTTTTCTCCTCAGAGTGGACGTTCTGAGAGGGTCCAGGCCTTCGCTCATTTTGTGTTCCCTGTGCCCCTGATGCCCAACGTGACATCCATCCGTCCACACGCGGGTGACTAGACCAGGAGGCCCTCCAGGGTGCTCTTGGGGGTGGTCTCACAAGGCCGACCTCCCCCAGGCCAGTGTAAGCATTCCCAGATTTCCCTGCCGTGTTCCCTGCCTGGAGCCAACCCTGGATCGTGAAAGTCTGGAATGCACAAAAGAAGAACGCGGGGTGACAGAGTGCTCCATGGTGTTCGCCTGCACGGCTTTCAGGAGCACGTCCGCCGCAGAGGGGTCCCGAGCTCCCAGAGCCCGGAGCCTCGCCTGAACTGGTGGCCGCCGTCTGCAGGTGGTCACCCCGGGGAGAGGGGGTGAGAACAGCCCCAAGCCCCAGGCAAACACCACACAGACACGGGACCTCGCACAGATCTCGCCCCCGGGGACTGGATCAGAAATCCTCGGTGAGACACAAGCGGATCTAGTTCCACAGGATGTTAGAGTGTCTGCCATGATCAGGTAGGATTTATCGGAAGAATTCAGAGATGGCTTAATAGTGGGGAAATCTGTCAGTGTAATATGTATTAGCCTCAGCAGGTCGGCGGGGGGCCGCACTGACAAATAACAAGCATCTGGCAGAATCTAGTGCTGGTTTCCGATCTTAAAGGAGCTGCTAAAAACAGAATTGGGGATAGTTTCTCATCCCGATAAAGAAACCGTGTCTCAACTTCATAGCCAGGATCGGGCTAAATGATGAAATTTTTCACATGAGATGAGATTCTCGTTCAAAAACTTTTATTAAAAAAGAAAATCAACAGTACCCTTTATCATTGTCCAGAAATCCCGGACATAGCAATAAGACATGAAACAGAATTAAATGCAGTGTCTCTGGGAAAGAATTGTAATTATTTGCCGGCAACCTGATTGGAGGCCTGAGGAAACCAAGAGAACCACTGAAGTGGTCATCTGAGAACTTGGCGAAGGTACCAGGCAGGATATAAACCAAACATACACAAATCAATAATTCTCATCTGTACCAGCAACGGCTAGTCGGAAAACATAATGAGATAAATGGTCCACACTCACAGTGGCAACAACAGAAACACCCCATGGGATTCCCAGGAATGCATTTACAAGAAAAATTTGAGATTATTATGCGGAAGGAACTCTGTGGAGTTTTCCTACGAGACCAGAGAGAAAGCAGGCGTCGCGGGACAGGCTGTGCTGGAATATTACAGTCCCGAAGGCTCTTCCAAAATTAATTTGTGGGCTCCGTGGGCTCCCACCCGTGCCCTGGCTGCGTGTTTTGAAGAGCTGTACCCAATCGCCTGGAAGATGGACGCCAAGCAAAGGTTCTGGAAACGGAGGAACAAGAAAGGGTGTCTTTTGTCCTCCACAGGGAAGGTCGTTCCAGAGTTCCAGGGACACAAACGGGGCTGTTGAGGTGTCACGAGAGGGGCGAGGAGTCACCGATACGACAGCACGGTCCCCAGCAGAGGCGTCCGTGCCATTGCGACCACGTGCCACCTGATGGGGTGCGTGACGAGGAAGGGGAGGTCCACGCGCAGTGGCGCCGAACAGCAGGCGTGCGTGGAGATGGGCCCAGGAGAATCACGACACGTGCTACCCTTCCTTACAGGACTGAACATCTCCACAGGCTCAGTCCCTGTCCTCTTCCGACCCCGTGCCTGGGAGGGACGCGGAAGAGCCAGCCCTCTGTGCCTGCAGGCCCCCCCAACCGCCCCCGGTCTGACTGACGTACAGGGGCACAGCCGGGCCACTTTGGGCTTCCGAGGGGAGACCCTGGCCCCTCTCGGGAGCCCGAACAGACCACAGTGGTGGGAGAGGTTATGTCCCAGGTGGGGAAGCAGCACCTTAGAGAAAATGCAAGAGAAGCAGGTTGACCACTGCCTTACAGGGCGAGGTGGGAGCAGTGAGAGGCAGGCAGGCGGGGACGTGGGCTCTCTTGAGGGCACTGGGGTTACATGCGGGGCTACAGGGGGAGGGCAGCCTTGACCCGACTCGCCCTGGGGGAAGCGCACTCTCGTCGGGGTGGGCGACAGCACATTACAAATCAACCAAGGGAGTAGATTATTCACTGTATGGTGTCAGACAATTTGTTGCCTGTTGGTGCGGGGTGGTGGTGGGGGGTCGATTTTACTCCTTTATACCAATGAAATACCTTCCAGGTGGCTTGAAAGGTAAATGTGAGAATTCAGACCATAAAGATATTAGCAGACGGAGGTGACATCTGCTCTTAGGAGGGCTTGGAGCTCCCCAGGCTGCCAGGCAGCGGACGCTGTGTGTGTGTGAATTTGGTGACAAATTAAGGAGGAGAGTCTGTGGGCCCAGGCCTGCCCACGGCGCCGGATTCCCCTCCAGAGCCTCCTTCCTGGGACGTGAGCCTGAGGCCCCCAGGGCACAGGAGCTGCAGGGAAAGGGGGCCTTGTTCTCAGAGTTCGTGGGAGCCAGGGGAGGATGCTTGACTCCGGGAGCTGCGGCAGCCTCCTGACAGGTGTCCACGGGAGGTTCGCGAGGGCCCCATGGGGGTGGGGTGGCTTCTGGAGGGACAGGGCCTGTCGGGGTCTGGTGGTCCCCCTGGCCGTGGGAGTGACAGACGGCCTGGGATGTCTTGAAGCTTCAGGAACCCCGGGCAGGCCGAGTTCCGTCAGAACCCCCATGTTGATCCGGTCACGTGGGGAGAGAACCCTGTTTCCAACGCGCAGACCCCCTGGTTGCCGAGGGACGGTGTGACTGTTCTTCCCCTAATCTTGGACTCTCCCCAAGCCCCCCCTCACGGGAGCAGTGACGCCCTCCCAGGGTGGTGACCCCCGATGCACAGCCCAGGAACAGGATGTGTCCCGGCTCCGTCCCAGCCCGCGTGGCGTCACTGATGCACCTTAGACGGCACTTTGCCCTGGACCTGGTTTCCTCCTTCGTGTGAGGTTCGAGGGGCTGACTGCTCTCTTACAACACTCCGCTCGCGTGCGGCTCACAGTGGCCAGCGGATAGTGCTCGGAGAAAACCATCATAGCAGCGGGGACTCGCGGCAGGACCCGACGGCTGAGCAGGGTGGGCAGTGGTCCCTGCGTCTGGGCGCGTGGCCCTGGCTGGCGGAGCGTGGGGATGGGGAGCTGTGTTTCCCCGAGGCCCTCCCAGCCTTCTGCGTTGCCCCCCACCGGAGCTGGGATCAGGGACGGAATCCCCGTGCCCAGAAAGAGCTCCCAGACTTCAGGGCTCCTGGGGGTTTAGGTTCAACTGGGAAGAGCAGAACCAGCGAATCTCCAAGTTCGGTCTCAGTCTGGCCATCCCTCAAAACAACTGCAGAGATTCAGGTCAGACTAAAGAGAGAACTTCCTGGCTGCCGGGGTTAGGAAGGTGTGATGGGGAAGAGTGCCAGGTGTCCCTTGGACACCCAGACCCTTGCCCGGAGTCCGTGACATGGTTCCCAATGGGGGGGGCGGGGCATTCCTGGAGAGGGTCACGTGTCGCCATCCGGCCTCCCTGGAGGCCAGCCAGCCAGCCTTCTCCCAGTCCCCACCAGCGCCTGAGCAGGAAACCATCGCAAAGTGATTTCTCCCTCCAACAGTGCTGTACATCATGTTTTTTTAATTTAAAAAGATGCCCAGTGGAAGCATAACAGACCATTAAATGTTTGGATCCCTAATTAACTCGAGAGTGGCCAGGAGCTGCGGGGCCTGGCGGGACAGGGACGGGGCGAGCCCGACGTCATTGCGGGGGCCAGATTCCAGCCCCCGGCCCTACCCGGGGCCCTTCCCGCTGTGTCTGCTGCTCCGGGAACCCCAGCCCACCTCCCCAGGCTGGCCCAGCCCTGGGCCGCAGCTCAGGGTCCCGCTGCAGGGTTCCCCCTGGAAATTCCGGGATGGGGCCGGAATCAGTGTCATTACGAAGCAGAGTGGTGGATTCCGATGCCGTGTTTTCCTGCCCTTGCTTGGGGACCTGGGCCTGCTGGCCTTCCCTCCTCTCCGTCTTCCTGGGGGTGACGCTGGTACCTGCCTCCCTGGGCATCGTCGGGAAGCGGCTCCCACACAGGAGACACTTGCCACACGCGGGGTCCTGGAGGAAGCGAGAGGCTGCCGCTGTTCGCGCGCTTGCTGCTCGTCCTGGACTCTGGCCAGGCAGGCTGAGGCTCAGTCTCCCAGGACCGCCCAAGGTCACTGGGGGGGGGCGGCGAGGTGGGCACTCCGCACTCTCCCCCGGGCCCCATCCCGCTGCATCATTGCGGGGTGGAAGGCACGGGACAGGTGACGGGCTCTCCACCTTGCGCCTCCCAGAGGACGAGGTCAGGGCCAGCTGAGTTCGGGGGCTTGCCAGGCCGACCCTGTAGCCAAGTGCTGAGGATGGAGCCTGGCTGAGTCAGCACTGCGGGGCCGCCGGCCGCAGGAGCCCGTGCCAGGCTCCGTGGGTGAATACGGAGCAGGAGCGGGGAGGGCAGCCTCAGGGTGGGTGATGAGGCCGGGGACAGCATTCGCTGGGCCCCAGGGCTGGGGGCACCGGGGCGGGTGACTCCTGAAGTCAAAACCCCCAAGGCCTATGTCGTCGTCCTGCTGTGTCCACCCACGTGGCCTTGAATTGTGCATTCCCTCCCCCATCCACCTGAGGCCAAGGGGCTGCCCGAGGAGGAATGAGTATATAGAGACTGTCTGCACCAGGCAATATGCTGGAAGGTCCCAAGGGTAGGGTCGTGTTACCCTCGCCATAAGGCTGTGAGGGAGCCCCCGGCAATCTCCATTTGCCAGACAGGCCCAGAGAGGGTCAGTGACTTGTCCAAGGTCACACAGTCAGAGCGTGGTAGAGCCAACATTCATGGCCGGGCCTGGGAGCCTGAGCTGGCCATGTGCCCCTTCAGGCAGGCGGGCCTAGCCCCCGAGGGCTCGGCTGGTCCGGGGCCACATCGTCGGCCTCGCAGTGGCACCTCCCTGCTGTGCCCGTCACGGCCCCTGGGGCTCTGCAGCAGAGCCCAGCTGCAGCCGCAGACAGACGTTAGCAGTAAACATAATCTATCGGCCAAACATTGGAGCGGTAAAAAGTTATCGATCTCTAACTGCCCGCCCATCTCCCCGCCTCCCCGTGTGCTTGGCGCTCGGCCCGTTCCCTCTGGATGTGGAGAGTCCGGCCTCCGGCAGGGTCCCCGGGCCTGTGCCGGCCTCCAGTCTGGGTGCCGAGACGGAGCGGAGCAATGGTGTTTTTAGGCAGATGCCTGGCTGTCCGGTGTGGCTGTGGTGATTATGCAAATCTGGCCGTAAGAAGTTTAAAAGCCCGGAACCACCGTATTTCTGTATTTCATTAGTGGCAACACGGTTGCAGGGTTGATGTGAGGGAACAGAGTGGGGCCAGCCTCCTGAGCGCTGTGGGTGTCGTCCCCCCCAGGCGGCGGGGGGTGGGGGGGCAGTGTGTGCGAGCGCACCTGTGGGGGGTTCAGGAGACACCACACAGGGCACCTCCACTCAGAGGCACCGAGCCCGACCCTTTCTTTAATGTTACAGATGGGGAAACTAAGGCCTGGAGCAGCCCAGGCTCGGGCAGGTCCCCATCCTCCCCCACTATCGCCAATTCTCCCCACAGCCCCAGGACTGAGGGGAGGGGAGGAGGTCCCTCCCCCAGCCCGGTGTCACGACCACGCCCTTCCACCCTGGTCCTGGGACCCCTGGCCCCTTCGTGGACTCCCCACACTCCCTAGACCGGGGCTGTGCTCTGATCGCACGTGCCTTCTGCCTCTGACACCTGTAACCTCTTCTGTGCCTAACAAACTCCTACTCACCTGCTAGGACCCTTCAAACGGCAGGTCCTAGTGGAGGGCTTCCCTGATAGCAGCGCCTTCCTGGCACTGTGCAGGCCTCCCTCTCGTTTCCTGCTGGCCCCCCCAGTGCCTCGGGGGCCTGTTCCTGAATGCCCGTCGCCTGGTGTGTGTCATAGCTGCGGACAAGGACGTGAACGCCAGGGCCCTCCTGGCAGGGGGTGGACCGGACGCGAGTGTGTGTGTGACAATCCCACTAAGGATTTCCTGCAGTCCGGGGGGCTGGGGCCCCACTCTGAGCGGCTAGAAGACCACTCCCCCACCCCCCTCCAGGCAAGATGCTTCTCTAGGGAAGTCCGATTTCTGTCTTTCCCAGGGTCCTCTCCATGCTCGCGCTCTCCCCCCTCCCCACGGGGTGCCTTTAAATGGCCAGCTGCTGCATCACCTCCTAGGACAAGCCCCCTGCCCTCAGCCTCCCAGCTCCCGCCGGAGTACGCCTGCTGAGGGGGCTTACACTGCCCACGGCTCCCAGACAGGGCTCCACACCAGACGTACGGGGTCCCCCGCAGGCCCCCCTCTCAGAGCGGCCGACCACATTTCCAGTAGAATCCAGCCTCCCCTGTACTCTTGGAATTCCGTCTGCAGCCCCGGCTCTGCACACCAGCGCTGGGACGCTGGGACCCCAGGACGCTGGCCACCCCTGCCATTTGCATGGCCGTCCCTGGGAGACCCCGTGAGCACCTCCCCCTCCCTGCAGGCCTGGGTGTGGCCAGATGCCCCCGGGAGCCCCCCAGGGGCTCCATTTGCCGCCTCTCCTGGGCACCAGGTGGCCCCGCCACAGGGAGCCGTGGGGTTCGTGGCCCAGCAGCTCGGGTGGGCCTGTCCTGCCTGGCTAGCTGAGGCTCCCTGGCCAGTCCTCTCTCCTGGGCCACGGAGGGCATGGAGGCTGTCCCCTGTCCCTGCCCCCGTGGAGGACAGTGATGAGGCTTAACGAGGTGATGGCTCTGTGACTTGTCCTGATGGGCATGGTGATGGTGCCTGGGAAGGGAGCCCCCCGTCCCTCACCTGGGTGTCTGGTCACCTCAGGCCAGTCTGCTTCAGTGACCGCCGTCAGAACCGCCCCCCGCCAGGTATGCGTGAACAGGCATGTGCAGACAGGTGTGGCGCCGCAGATATGAGCTTGCACGTGGGCCTGTGTACACGTGCATAGACACACAGAAGGCTGGCCGTCATGTGTACGTGAACACCAACCGCACAGGGCACCGCCTGGAGCTGGGGGCTTCTGGTCTCTGCTGGGACATGAGGGGACCCCAGGCTCCATGCCCACTGACCGAGGGCAGAAGCGAGGCGAGCAGGGATTGGCCCCAAGTCCGTTCCGGTCAGGGCCAGAGCTCACGCCCTGTCCCTCCATGACGCTCCGGGCTGCCCTCGCCCGTCTGCCCCTCCACGGTGTAGGGTCTCCGTCCGGGGCCTCGAGGGGGCAGCGTGAGGCATCCATGAAAGGAGCAGGCAGGGGTCCAACAGGGTTCCCAGGGCCGTGTGCTCAGGGGCCTCTGTCCATCTGGGGGAGGTGTGCACGGAGAAACTCCGCCGGGGGGCAGGGGGCTGTTTTACAAAGTGAGGACATGAGACAGACATGCGTTTCTCATCCGCCGGATGCGTCAGAAGCCACAGGTCAGAGGTGGCTCGGGCTGGTGTGGCCCGCAGTGAAGTGGGGTGGTCTCAATCCCTGTGGAGGGGGAGGACAGCTCCCTCTCACGGCCCCGGGGGAGGTGGCGTGTTTGGCTCCCATTTCACAGATGAGAAAACAGAGCTGACGGCCAGTGCCTTCCCTGTGGAGCTCCTCCCGCGGGTCAGCTGCTGCTCTGGCGGGGGGACGACCCAGCCGCCTGTGGGACACGGGGCCCCGATGCTGGGGCTCACGACCCAGGGGGAGGGACCAGCAGTGACTCCAAATAAATAAGCAGGTGCCAGGCAAGGGTTTGGAAGGGGTGCCGTAGGCTCTGGGATCAGAAGCAAGAGCTCTGCGGGGAGGGACCAGGGTGCCCGGGCCCTGCAGCCAGAAGGACAGAAGGACGGGGGTGGTGTGTGCAGGGGGAGGCGGCGGATGGGTGGGGCCCCAGGAGGCAAGGCCCGGTAGGTCCCAGCGGAGCCTGGGTTTTCCTCCGCTGGCTCCTGGAAGAACGGATGTCGCCCGGGCTGTGGGCGGGGGTGGCGGAGTGGCAGGATCCCATGACTGCGCTCCGAGGTCCTCGTGGCTGAGGAGGGGAGTGGATTGTGGGCACAGGAGACGAGGCGGGAGCCGCGGGCACTGGCCCAGCCAGAGGGGGCGGGGGCCAAGAGACGACCCCAGAGCCTCGGGGAGGTGGGGGGACGCTTCTGGGCTGGGTGTCGGGAGCGGGGGGAGCGCGGACTCGGGGATGGCGCACCGATGTGGGGTTTGAGGACCGCGGTGGAGGGGGCGCACGAGCTCACAGGGGGAGGTGTCCGTGAGCCTGGGGGCTGCCGAGACCCCCGGGAAAGTGAGCAGAGGAGGTGCAGGCTGAGGCCGGAGCCCAGCCTCAGGGCCGTGGAAGGGGCTGGACGGGAGAGGTGGCTGCTCCGATACCAGGAGCAGGAGGAGCTCCAGGGAGGGGCTGCTGTGGGGCTGAGAGACGTAAAACACGGGGTGCCTTCGGGGCTGGCGAGACAGGTCGCCGGCAACCGCTCAGGGTGCTGGGGTGGACGCCACGCTGGAGGGTATGCTGGGCAAGGTGCTTCTATGGAAGCTTCGAGAACTACACTGTCCGGTACGACAGCCACAGGTCTGGCGCCCGGTGGCCACATGGGGCCAGGGTTTGCCCACTTGGTCAGCACCGTGAGCAGGCAGGGCTGGTGCGGAGGGAGAGGCGCTGGCAGAGGGATCCCCAGCCTGCAGGGGTGTGGGCGGCAGGGGAGGGTGGGGGTACTGTGACCCTGCCTGTGCCCCCCGGCTGGAGCGCACTCCACAGGCGTTCTGGTAGGTCTGTTCAATGAGTGGCCGGGCGCAGAGGACAGGTATGTGTGTGAAGGAATCGGGGTAAAGGGGGGGGCTGGTGGTGGGGCCAGTTACAGACAATGGGCGGATGGCTCACGATCTGAGCAGAGCCCTCTTAGCCAATCTGGCCGTTTCCCTGGGCATCTGTTTCTTGAGGCCCACAGGGTGCCAACCCCTCCGTCGGGGGCCCCGGTGCCCGCAGCCGAGGGATGAGGTGCCTGCGGGCACAGATGCCCAGCCCCGACCTCACACTGTGACCTCGCACAGGCCTCCATTTCCCGTCTGTAGAGGGAGTTGTGGAACGAGAATCCTGGGGTCCCCCTGAGGCCAGGTCTTGGGGGGCTGTAAGAGGGGCAGAGGGGACCGGCCAGCAGGGTCACACCCGGACTCCTAGCATGTCCTTCCACCTGAGGCCATATGAAGGGACAGAGGACTCCCCTCCCCATCCAGCCCAGGTGCTGGGGTAGGCGTGGCCCACGAGGGTGACAGCCAGGCCAGAGGGAGCGCCGGGGTGAGGACGTGGTGAGGACGTGTCCTGTCCTGGGCGGGGGCCAGCCTGCCTCCCTCATCACACGGGCAGGCCTATTGGAGGCAGCTCCGGGGAGGGGGCAGTGCTCCGGGAGGCGAGACGGGTCTCCAGAACCCCAAGGTGCCATGTTCCTGGACAGCTCCCTGGGCTGGGCAGTGGCTGAGGGGAGGACAGGGCTGGCGGGGCTCAGGGGTGCTGCGCACCACATGGGCAGGCTTCCACGGAGCCATGTTCTCCTGAAGGCACCCCTGTCCGCGTGCGCGGACACTAATGGGTCCCAACATGCGTGTTGGTACAGCCTCACCCTCGCACACACACACCCACGTGTGTAGAGCCCAGCTCCTATGTGCGAGCCCCCATGCACAGACCTGCATGTGCACCAGCTCCCCAGAGCCGCCACAGCGCTCAGCGGCCCTGGCGGGGGTGGGGACAGGGAGAGGCTGGTAGCCTGGGGGCCCCTGTCCCTCCTCCACAGGCGCCTGCCTGTGATAAGGCTTCTTCAGGCCCTGTAATCCTCCTTAACTTGACTTTGGGTTATTTTGAGCAAGAGATTAAAGGTGATTACAATCAGCATCGCTGAGACGCCACACTTCCTAGACAGGCCTGCTCTACGCACCTGCTTCCGGGGGCAGGAGGCAGACTGACCCACGCTGCGCCACCTGCCTCCCCCCCACGACTCCCCCCCCTCCCCGTGCCTTACACGCACCGTGGAGGGGGGGCCCTGGGGGAGGGGGCAGCTGCAGGTGGGGCGGGATGGAGATGCGCTCCCCGGGGATACCACGCAGGGCCCCAGCGTCCCCCTAACAGGCTCCCTCCCTGTCCAACCGATCTGGGAGGCCCCGTGCTTTGTGGGGAGTCACACAGCCATGGCCTGGCCTGGGAGGGCCGCACCCCGGGTCCCGCCCCATCTGATCTGGCACCTCTCGCGCAGTCACTCTCTTCCCCAGGAGCCAGATCAAAACTGTGCTCTCTGAAGTTTCTGAAAGGGAAGAAAATCCATTTCACATCATTATATTTTGTTCCCTAATTTAAGCTGCCTCGGTGCAGACTAGTTGCAAACGTCAATATCCGTGAAATACACTGAGCTGGCCGCCGGCCAGGCCACAGAGCGGTTACCGAGGCCGCTATAAATCCAAATATTAACAAGGAAACACACGCCCACTCGTCTGTCCTGCGGGAGACCTGGGGGGGGGGCAGAGGGCGGGCCCCGCAGACCAGAGGTCCTCCTGCAGCCCGGGCGGGCACGGGCAGGAGCTGCTGCGTGCAGCCCCATCTCCCTGCACAGGGGGAAGGACGGCCCCATCCAGTCACCTCGCGTCTTGGGAGCCGGCTGGCAGAGCTGGGGGTGGGGNGGGGGGGGGGGGGGGGGGCCTTGCCAGGGCCCAGGCAGGGGGTGTGGGGGGTTCTTGGCAGACTCACACCTCCCTACCAGGCCTTTCTGCTGGGATCCACCCACGAGGGGCTGGTGCAGTCTCCGGTCCCCAGAGACCAGCCGGTGGTCTCGCACTAGGGAAACTTTGGGCCAGAGGGGTGCGGTGTGCCTGGACCCAGGGCAGGAGGGCTCAGGCCTCAGCCTAGCCATCCTTGGGGTGGTGGCCTCACTGTGTCTCGCTGGAGGGGAGCCAGAGGCTCCCTGAGGGCTCTGGAGGGATTTGTGTGCCGCCGGCTGAGGACCCTTGGCGGGGACTCCAAGCACCCTCTGCAGGCGGCCGGGCCCTCCGGGGAGAGGATGTCCCCGTCTCCCATCTGTCCCGCAAATGGCCCTGCACCAGTGCCCTGGTCCTCAACTCTCTGGGTCCCGGCTGAGCTGGTGGGGTTCTATCCCCTCCAGGAGGAATAGGGGCTGGGGGCTGGGGAGGGCTCGGGATGGGGGCTTCCCTTCACTCCCCTCCCTCAAGACAGAACCTGTCCCACACCCCTCTGGCACCTGGCATGGCCCTGCCGGACCGTGGGCTCCCTGGACGTGCCTCCTTGTGCGACCGGGCGGCCCGGTGGGGCACACTCCTCCGCGGTGGGGCCCGCCGGAACCCTAGCCTCTCCTGATGGCCCTCTCCTCTTCTGTCTTGCCACAGGACCGCGGAGCTGGAGGCGTGGGGTGGAGCTGTCCAGATGCCCAGGCCGATGGGGAAGGCGGCCACGGCCTTGGCAGGACGCGGGCGGATGACCGGGGGCCCGCGGCAGTGAGGGCGGCGGCTGGCTCCCAGCGCCTGCGTGACGCCAGCATGCGGTCTGGGACAGGGCGCCCCTGAGAGTGAGCGCCGGCCCCCTCGGTCCCTCCAGGGGCTCCCCCCCACCCGGTCCCCCGGGGCAGGCGGCGCGGGCTTCCCCGCGGAGGCGGTCCCCATGGCCGGGTGCCTCTGGGGTGTGCTGTGGGCATGCGTGGCAGCCGCCACCCTGCTGCACGCGGGTGGCCTGGCCCGCGGCGACTGCTGGCTGATCGAGGGCGACAAGGGCTTCGTGTGGCTGGCCATCTGCAGCCAGAACCAGCCGCCCTACGAGGCCATCCCTCAGCAGATCAACAGCACCATCGTGGACCTGCGGCTGAATGAGAACCGCATCCGCAGCGTGCAGTATGCCTCGCTGAGCCGCTTCGGCAACCTCACGTACCTCAACCTCACCAAGAACGAGATCACCTACATCGAGGACGGCGCCTTCTCGGGCCAGTTCAACCTGCAGGTGCTGCAGCTCGGCTACAACCGGCTGCGGAACCTGACGGAGGGCGTGCTGCGCGGGCTGGGCAAGCTGGAGTACCTGTACCTGCAGGCCAACCTCATCGAGGTGGTCACGCCCGGCGCCTTCTGGGAGTGCCCCAACATCGTCAACGTCGATCTGTCCATGAACCGCATCCAGCGGCTGCACAGCGCCACCTTCGCGGGCCTGGCCAAGCTGTCCGTGTGCGAACTCTACAGCAACCCGTTCTACTGCTCCTGCGAGCTCCTGGGCTTCCTGCGCTGGCTGGCCGCCTTTGCCAACGCCACACATGCCTATGATCGCGTGCAGTGCGAGTCGCCGCCACTCTACGCCGGCTACTTCCTGCTGGGCCAGGGCCGCCACGGCCAGCGCAGCATCCTCGGCAAGCTGCAGTC